>CM037866.1:16731081-16878581 GCA_021292105.1 Anadara kagoshimensis
TATTGCTAAATGTCTTATGTCTGTATGTTTGTCTATGTGTTTTGTTGTTGAATTACATGTGTAATGTCTCTTTTCATGTTTGTAAAGGTAAGGTTAAATTTAAATGTCCCGCAAACTAGTTTGAGGGGGTATATAGGAATCACCATGTCTGTTTGTCCGTCTGTCCGTGTAAAATTGTGCCCGGGACATATCTCATCAATGCTTTGTAGGACTCTTATGAAACTTCACGTGAATACTCTTCATGGTCCAAAGGTGTGTCATGACCTTGAACCAAGGGCATATTGGAAAGATCAAGGTCACAGAAAAACTTTAAATATTTGGGCTGTCAAGAGACAGGTCTAGTTTTACTTGCAGTAAATAGGTAAGGGAGATAACTTAGGAAATTAATACATTCATACACATTACCTGTACCCTACAAATAGGTGAATAAACAAGCGGCTGTTGGCTATAAGAACTTATCTGTTTTACGTATATAAGATTGCCACAACAAAATCATGTATTTATTTATTTGATGTACACATTCTAACTTATATACATGTGATTCACAATATCGAAGGTAAGATTAAATTTATATATTGCCAAATCTCTCATGTCTGTGTGTTTGTCTATGTGTTTTGTTGAAATTACATGTGTAATGTCTCTTTTCATGTTGTTGAAGGTAAGGTTAAATTTAAATGTCCCGCAAAATAGTTTGAAGGGGTATATATAGGGATCACCATATCTGTCTGTCTGTCTGTTTGCCCGTCTGTCTGTATAAAATCATGTTCGGGTCATATCTCAATAATGCTTTGGAGGACTCTCATAAAACTTCACGTGAATACTCTTCATAGTCGTAAGGTGTGTGATGACCTTGAAAACTTTAAATGTTGAAGGCGGGGGTATTTGGCTCTGAAGAGACAGTTTTTTCACTTGGAGTTAATAGGGAAGGGAGATAACTTAGGCAATTAATAGATTTATATACATAATGTGTACCCAACAAATAGGTGAACAGTTTAGCGGCTGTTGGCTACAAGAACTTATCTATTTTACTTATGTGATTGTCACAACAAAATCATGTATTTCTTTATTTGATGTACACATTCTAACTTATATACATGTGATCACAATATCAAAGGTAAGACTGAATTTATCCATTCCTAAATGACTCATGTTTGTAAGATTGTCTATGTGTTTTGTTGAAATTACATGTGTAATGTCTCTTTTCATGTTTGTGAAGGTAAGGTTGAATTTAAATGTCCCGCAAACTAGTTTGAGGGGGTATATAGGAATCACCATATCTGTCCGTCTGTCCGTGTAAAATCGTGTCCGGGCCTTATCTCATCAATGCTTTTGGAGGACACTCATAAAACTTCACATGGATATTCTTCATCGTCCAAAGGTGTGTCACGACCTTGAACTAAGGTCATATTAGAAAGATCAAGGTTACAGGAAAACTTTAAATGTTGGGGCGGGGGTATTTGGCTCTCAAGAGACAGTTCTAGTTTTACTTGGAGTAAATAGGTAAGGGAGATAACTTAGGGAATTAATAGATTCATAAATATTTCCTGTACCCAACAAATAGGTGAACAATCTAGCGGTTGTTGGCAATTAGAATTTATCTATTTTACGTATAAGATTGCCACAACAAAATCGTGTATTTCTTTATTTGATGTACACATTCTACCTTATATACATGTGATTCACAATATCGAAGATAACTCTGAATTTATCTATTGCTAAATGTCTCATGTCTGTATGTTTGTTTATATGTTTGTGTAATGTCTCTTTTCATGTTTGTGAAGGTAAGGTCCCGCAAACTAGTTTGAGGGGATATATAGGAATCACCATGTCTGTTTGTCCGTCTGTCCGTGTAAAATCGTGTCCGGGCCTTATCTCCTCAATGCTTTGGAGGACTCTTATGAAACTTTACATGAATAATCTTCATGGTCCAAAGGTGTGTCATGACCTTGGACTAAGGTCATATCGGAAAGATCAAATTTACCGGAAAACTTTAAATGTTGAAGGCGGGGGTATTTGGCTCCCAAGAGACAGTTCTAGTTTTTACTTGGAGTTAATAGGGAAGGGAGATAACTTAGGGAATTAATAGATTCATAAATATTACCTGTACCCAACAAATAGGTGAACAATCTAGCGGTTGTTGGCTATAAGAACTTATCTGTTTTACATATATGAGATTGTCACAACAAAATCATGTATTTCTTTATATGATGAACACATTCTAACTTATATACATGTGATTCACAATATCGAAGGTAAGATTAAATTTATATATTGCCAAATCTCTCATGTCTGTGTGTTTGTCTATGTGTTTTGTTGAAATTACATGTGTAATGTCTCTTTTCATGTTGGTGAAGGTAAGGTCAAATTTAAATGTCCCGCAAACTAGTTTGAGGGGGTATATAGAAATCACCATATCTGTCTGTCTGTCTGTTTGCCCGTCTGTCTGTATAACATCATGTTCGGGTCATATCTCATTAATGCTTTGGAGGACTCTCATGAAACTTCACGTGAATACTCTTCATGGTCATAAGGTGTGTCATGACCTTGAAAACTTGAAAACTTTAAATGTTAAAGGCGGGGGTATTTGGCTCTGAAGAGACAGTTTTTTTACTTGGAGTTAATAGGGAAGGGAGATAACTTAAATTAATAGATTCATATACATTATCTGTACCCAACAAATAGGTGAACAGTTTAGCGGTTGTTGGCTACAAGAACTTATCTATTTTACTTATGTGATTGTCACAACAAAACCGTGTATTTCTTTATTTGATGTACACATTCTACCTTATATACATGTGATTCACAATATCGAAGGTAACTCTGAATTTATCTATTGCTAAATGTCTCATGTCTGTATGTTTGTTTATATGTTTGTGTAATGTCTCGTTTCATGTTTGTGAAGGTAAGGTCCCGCAAACTAGTTTGAGGGGGTATATGGGAATCACCATGTCTGTTTGTCCGTCTGTCCGTGTAAAATCGTGTCCGGGCCTTATCTCCTCAATGCTTTGGAGGACTCTTATGAAACTTTACATGAATAATCTTCATGGTCCAAAGGTGTGTCATGACCTTGGACTAAGGTCATATCGGAAAGACCAAATTTACCGGAAAACTTTAAATGTTGAAGGCGGGGGTATTTGGCTCCCAAGAGACAGTTCTAGTTTTTACTTGGAGTTAATAGGGAAGGGAGATAACTTAGGGAATTAATAGATTCATAAATATTACCTGTACCCAACAAATAGGTGAACAATCTAGCGGTTGTTGGCTATAAGAACTTATCTGTTTTACATATATGAGATTGTCACAACAAAATCATGTATTTCTTTATATGATGAACACATTCTAACTTATATACATGTGATTCACAATATCGAAGGTAAGATTAAATTTATATATTGCCAAATCTCTCATGTCTGTGTGTTTGTCTATGTGTTATGTTGAAATTACATGTGTAATGTCTCTTTTCATGTTGGTGAAGGTAAGGTCAAATTTAAATGTCCCGCAAACTAGTTTGAGGGGGTATATAGAAATCACCATATCTGTCTGTCTGTCTGTTTGCCCGTCTGTCTGTATAACATCATGTTCGGGTCATATCTCATTAATGCTTTGGAGGACTCTCATGAAACTTCACGTGAATACTCTTCATGGTCATAAGGTGTGTCATGACCTTGAAAACTTGAAAACTTTAAATGTTAAAGGCGGGGGTATTTGGCTCTGAAGAGACAGTTTTTTACTTGGAGTTAATAGGGAAGGGAGATAACTTAAATTAATAGATTCATATACATTACCTGTACCCAACAAATAGGTGAACAGTTTAGCGGTTGTTGGCTACAAGAACTTATCTATTTTACTTATGTGATTGTCACAACAAAATCATGTATTTCTTTATTTGATGTACACATTCTACCTTATATACATGTGATTGACACAATCGAAGGTAAGTCTGAATTTATCTATTACCAAATGTCTCATGCCTGTATGTGTGTTTATGTGTTTTGTTGAAATTACATGTGTAATGTCTCTGGCCTCTTTTCATGTTTTTGAAGGTAAGGTTGAATTCAAGTGTCTATTTATAACCAAATGTCTCATGTCTATGTACTGAAACCATTATCTTTTGTCGTACTACACTGTGCATGTGTCCGATGTCTCTCGCGTCTCTATAATTTCCGTTTGTGCATTGAATGTAAACTGGAACTTAACCAATGTTCAAATTACAAAGTACGAGCGCACAATGTGTCCAACGTCTTTTCATGTTTGTCCGTTTGTACTTTGAAGATAAGTTTAAACTTAGCTGTCTTCATCATTTATTGTTTAAATTACAAAGTGCGTATGTCCAATTGGAATCCTTTGTGCTTTTCTTTGTTCAAATTGCAAAGTGCGTGTGCTCAGTGTGCTCTATGTATTTTCAAGTTTGTCCGTCTTTGCATTGAAGGCAAATTTGTATACAGCTGCCTTTAATGTGTATTGTTTAGACGACAAAGTTCAGATGCTCAAATGTCTCTCATGAACTTTGCATGTCCGTCTTTGCATTGAAGACAAGGTTTAATTTAATTTTCTTCATTTCTTATCGTTCTTGAAAATTAGTAAGTGCAATCATTAAAACAAACATACTAATCCATGTCCGAATCACAATCCAGAAGCAAAGTAAAAACTTTGGAACTGATAAGTTAAATTATACACTCAATTGAACCCATAGAAGACTAATGTATATCATATCTAATGTTCAACCACTCTGTGAATTCAAGGTAAGATTGCATTCATTTACCTGCAATATTTTTTTTTCAAATTACAAATTGAAATATCTCTCGTCATAATGTGTTTGTCCGTCTGTGGTTTGACGGTAAGCTTGGATTTATCCGTCGTTTATGTCTATTGTTCAAAATTACAATGTGCATGTGTTTAATTTGCATTGAAGACAAGGTTTAATTCAACTTTCTTCATTACTTATGCGATCTTCCGAGTGCATTTGAGCTTACAGGAGACCAATATGTATCATATCTTTCAATGTTTGGAAATTCTGTGAATTGAAAGTAAGATTGCATTCAGTCGTCTGCAATATCGTATGTTCAAATTACAAAGTGCATGTGTTCAATATTATCAATGTGTTCAATGTTTTTGTGTCTTTATGTGCTTGTCCGTCTGTGCATTAAAGGTAAGGTTGAATTTAATTGTCTTTATCATTTATCATCTATTGTGTGTACGTTTATGCATTGACGGTAAGGATGAATATATCTGCCTTAGATATGTATCGTTTAAACAACAAAGTTCATATGCTCAAATGTCTCCTATGTTTTTTTCACGTTTCTCCATCTTTGTATTAAAGACAAGGTTTAATTTTAATTTCTTAATTACTTAATGTTCTTGAAAATTAGTAAGTGAATTTAAGCATATTGGAGACTAATGTGTTTCATATCTTTTAATATGTGTCCACTCTGTGAATTGAAGGCTAATTGCATTCAATTGTCTGCAATGTCTTTTGGTCAAATAACTAACTAAATGTGTTCAATATCTCTCGTGTTTCTTCGTTTTTTTCCATTTGTGTGTTGAATTTAAGGTTGAATTTAGATGCTTTTTATACCTGTCCGTTTGTGCGTTGAAGGTAAGGTTGTATTTTTGAAAAAAAAAGTCTCCATCATTAATTTGTTAAATGTGCTGCGTGTGTCCATGGGAGATCAATGTGGTTTGTCTGTGCATTGTACTTAATGTTAAATTTAGCTGTTTTTAAAATCAGAAATTTGTTTAAATTACAACATCCATGTGCAAAATGGTCCCCATGTTTTTCATGCCTGTTCGTCTTTGCATTAAAGGTAAGGTTGTATATAGTTGCCTTTGATTTGTATTGTTTAAAAAACAAAGTTCATATGCTCAAATGTCTGTTATGAATTTTGCATGTCCTCATTTGCATTGAAGACAAGGTTTAATTTATCTTTCTTCATTATTAATCAATTTCTTTAAAACCAGTAAGTGTATTTGAACCTATTTAAGACAAATGTGTATCAAATCTTTTAATGTTTGTTCACTCTGTGAATGGAAGGTAAGAATAAATTTAGTTGTCTTTGGTCAAATTATAAACTACATGTGTTCAATATCTCTCGCGTCTTTATATGTTTGTCCGCCTGAGGTTTAACGGCAAGGTAAAATTTATCCGTCTTTCATAAATTTCAAAGTATAGTATTACGGGTGTGTTCAATGTGTCCAATGTCTTTTCATGTTTGTTCGTTTGTGAATTGAAACTTTTGCTTGAATTCAACTGTCTTTGTTATTTATTGTAGAAATTACAAAGTTTGTGTGTGCTCAGTGTGCCTCATGTCTTTTCATGTTTGTACTTCGCGGGCTCTTTATGTCTGTCCGTTTGTGCATTAAGGTTAAAATTGGATTAACTTTCTTTCGCTATCTAATGTTCAAATTACAAAGTTTGAGTGTTTGTCACATGTATTTTCATGTTTGGCCGTTTGTGTATTGAAGGTAAGGTTTAATTAAACTGTCTTCATTATTATTCGTTCCTAAAAAGTAAGTACATGTGACCCAAAATGGAAAACAATGGATATCTGCTCTATGCACTAAAGGTAAGATTCAATTAAGCTGCGTTTGTTCTATTTACAAATTGCGTCTCTTGATATATTTCTCCGTCTGTGTATTGAAGGTAAGGTTGGATTTTGCAGTTTTATTTTATTGTTCAAAATACAAAGTGCCGGTATCTCCCAATGTGCCTCATATCTTCTTTGTTCATTTGTTGATTGAAAGAGTGAATTCAACTGTATTCATTTTTTATTGCTCGAATTATAAAGTACATATGTCCAATGGAGACCATTGTGTCTCATATTTGTTTTAAGTTTGCCTATCTTTGCGTTGAAGGAAACGGTTAATTTAACTGTATTTTTTGGTAATATGACAACGATAAATTGTTGAAAGTGCATTTAGAAAATTTATGATATGCCAATATTAATAGATTTCTTTGTAAACGACGAGGAGATAAATAAACATCTCCAATTAAACAGGAGATGGTAAGCTATTTCTTCACCATTAATATCCGTAGTTTTGGTTAATACGCCTTCTAAAAGTCCATATGATCAGGTGTGATGGAAATATATTCAGTATCCAAAACAACCAGTATTAGTATTCCTTTCACCATTTTTACATTCCTTTCTACAGTCATTTTAACACTACTTTTACTAAATTTGTTGAGTTCGCTTTGTATGTGGGAGATCGTGAGTTTGAAAACCGGTCAGGGTCTGTTTTCTCCAAAGCACTCGGTATTAAGAAATGAAAATTACGGGGTCATTTGGAAGAGACCTTGAAACCGATGTCCCGTGTTACGGTAGGCATGGCATGCTAAAAAAATCATCCCTGTACGTTGTCCTGAGCGCACGACAAAGGTCTAATTTTCTGCCACTTCACCTTTAGCTGGTGACGTCTCGATATAGGTAAAATACATAAAAAGGACGCGCAACCCCCCACTTAGTGTCCCTTTATTAAATCAAAAGTTTAATTGAGTATTCAAATAATGAGATTATCTAATGCATTTTCTGCTTTACCTTATTTCTTTGGTGAGAGTTTCTTTTGTACCCAAACCTATTAAATTCTATGTAGCATTTTTCAAAAATCATTTTGATTCACAGAAATGTACAAATGTTGCTCTATTCCTTCATTTTTAGGCTTTTTGAGTGGAAATTAAAATTTTAATGGAGGGTATAAATGGAACTCTTTCCATTTCCTCATTAAAATTTAAAAAAATAACTTTGAACACTCGCAACTTCCTTTAATAAAAACAATGTGATTTCCGGTGTAAAATTGTAATGGAAATTTCCATCACCATGTGTTACAACCATGTAATAAGTGAATAAATTGAATTATCTTAAATGTAACAAGATAATGGAGGTTTAGTTGATATATATTAAGATCTGCAAGGATGAGTTTGTATTTACAAAATTAATTATGTTTTGTAGAAATGCCGACATAAGAAGAGGATTAAATTTAAATGGGGTTCAGAGTCTCATTGGAGTGACAGTTCAGTTTTAAATTGAATAATATAAACATATTAAATAAAGGAGATATACTGTTCAAAGGTAAGTACGTATTTTTTAATCAAAGCACTGAAAACGCTGATAGTACTTGGAAGTTCATTGGCTTATTTATTGATAAATTGTTTACAACAAGTTGTTGTACTTTACATTTGAGATATAACATTATTTTCACCAGCCTCACTTCCCGAGTGGAGCTAGCTCAGCAGGAGGTGTTTAACCTCCCGGTGCATCCGATATTACTTCTCTTGTGAATGTCCACGTGTCTAACTTTATTTGGCAGTTTCAAAGTTTTTACTTTGCTTTAGGATTGTGGTTTTGGCATGGATTAGTATACTGTATAGTAGCTTTTATTGAATGGGCATTTAATTCCACTATATTCGCAGTTTCGCGCGAAATTAAATATAAAGTGAATATTTTCATGTAGCATTCATTAAACGTAGACTGGAATAATCCGTACGGAAAATTGTTAACACTGGCCACTGAACAGCGAAATTTTATACCTGTAAATAAGCTCCAGTGTCAGAACTGCGAAATTTATTTCCCGCAAAATTAAACAACTATACAGTTTAAATGCCATTAGAATTGTTCTTTATTAATATTATTTGAACCTGTATATAAAGGCCACCTGCCCATAAAGGCCATTGTTAATGGTTTCCTTGGGAATGACCTTTATAAACAGGTTTGACTATTTACGAGGAATAGATATTGCATCTCTCTGAAAGACCACTCATAGAACCTAAAAATATAGACTTTAAATTCCGGTGGTCTTTATAAAATGTTCTTTTTGGTTGACATATGAAACAAATTGACCTAAGTACACAGGCCGTAATGGACATGGGGTCTTCATATAGAAGTGGTCGCTATAGCAGACTGACATATTGTATCTTGTTCTTTATTGTGCTGAATGCGAGAACTTTTGTAAGTTTTCTTGACGAGTGTCAATTGCTTTTTCACTATCTGAACATTGGCATAAATAGAGGAACAAAAAACAAATACTCTGCTCCATGTGCGATTCACAATCCTAGGAGCAAAGGTAAAATCTTTGAAAACTGACAAATAAGTTAATCACATGTCCTTGTACCAGGAAGGTGAGACCATATGCTCTGGAGGGATAAAGATAGTTGCAAGAATCTTAATGGTGCGAAAACGCTATTACTGCACTCTATTTCTATATGCTACTAGACCACGACAGTAGCCCAGTTAGCCGAGTGTTCGTTTCGTATGTTGAAGGTCTTTGGTTTGAACCCCGATCGGTGTCTGACGAGGACCTGGAAATAGGTAGTGACTGTTCCTTCGCCAAGTACTGGGCATTTAAAAATGAAAGCCACGGAGTCCTCCAGAAGAGACCTTAATCACCGTAATGCGTTAATGTACATTGCCATATCACCTATAGCTAATTACGTCTCGATATAAGTGGAGTTAGGCCATTTTGGGTTATTTGGGGTGTATAACACATTTGCGTCAAATCATCATGTAAACACTGACTTTGACGGCATATCTATGACACGACAATCTGAAGTATTTAGATTTGATATCTGTGTTGTTGACATTGAATGATACGAAATGCAGTTTGATAAGATTATGGTCAACCAGTGCCAATTACATTTTGACAAGTATCATTTGTGTGTAAACAAGCTAGGCCGAGATTACTCTCTCAACAAACAAATATTACTAATGGTTTGTTATGTTCTACGTTCTACAAGAGTCAATTCGGCCTATAAACACTTTTGTCATTCATAGTTTCCTTCTTTTTAACAAAATCACTAGCACGTGGCAGTCGCTTCAGAAGTGTGCTATTAAAGGTTTTTTCCTAATTTAATTATCTACCATTCATTTGAATTTATTTTTAAATTTATTTTATCTATGTGTAATCTATTATTAATCTATGTATTATTTAATAATTTCATAATAACATTGCAAAACTCAACATATTACACTGCCCTCCATTATCATACATATTTAAAACTGGTCATATCATAACAGACTCATAATCTTCACAAAATTCATTTGTTATAAACATCATTATGCTAGAGCTGAATATTTTTCAGCTGAAATAATGTTTTTATCTTGAAAAATGTAATATTCCCAATTTTTTATATTTTCACCCAATTTCAGAATATTCCAAGAAAATTGTTTTTCAAGAAAAATAACTTTATTACATACGTTTAGATCATAAAATTAAGATATTACTTTCAAATACAGGAAAAACTTTAATAATTCAATTCTATGAACAAACAAATGGCAATTATACATTTATAAAAGTAATTTATGGAGGGCAATGTATTTGTGACGTCACCATTTTTTATATAAAAGTTTATCTGCTGATTTTAAAACTATTAACATTACATAACTTAAAGATAAAATTATTTTCGAGAGAGATTTTTTTATTACTTAAATAGAAATTTATCTTTTGATTTTTTTTTCAAGTGTGATTAAAGTGACATAACTGAGTTTATATAATAAATATTTGTGACTTTGTTTATTAAAAAAAACTATCATCTGAACGCTTTTAAATTGAAATCATAGTGACATATCCAGATTGTTCACAGAGGGCCTGACTTGAATATTTATGTTTAGGAGGCGCTTACCCCTGGAGACCAACCAGCCTCATTTCCCTGGTGGAAGTACACATGCTTAACATCATTTGCCAGTTTCAAAGTTTTTGCTTTGCTTTCGGATTGTAATTTTGTCATGGATTGTGAAAGTGAAGCCGGGTGCTCAGAAGGGTAAGCACCTCCTGTTAAGCTTGGAACTGACAATTAAGGTTAGGCATGTGAACTTCCACCAAGACAGTGAGTCCGGGTGCCCCAGAAGAATAAGCACCTATGCAATCTTTAAAATTGAGGTTCACGTTGTTTTTTATTGTTATTACAAATTGGCACTTATATAGCTTTTGGGTTTAATTTGAAGTTAACTTGAAAAATCAGAAAAATTTCTATTTCTATCCGTTAAAAGATCACTGCACTTCAAAACGTTGAATCACACCCATGCAGGTATAATATCAAAATATGAGGTCCAAGTTCAATAAAATCTCCAATCACCATTATAGAACTGTTGCTGCTTGTATGTAAAACAGCATTTCAATTAAAATATGTTTTGGTACTTTCATTTTTTTTTTTCAATATCTTTCACAATATTTCCACAACTGATTATGATGATTTTCATACTGAAATTGGGTTTTAGTGCTTCTAAATAATTAAAACCTGATTAGTTCCTATAACCTAAGTGTTTAAACCCTGGCCTTCAAATCGACAAAAGGTCAAATAATAAATATGTTTGTTAAAATACATCAGGTGGGTGTAGACAGAATGCGTGCTATGTAACATGTCATTTTAAGAATTTAAGGACGTATATGTCATTTATCCTTGGCCTCAGATTGTTCAATTTTATCAGTTAAAATATTTATTTAATAAAATATTTAGTTAAAATAGATAGTGTATCATCTACATCGGTTGATAGTTTTTATAAGATCACCTAGACAGTCACGTTTTAGGGTTTGTCTAAAAATAAGGTACTGACACGGACAAAAATGGATTTGACCTACTTAATTTTACTTGTGGGTCTTTGGGTTAACTGAAATATTTGACGTGACGTAAAATACTATTTCTCTACATATCTTATTTTAATACATATGCTAACACTTACAGATCAGATGACAGAGATAGGCGGGAGTGTTTTTCCTTCCAGATCACCCGGTCTCATCCCGCTGGTCAATTTTACGTGTTTAACTGAATTTTCTAGTAATCAAAAAATATACTTTCATTTTCGATTGCGATTAGGGCATGGACCAGTATGTTTGTGTGTTTGATACATTAAAGGAAATATTATTCACATCGACCAAGGAACATAAATTTGTCTTAATGATTTTCAGAACCCCGATGCGTCTAAAAACTCTATTTCCAATTAAGATCATATCCAGATGGATAGGTCAGTCAGTGATGCACCTTATTCGTTAAATGTCTAAGCACGAACTTGACGATAATGAAAAATGAGACAACGTAAAACACTACTTATTTATTATGATAAAGATCAATGAAATTAAAAACATTAAATTGATCTTTTTCTTAAATTTTTAAAATTCCTCAAAAACTAAGTTATGCTTTTTCGTGAGAGGCGCTGTGATTCGTAAGTGGAAACTTTGTATATGGGGAAAAACACGATATACGTATGGACTGGTTGTGCAACATGCAAACAACCAACCACTCTAGTACAACATGTACTGGTTTGTCCCCTCATGTTCTTCTAAAATACATTTTGAATATGTGGTATGATGCATTTTGATATAGAATGTATTTTACAGACTCTTTACGTGATTTGATTTTCAGATGAGTGAGGAAAAGGGAACAGACAAGAAACACGACAGTGATGACTCAGGCCTGGGCATGGACACATCCCCTGCCATCATACCTCCAGACGGCGGATGGGGGTGGGTGATCACAGCCGCCTCCTTCATGATTAGTGTGTTAGTGGATGGTGTTTGCTTTACATTCGGAATATTTTTCAGTGAATTTCTAGAATATTTCGGAGAAAGCAAAGGAAAGACCGTTTTATTAGGGTCTGTTCTAAACGGGGCGTATCTGTCGCTAGGTAAGTGCTGGTTTACCTCACCTCTAAAATTTTGTCTCAACTTTCCATACTTTTTCTGAGAAAATAAAAAAGCTTAAAAATGCAAAAGTTCTTTCAAATTTGCTCTCGATAAGTTAAAGTTTTCAAGGCAAAAGCTTAATTACTAATTCTGTAACTTTTTCCAGTATTATCACTCGTTGTAATGTCACAATAATTTTTCCATTTCACAAAATATGAAATTTGCCATTATACCTTGATAATAATGAGTTTTTTTTGTCCATGCCTCTCCGACTTCTCGTTTGTCTCCAACTTCAATAAACTCACCACCTCTGAAAAAACACATTTTTACTTGAGTATAATACTATACTTCACGGTGTGTGTTTTATCCTCTTCAACTTGTATTTTAATGATGGCTCTCGAAGTTTAAGATCTTTCATCATGTCAACCCTTCACGTTGTCTTCTTTCAGGTCCGATAGCTGGTGCATTGGTCAACAAGTTTGGTTGCCGTTTAGTGGCTATCTCAGGAGCAATTCTAGCAGCATTTGGCTTTTTTATGTGTACATTTTCTCCAAATTTAGATGTAATGATCTTTCTTTATGCGGCAGTCGGAGGTAAGAATTAAATTTATCCAAAGTATTTCCAAGACTATCTGTTCACCATAAATTACATATTATATCAGTTTTAATTTTACAGCACTAGACGGTCGTTTCGGAAACTATTTTTTCAAGACGTTGAAAAGATACTTTCAGGACCAAATTAAGCTAAGACAATACCTTGCATGAGAAAGTAAACTGTAGTTTTTTTTAGGAATTCCAGGTTTTAATTACATATTATACCAGTTTTAATTTTACAGCACTAGACGGCCGTTTCGGAATACAATTCCACATCAGTAGTGCTTGGACCAAAATTATGAAACCAAAATTATTTTGAAGATGGTGAAAAGCTACCCTAAGGCCCAAAATATATTTTACCAAATTAAGCTAAGGAAATACCTTGCATGAGGGAGTATACCTTAGTTTTTGAGAAATTTCAAATTTTAGTTTTAACTAGCAGCAAGTTTAGACAACAGTATATTTCTGACAATAATACATAGCACTCGTTTGTATATAATAGCATACATAATTACAAATCCAATGAGTTTACACGTTGCATATAAGTCAGCACTTTTTTATTTTGAACCATACACTATTACCATATCGTAATTTATTTTTATTATTTATATCCCTATTTCGAAGAAAAGTTGGCATGCTGGCTTATCCCTGTCATTCCGCCCATCTGTCCGAAACAAAAAAATCATAACAGTTTTCTTAGCAACTACTAAACACAGTCACTTACAATTCTGCATGCAAGTTCAGTATGAGGTCTCATGCCGCAAATTCCGAGTTCAAATTTGCCAGACATTAACTGTCTGTTTAGCGACATTTACGGTCAATGGTTGAAGTTAAAAGGGGGTATTCAAAGTGAGCACTACCTCACAGATTTTAAGTTTTGTATAAGCTGAAAAAATATTTGAAAATGTCGATATAACACCATTTCCAATTCGGTTGTAAAATATGCGGAAGGCAGATGAACGATTCATAATAAAAAAACGAGAATATAATTACTAAAATAACATTTAAGACGAAAGATATTATTAAATATTGTACCAGTTTCAATTTTACAGCACTAGGTGGCCTATTCCTTATCAGTTGTGCTTGAACCAAAATTGTGAACCAGTAATATATAATTATACTAAAAATTGAAGAATGACGAAATCTTTGATGATTCTGAAATATTTCTAATAAATCGTAGCTGAAAAGTATATGACGTTCAATTTTTACTTTTCATCCTTTACTTTCAGGTGCGGGATTTGGACTTATGTACTTACCCGCCATTGTAATGGTTGGATATTATTTTGAAAAGAAGAGAGCTCTCGCTACAGGGATTGCTGTGTGTGGTTCAGGGATTGGAAACTTTGTTTTCGCGCCATTATGTGAATTTTTGTTAAAAAGATATTCTTGGCAAGGAGCAATGTGGATTATATCTGGAATGGTACTCAATGGAATTGTGTTTTCCACTTTCTTTAGGCCGCTTAGTGAAACTTGTGCTAAAAAGAAAAATAATAATTCTAATTCTAAAATGGAAAATGAATGTGATGTAAATTTTGTTTTATTCGATGAGAATGGAAAGACAAAGAAGCCATTCTTACCTGGGGACTTTGAAACAAGTTTAAAAAATCCTATATATAGGTGTAAATCTATGGAGCTTACAACGTAATAGTGCAAACGGAAGTACTTGGGTCGGCCGCTTAGCACATAGTCAAGATATTTCACAAGGTGTGAAGAAAAGAACACATAAGAAAAAAACCCCAACGACATTAAACCCGCTAGCGGGACGGAAGGATATATTTTATAGTGGAAGTTTACATAATTTAGCGGAGCATAAACATTCCAAAATGAAGCAGAATTCATTGCTAAAATGACAATTTCTCATGAAGAAATTGATACAGAATCTTTAGACCAGAGTAAATGTCATCAATGTAAAAGTTCATTCAGTGAGCTATTTGATTTTTCATTATTTTTATCACCTACATTTGTTATTTATGGTACATCATGTTTCTTATGTATGTTTGGTAAGTATATCTTTATTTTATAGAACAGTCCAACCTGTCTTAAAATTTACCTCTATATAGGGGCCACCTGCTTATAAAGGCCAGTAGAATTGTATCTCAATTGTTCTTTATTCATATTATTTGAACCTGTATATAAAACTCACCTGCCCATAAAGGTCACTCTACTGGTTCCCTTTAGTGGCTTTTATAGATAGGTTTGGCTGTAGTCTCATATGTTGCCTTGTGTTTCTGTTTAGGTGCTAAGAAAACATGTCGCATTTTTCATCTGAATGATGTACTTTAGGCTATAAAGATAATGGCTGAGCAATATGAAAGAAACAAACCGTACGACTAATTACACGCAACAGTAAAACACAAACATACCGGTCTATGTCTAAACCACAATCACAAAAGCAAAAAAAAAAACTTCCAAAACTGGCAAATGTAGGTTAAACGAGTGAATTTCCACCAAGAAAGTGACATCGGTTGATCCGAAATGGTGAGCGCCTTCTGTCTAGTTAGCCACACCTGTCACACGTAAAATAAAAATTGTAAATACGTGAGACATAAGACTCCGTGACGTCTACGAGGTGCTTTGACAAGATTATCTCCAAACAAGATGGAAGCATTCATGTTTAATCCTTTGTTTTCACATGTGGATCTAAATCACTTCATCAAACCGTCAAACGAAATGATGTCCCTTACATTCAGCAGTTAAAATTCGTAACAGGTCATCTAAGCATTGATTTACATTTCTGATTTTTTAACATGTTCTTTATAATCGCAAATTCTGCAATAAAGCATACACTTTCAACATAGTCCTTCCTTGCCACTTTCATTAATTTTGTTCCATGCATTTTGATATCTGTTTGAATCAGGAAGTTTTACAATACATTTTTACAATCGATTTCATAATTTTTATGTCAATCTGTGACAAAATTCTTATATAACAAGATTTTTAATTTCACATTTATCCAGGCCATTAAGCGGTAAAAATGTATCCCGTCTGTCTGTAATATTTTCAGGTAAATTATTTAAAAACATTTATTCAAATTTTGTTCATTTATAGGTTTTTAGCATTCCATTTTATTTTTACCAGACTTTGTCAAAGATCTGAACATAGTGTTGGTCTTTGTTTCAAACAATATTCATATTTGAATGATTTTAAGTGAATTTTTATTCCATTTGACATTGCCAAATTTCCGATTTAGGCTTTTTCTTGAACTTAGCAAAAAATAATTTGAATTTTGTTTTACTTGCAGGTTTTTTCATTCCATTTAACTTTTTACCAGACTTTGCCAAAGATCTGAACATAGGCTCTAGCGAAGCAGCTTTCTTGATATCAATAATAGGGATTTCTAATACAGTAACACGTATCTTAGTCGGATTCGTCACCGACCAGCCATGGGCGGATGCTTTACTCATCAATTATATATCCTTAATAATAGGGGGCGTCACAACGTTCTTAGTACCATTTTACACAGGATACGCTATGCTTGCTGCGTATGGAGTTGTTTTTGGAGCATGCATAGGTACGGTATTTCAATATTTTGTGTCAATATAAGACTGATTTTTTTCTTTTTGGAAGTATGAAAGAATTGGACATTTTGCACACTGAATAATTCTTAAAATTACTTTTTTAGAAATTGTTCACCAAACAATCAATCATTGTAACAACAATATAGCCGTAGCAAGTAAAATAAGCAACGATATGGCGTGGGAATTCAAATTCCTCTGTACGTCGTCCATAATGAGATGACGTTTCTGAGAGCAAATCAAGTCATGCAAACGTAACAGAAATTTCTCACCAATCAAAATGCTTTTAACAAATGAGATTTGAATTATAATTTAATATTGAGTGTCTGAATTAAGTAATTAACAACTTTGACGGGACAGTTCTGTGGCGCAGTAGAAATGCTCACTGATAATTTCATATAGAAATGGCCTACTATTAAATCTTGTCAATAAGAGTTTCAATGAAGCAAATAAAGGAAAGAAATTTGCAAATGAAACATGTGTACTTAGCAAACGCCAGTAAAAATTACGATGAAACAGTAAAACAAGACAATACAGGGACGGAGCAGTCTATTTTGAGACGGTTCATTCCGAGTGAATGTGCAGTGGCGTGGCTATAGTACCACTGAAGGGCCCTAAACCATCTCACTTGTCTAACACCCATTGGTGCATAATTACGTACATCTAATTTAAAAAAAGCTTTATATCAAACAGTAAACTTGCAATCCTTGCTTTTACATGTAATCTATGCAACTTTAAGAGGGTCTTGTTTTACAAAAGATTTACATCTACATGTAACTTCGAACGAAATGTAAATTTAAAACAACAAACAAACATAATACCACTGGCCAGTCCCTCCGTCGGATTGTTTAGGAAAGAATTATTGTCAAAGTGCATTTAGTTATTTTTTCTAGTTATTATTCTTTCAATCCACCAATTCGAATACACACATGCTTTAGTGAAACTTTTGTTTTTAAGGCGTGCTTTACTTTACTTTTATTTGCAGCTACATTCGTGTCACTACGGTCCATTATCATGGTAGAACTGATGGGGATAGAAAAACTCACCAGTGCTTTTGGATTGGTTGTGCTTTGTCAAGGATTGTCATCATTTATAGGGTCACCAATAGCAGGTAGGTAATTTGATCCGACTGGCTGACCGCAAATAAAGAATCATGCCAGTCCATGTTTAATTAACAACACACAAATAAAATACAAAATTTAGTCTAATCTAAACGGGTTGAAAATACTGTAAAACACTTTATTTTCCCGACATGATATTTTCGCGATATTTGTATCAAAGTCATTTCGCGGCATGAAATTTTCGCGATATCCCGTTGAGAGCCTGATCCCATTGTGAGCCCCTCATGTAAAGGTCGTTAAAGTCCATCCATATTTATTCGATCAATTTTATTTTCGCGCACATTATTTTCGCGATTTTTTATGAACTCGTGAATTACGCGAAAATAACATGCACGCGAAAATTTCATGGTTTACAGTAGTCAAATTTAATATAATTTTTATACAAATATTTACGACATATTACTAGTAGTAGGTGTATACTGATTTTATGCAAGTTGATTAAGAAATTAACAAACAAGACAAGTAAAAAGCTGACATTGGATGGTGGCGTGGTTAAAAGCATATGAAATTGTATATATGTTAAGTGTAAGGCATTAAGAACATTTCATCATTAAAGAGTGTATAATTTAATTTTTTTTATTTTCAGGTTCGCTATCTGATATGACAGGGGACTATGCTATATCATTTTATCTGGGTGGAGCTACAATTGCACTTGCTGGATTAATATGCATTCCTCTTCGACGAGTTGTTATTTGGGAAAATAAACGAAAGGATAAAAAGAAAGCAGGAAATGAAGTGTTTATAATAGAAAACCCTGAGGCTAAACCAATGTTGTAAATAAATTCAGCATTTTAAAGGGACATAATCAACAGAAATCCGTGTTAACCATTTTATGGGATCGTTGGTGATACATATAAAAATTTCAAGTCAAGTGTTTCTTGTTGTAAAAAATAATAAATTCAGCCTTATTAGGGGAGATAATTTAGTTGAAAATTCATAACTATTTTGGTACCTTTAAAATAATAAGAGTCATGTGTTTTCTGTCTGAGCTGCTGTCTGTTGGTTAAAAAGCAAAAATTGGAGATTTTATAATTAGAAAAGAAGGGTATAATACTTTTTAGAGACCAGAAACATGTTGTTAAACGAATAACTTACCGGTTTTATTGGAGATGTTCATCAAGTCGGTCACTATGAGATCATGAATACACTTAAAACATTTATACCGTTTCTAGATGCCCGCAAAAACAAATTTGTTGTGTTTTAAGTTTCACGGGAAGTGATGGTTGTTATTTGGACGTATTTGATGTAATTATCGTGACGAGCTATATACGTATCAACAGCGCTAAGTGCATTTCATATCAAGTGAAAAAAAAGCCCGCAAAAAGAAATCTGTGTTGTATTTTAGGTTTCACGGTTTACCTGGAAGAAATGGTTGTTATTTAGACATATTTGACATAACTATGGTGACTATATTTAGATTATAAGCGCAAGTAATTTGTTGAGAAATTGTTATTGGTTGTTTTACCTCTGTTGTCTTTTAAGACTTGATGTAGTTGATTTTTTTTAACTTTTTTTCTATTTTCTATATTTATAACATAAAATCACAGGTAGTTAAGAATTAAGAAGTTAAACAAATATTTGGCAGTAGAAAGAGATGGAAATAAAATTGTTTTAATACAACCGAAATCATGTTGAATCTTTAAAACATACACACTCTGAACAAAGAAAACACAAAGATATCGATCAATGTCCAGACGACAACCCCAAATACCATAGTAAAAACTCTGAACTTTGGAAAATAAGGTAAACACTATAGGAATAAACGTAATTTTTCTTTTTGTTACGGAAGTAGCGAATTATTTTAAGTGTGCAATTTTTTTTAATTAGTTCATACTTCCATAACAAATTGAAAAATTAATTTTGATTTCTTTCAATTTTTTGAAAAAATTAAACAACAATATAGCCGCAAGTAAAACAAATAGCAACGCTCTGGCGTAGGAATTCAAATGTCTCTGTATGTCATCAATTATGACATGATGTCACTGAGCCAATCCATCAAGTAAAAACTTTAAAACGTGTGATTCATATGAAGTTAAACACGTGATCTTCCACTAATGAAGTGAGACCGCGTGCTTCGAACGGTAAGCACCTTCTGTTTAGCTAGTTACACTAGTAACTTGTGAGATAAAAAGTAAAAATGAAAGGAACATGGAACTATGGGACGTCAAATATATACAGGGTAATTTTGGATACAGATACTAAAAACAAGTATTGTGATGACGGTCATAAAACGTTTTCCATTATAAAATAATAATTTTTCGAGTCAACCCAATCCATTATTAATGAAAGAGTTATCTCCCTCGAATGTTAAAAGTATATTATTAAGTTTTATAGAGGTATATTTGTGTGGATATAATACGTGATGAAATGGTTGTTGATTGTTGCATTGCTTCGAATCAGCAATCAGCACAAGTTAATGTTAGTTTTTCTAATCTACATCATAACTTATGAGATCATCTCAGTCCATTATACTAGAACCAAATAAATGCTAAGAACTACAGTCAAACCTGTCTATAAAGGTCAGCCAAGGGAACTAGTAAAAGTGGCCTTTATAAACAGGTTCAAATAATATGAATAAATAACAAATGGGATACAATTCAAATGGCCTTTGTAAGCAGGTGGCCCTTATATAGAGGCCGCCTTTAAGGCAGGTTGGACTGTATTCATGAAATCAAAAACATACTAATCAATGTCTAAATAACAATCCCAAAGCAAAGTAAAAACTTTGAAACTTACAAATTAGGTTAAACACGTGAACTTCCACCAAAGTGAAGCCGGGTGCTCAGAAAGGGTATGCACCTCCTGTTAAACTTGCTACACCCGCCACATTTGTAAATAAAATTGAGAGTGAAAGTCACATGGAAATATGGGACATGAAATATATCTAGGGCAATCCTAGACACAGGGACATCAGTGATTTTTTGGCCTTAAATTACTACCGAATAAAGATAGTTTGCCTCGGGGGAAAAATAACAATCTGATCACTGAAATTCTCTAACGACAGTGATATACTAGCAATTTAAATCTATTTGCCCTTACCAACAAAATATTAAATATTGTCACTATATAACGTCTGTGCAAAGAAGATCCTTAGCTATTGCAAGCATCTCATGATGCAGTTTACTTCAAATTTTCCCAAATTAAAAAGGCAGAAGCTAGTGTTTAAAAAGATGTACCAAAGTCACTAGACATCATACGTATGAACAAACACTGTGTGAGGGCAATTTTTACCCATCAAAGAAGCCATATATCCTCCAGAGTATGCACGTAACAGAACTCTGCAATTTTTATACCTATGTTCACAGCTTTCGGAATCTTGACAAACATCAAGTGATATTAATCAAGGGTTCTGCCTAAAATCCCATTTTATCAACCGTGCCAGCAATAACACTATATCTTGCTTTTTCCTATGTTAATTTAAAAAAAAACAACACATATACCCATCCATGTTCTTATCTTTAAACAAAATAATAAGAAAACAATAAGGTTTAGTACATTTTATTTCCCAAATTCGATGATAAATGAAATAATATACATTATTTATATATAATTTTTCTGATATTATCAATAAAACTGTATAAAATCCGTTCATTTCTTTATACTAACAAACTAACACTTATATCTAACTTTTTGTGTAAAATCGGCAAACTTCGGTCGAACTCGTAATATCAATCGTCAGATTCAGGAATTCACCGAGGTCCGACGAGTTATCTTGTGTTAATTAAAAATGGGTCAAAAGAATTTAATTTCAGTTATCCATTAATAGTTTTTAAATTATTTTAAGTTTTGTTATAAAACTGTTTATATATCTTTAAAAAGAGTTATTAATGAACAAATTAAATTAAAATAATTTCAATTCCTGATTAAAAATAAAAATATGAAAATATTTTACATTATGAAATATTATTATACAATAAAGATAATAATGTTTTTTAAAAATAAAAATTCAATAAATATATGGATAATATATAGACCTATATGTAACAAAACTTAAAAATTATGTTTAACATATTTTGTGCTTTACTAAATATACAAAAGCCCTTGCACAAAGCAAATTCAACAAGCATGTATAGAAAACATGTAGAATGTCCATTCATACAAACAACAAACACTCACTACCTTAGAAAGATGAAAGTTAAAATGAAACTAAGAAATTTGGAAATTTTAAAAATGTAAATTGTGTTACACACTATTTGTTTTAGGTATTTGTGTAATACTCAAGATGGTCACAATGATGATGGGCAGTGTTTGATTATATTTAATTTTGATGCTATTGAAACCAGGACCATAACACATAATTCCCTAATTTCCTGAAAAAACATCATTACGGCACGCGATATCTTTGCAGTCATCTTAGATATTTTAATTACACACATAAGCAAATAAACAATAATATTTACAGGTATTTAAAAACTGAAAACATAAAAACAGGTAAGACAGAACAAATAACAAATAAAAACAGTTTATTGGTAACAATCTATACAAAGGAAGACATTTAGCAATAATTTAATGAATGAAACAAATTGAAGACCGGAGAAAAATTATATTAAAATATTAAATTATGATTTTAAAATATAAATTACAAAATAAACTAGAACTGTCTCTTGAGAGCTAAATACCCCTGCCACCAACTTTTAATGTTTTCCCATAACTTCGACTCTTCCGATATGACAAGGCCATGACACACACACACACACCTCTGGACAATGAAGATTATTCATGTGAATTTTTATGACAGTTGTCCCAAGCAATATATTGAGATATGACCCAGACAGGATTTTACACGGGCATACAGACATCCATGGTGAATCCTGTATACCCCTTCATACTAGTTTGCGGGTGTATAAATATGTAGATAAAAAGTATGTATCTGTCAACGGTCAATACCAATAAATGCATGTTGATGAAAACAAAAAACAAGAAAATGAGAAAAAAACATTAGGAGGACCCGAGTAGAATTTACTGACAGTGGTTCATGTATTAATATTTACAATGGAAATGACCTTCTTAAGACGAATTTACATTTATTTGTTTTTGCTGGCATTCACCTGCTCATGAATACGGTGTGGGGTCATGACCTCTGATTACGTAACGTTTAACTATCCGATTACGTCACAGAAAGTGATCCTTTTACGCAATGCATTGTTTGATTGGTCAGCATTCAAGTCTAGTCCCGACATTTATCAAGCTACAGCCGTCACGAGCGTAATTAAAATTGTGTGAAATGAACATGGAACTATCGGACATAAAATATATCCAGGGGCAAGCCTTGACACAGAGACATCAAACTATTGAAAGATATTTAAAAGGTATTGCAAAAAAAGCTTTCCCTATTACTAATGATGTAATAAGTAATTAATCTGTTTATGGCAAATACCAATGACATCCACAACACATTAAAGTTATGTTACAAAAGAAAAATAAAGGGAAAACAATGTAATTCACAATGATGCTACTTTTAGATGAATATTGAAAGTTATTGCAAAATTATTTTAAAAGTATTTTAACGACAAACAACCATTAAACTAACATCGAAACATAAAATGGAATAAAAAAATGTGTATAAAAGTCTATGCAAGAATATTCTAAATCAAAAAAGCAAAAATGATATTTTAATGATTAAAACGGCCTGCATGAGTTTTTTTTATCTATTATCATAATGTACTATTTAAACTGGTTATAAATTTTAAAAAAATGATCGAAAATGCAATGTATAAAAATCTTAAAACCAAAACACAAAAGAACATTCTATATGAAAAAAGCAAAAAAATGGCACTTTAGTAATTTAATCGGCCTGCATGAAAACTGTTACAAAAAATTGTGAAGCATTATCATTTATTATTATTCAATCTGTTAAAATGGAAAAAAAACTAGAGCTATGTAAAATTGAAGTCCAAGAGGTCACGATTATACAAATTGTTCATGGCAAACACCTATCTTTCTTCTTGTGGTAACATCTTTTGTCTATGAACCACATATTTTAAAAAAATGTTTTAGTGATATATGGAATGATAAAAAAGCAAACAAAAAAACAATAACACTAAAGTATATCTTTGTACGTCCACGTCACGTACATGTACAATGAGTTCACAGTTTTCAGAGACAGAAAGTCAACATAAACTTACACATATGAACTCATTGTAAAACACAATAACTTTAAAATAAGTTCTAACAGTAAAGACTCTAAATAGCACATGAATATATTTTGCAATCTATTGCAATGGAAACAAACTTGTTCATAATTAGAGCTGTATCGATATATCGTCTGGATACATTTCTGTGGTTCACGATACACCCAATTATGTATCACGATACACCAATCTGCAAGTTGACCTCAACTGTTTTTCTGTTAAGATACTATACCCAAAATCTTAACTGAGAGGCATTCATTGACATTGAAATAACAATTTTTGAGACTATTCTCATAATTATTTAACTTTGATGTTAAGATGTTAAGACTTTAAAATTTATTTTTTTTGTTTGCATTCTTGAAATGTTTTTGCTTCCTATACGAGTCATGTATCGTGATACGCATCGTATAGATGTTTAAGTATCACAATACGCATCGTATCGCAAAGCGAATGTGTCGTTACAGCCCTTTTCGTAATAACATAATAATACTGTCGCTTCCCAAGTACATTTTCAATAGTTCACTGGCCATGTAAAATTAAATGTAATTATGAGACTGCTTTATATTTATGCAACCCTGTTTTTGTTAAATGAAAGACACGCCAATATCGAAACCAACGTTCATCCCTAAAATACCTGCTCAAATTCTGAAGAGGACTTTTATGGTTTTTTTGTTAAATCATAAAGATTTCAAAAAATGATGTCACCACAGACACCCTAAAAATTTGGAACGCCCTTATATCTGTTTTTATTTTTCTGTCATCAGCTTGCTCAAAGAAGCGTTTTCATGTTTTTATTTATTGGAAAGTGGAAAGTCAACCATTTTAAATATGATAATATAAGGAACAAACTGATATATTGAGCTGATCTAAGAGCGACTATGTTTGTGTCTCATTCAATCGGATTTTAAGTTGGTTTCGTCAATTGTTACGTGTTCCGTTTTCAATGGTCGTTTTTCACGTGGCTCAATTACTTCCGTATCCGGTTCTGGAGCAGTTATAACTGTATCCTCGTCACGTGTTCTTTTTCTCACGCATGGCAGATGTAGAACTAAATGACAAGCAGCACCTGCCAAAAACAGCCCACCTCCAAGTACGAACGAAGCGTCGTAATTACCAGTAGCTTGAAACACAGCACCTAGAATGAAATTATACAATGTTTGAATGGTAAGTTATATGGTTTCGTAATAAGTATAATGCGATGGAGAACATGAAATTTGCGGATGATATTATACGACACGTTTACATTATATTTTTAACTGCGGCTCTGCTCTATCATACACCCGGCCTCACTTCCCTGGTGGAAGTTCACGTGTCTAACCTGACTTGTCAGTTCCAAAGTTTTTACTTTGCTTCCGAGTTGTGATTCGGACAAAGATAATTATGTTTGTTTTTGATGACACATTATAATACTTATTTAATCGTTCAGTTTGATTTATTAAAAATTGCTATCATCACATCTGAACCTGTAAAATGAATTTGCGTAGAGGATGTGTGAATAAACTAGGATTGTCTTATGAGAGCCAAATACATCCCCATTCCCAACATCTACAAGGGTGTAATGATTTCCCACAACCTTGACCTTTCCAATATGACCTTGGTTTAAGGTCATCACACACTTTAGGACCATGAAGATTATACATGTGAAGTTTTATGACAGTCGTTCAAAGCAATTAAGAGATATGGCCCGGACACAATTTTACACGGACAGACAGACAGACAGACATGGTGATTCCTATAAGTTTGCGGGGGTATAAAAGTATGCGTATAAATATATTTATGTCACATTCATCGAATCTAAACGTAAAGGTCTGCATAAATAAAATAACAAAAAGATGGTTGTAAACAAAAACCTTAGATATGATATTCATGCAAAAGGTCTACATGCAGTGGTTTTGTTACATTTGTAAAATCTGTCTTCTGCCTTAAGTTTTGGAAAATCGGAGTACCGAAATAACAATGATGTAGATTATGATAAAACATAGGTATAATATTCATGCAAAGAGTCTACATGCAGTGATTTTGTTTTATTTGTAAAATCTTTCTTCTGCCTTAAGTTTTGGAAAATCAGAGTACCGAAATATATGAAAGTGCATTATAGCATGCTTGCAATGACAAGGTTCCCCAAGACAAAGCAAAGACATTGTATAGTAACAATATTTGAATTTACTTTGTGAGTAATGTAGTTAATCACTGTTAATTTGGGAATGTTATTGGTCAAATTCAAAAATTTTAGTCTTTTTTCTTCAGGCGAAATTTCCTTTTTTCGGTAGTAAATTTAGCAAAACAAAATCACTGCAGTCATGTTGAATCTACTGAATTATTCATATCTAGTGGTTTATTAATACTTAACTAACACATTCATCAGCATTGTTAAAATAGTGCGCATTAAAAAGAAATATATTAAGAATAGCATAAAAAGCAATTTGAAGCTGAAAAACATATTATGCAATGGCAAAAGCAACCAAGATCACAAACCAAACACAAATATATTTCTTCAAAGACATTTTTGTCCGATATTGAATCCATGTCAAGGGGAGGTAAAATAATGATGAATGATTAGAAATTACAGAATAAATCGCATTTAATGTTACAGAACTAGACGGTCGTTTCGTAATACGATTCAGTAGTACTTGGGCCAAAATTGTGAAATCAAAAGAAAGCACTTATATTTTTCATAGTATACTGTTCCCAAACATATATTAAATCTATAGAATGTGACCTTGTTGGTTTAGTAGCAACTCTGTTCTGTAATAATCTCTATTAAGAAATATTAAGGATAGAAAAAAAAACCAGCAGAAATGAGAAACGACAAGGCGATGTTTGTTTCAAGGAAATGAAAGTGAGACGGGTATTATTTAAGTCTCCTAATTTAATGGCTTTGAAGATTGCGATTTTTTTAATTAAAGCGAAAAGAAGCAATGTAAGAAAATGCGACTCAAAGTTAAGTAAAATGTTAAAGAATATTGAAATTCCATAAAATGCCCAGATATTTTATTTAAAACTAAGCTTTAGCTTTATCCAGGCATTTTCTTTTCATTTATTCCAATGAAGCAATGTCTCCAAATCCTTATTCTGGGTCGTTTAAAAGCTTTTTTCTTTCGCAACCTTTGACTTTATACATTGTACAAAATAGACCATTATGAGGTGTGGTATTTGTGAAACACATTTAGAATTAGAAAGGTTTTTTTGGTTGAATTTAGTTTTAATCAAAAACGGACAGTGTCTCGTTTAACCTAAAATTGACCAAGCATAGTAGTACATGCATATAAATGAACAATATATTCTTGGGAAAAATTACTAGATATGTAACTTCAGTCTATCATAATACGGTTCTATAAGGGAGGACTAGAATATATGGGTGGATAATAATGCAAATCATGCTTTCAACAACTAACGTGCATGGAACATAAACATTCTTTTCCCATGCCATAACAAAGAACCCTTGTCATTTACTTTTTGTTTATATTTCATCACTTTTTGTTGCAATTAATTGATAACCTGAACATTGTATACAAATCTTGTAATCTTACATCATCTCTTTTAGTCGTTTGAGCCCAAGAATAATTTTATCTATCACTTTAGATAGGTGATATTGCAATAATGGATTTTTTTCGTCAGGACAATTCTTTCAAAAAGGAATAAATCCATCTATAGGGGGTTCTTCCTTTGAAAAGAAAGTTTTCGCATTTTTCCAAAGGTTGGTTGATGGGGTTTTAGGTCCCAGTCAAGAAAATTTCACTTATATTCAGACATCACTAGCTATAGTTGAAGTGTCAGAAATGTTTACCCTTGCAGTGCGCTCAGGTCAATGTGCAGGGAGGGTTCTTTAACATGTAGGGGGGGATTCTTTAAAGTGCAACGTCTGCCTTGACACGGGGCATCGGTTTTTAAGGTTTCTTCTGAAGGACCCCATGACTTATATTTTCTAAATGCCGACTGTTGGCGAAAGAACAGTCACTACCTTTTTTTTAAGTCTTGTCCAGACCTGGTTGGGGTTCGAACCTACGACGACTCCCACTCACGAAGAGAGCACTCTTCCAATGTGCTACAGTAGTGGTATATTTTTCCACAGGAATAAACTCACTAGTGTAAAGTTCCAATTGAAAAGATGCACAAGTATGTTTTCATTTAGAGGACATTCTACACCAGGAAGGAAAGAGAATGGATGTAAGATAACAAGTACAATCGACGCGTATGTACCTGTTTTCAAACATTTCACTTTGCTTTTTGGATTGCCATTTGGACATAGACCGGACTTTATCGATTCGAGTTTTATAATAAGCCCCAGGCAAACACTTATTTTACACAACATTTATTTTTATTTAAATCCCTAAATACCATTGCTGCTTCTGTATGTTCAAGTTTTCATTCGAATCGCAATAATATCAAAACCAAGATCAGCCTTAAAGTATGGTCCAAATTAGACAGATACAGTCCAACCTATCTTAAAGGCCACCTCTATATAAGGACAACATGCTTGTAAAGGCCAATAGAATTGTATTCTTATTGATCTTTATTCGTGTTATTTGAACTTGTTTATAAAGGCCACCTGTCCATTAAGGCCGCTTTTACTGATTACCTTGGGTGGCCTTTATAGACAGGTTTCACTGTATATGTCATATTTTTTACTATAACATCAACTTGTTTTACTAATGTTTAAATCTCTTCGAAAATTTTATGACAAAGGGTTCAGTTGAAACAGCAACAAAGGGTAGAGAGCTTTGCATAGGTAATTTGCCCACATACGACATCCTGTACCTGCAATGGGCGGTCCCACTATACCAGCTATGCCACGCCCCATCGTCAACAATCCAAAGGCATTGGTTAATTTACTAAGACCCAACATGTCACAAATTATAATTGACGTCAAAGATATGTACGCCGCTGTAATCAAATATTTGAAAAAATAAAGAAAATAAAAATAGAAACATGCGCAAACGTCTCATGGTACCTTTCACACACTAATATAGGTTATAAAGCCAGCATAAATAGCCATTTAAAAACCCAACTGTTCTACTTCGAATGTGGCATAATATAGGTCATCAAACCTTACTGACCTTGTTTTTAGTCCGAACGTTTGACATTTTTGAATTAAGATTCGAATTTCGAATCATCTTTTGATTATAAAAACAAAACTGTACTTTTGATAATAAATTTTGAATCAAAAAGTACATACGGATTAATTTTGATACCCAAACAGTAAAAGTGTGGATAGATATAACATTTTGAATTTAAATTTAAATTTGATAATTCATCTTCATAATTTTACTAAACTAAATTAATTTTTGAAAAGGTTAATTTTGAGATCCAAAGATAAAAGGGAAGATAGCTATTCAATGACTACCTCTATTTCTCTACAGGAAAAACATATATGTTTGTAAAAGGTACCTTGATAGAATTATAGTTATTATTTTATGCATATACATAACATATGTCAATCATTTCACACCACGTGACCTTACCTGCCAATGGCGGACCAGCTATTGAGGAAACACCACGGGCTAACGTCAATAGACCAAATGCATTGGTCAATTTGTTCAAGCCCAATATATCACAGATTATTATTGAAGTAAGAGAAATATATGCAGCTGTAAATAAATAGGCAAATAAAATCTTAATTCAAATAAAATATAAAAGCCAATACATGACATAAAAAGTTATATGACAACGAGGTACTGTTGAAATAATTCCAAATTTGTACAGAAATCGAAACCATACATATTAAATTGTTTAGAAATTATACCTGCATTGCATCTAGGCATTAGTTGTCTTCCTCTTAATTTTCAATAATATCAAATAGTGCATAGTAATTTGTGAAAATAAAAAGAGAGGAAGGAATTACAATTGTTGAAAACAAAATCGATAAAATCATACGACAGAAGATATAGAAAAAAATTTCAAAGTCATTGAAATAACAGCATGTCTCTGCAATGGATATACGCATAAGTATACAATTTGCATTGGTTGCCTTCTCTTCAATTCTCAAATACATCAAATGCTGTAAATAATTTGTTTAATTATTAAGAGAAGGAATTGCTTGGCGAGTGTTAACACTGCTGGCTCTGTAAAACAGAGGTAGTACGGAGGACTATAAAACTGAATTCTGAATCAATTAATACTTTTTCAGTTTCCCAATATAATTTTTTGCTTTAAGCTTTAATCCACAAACAGTTACAGGAACCGTCAAGTACCACTTAGGTAACGTACAGTCGAACCCGCTTAAATGTCACTTTTTAATTAGGATTACCTTCTGTTAAATGCCACTAAATTTCTATCCCTATCATTCTTTATTTAGGTTATTTGAACCTGTATATAATGGCCTTCTGTCTATAAAGGCAATCTTTACTGCTCCCCTTGTGTGGCCTCTATATACAGATTTGACAGTACTTCGAAAAGACAGGCAACTGTACTAAACGTTCCACACCTAGTCACATGCAAGTCATGTAATCAGTTGTACTTACAACTCATATCAATACATATGGTCCAAAATTAAGTTTGTATTTTTTTGTAAATGTCATTATAATTAACTTAAATAACAAAACATACATACCAATACAGAGGCCGTATACACAGGCAAAGACAATGAGCAACTCATATGAACGACAAAATGGTTCCAACAACAAGGATACGCCTCCAATTACCATGGCAACATTGTTCAAAACGAGGCTGTCAACATGGCGTAAGTCGGCAAGAAAACCAGCTAGGATACGACCAATGGTATTCGTAATTCCTATAAAAGTAGAAGATGTTTACATGAAAAATTGTCGGATAGAGTAGAATTTGTATATCATAAAAATTGTATGTCATAAAAATTACAATTAAAACTTGAATTTGGTCTCCAACATAACATTACCCCGTAAGTATTTAATCTAGAAGTGAATATTGAGCCGTTGTCCAAAAATAAAATAAAAAGTACCAAAATACTGGCGATTTAGCCCCGCGACTTACAAAAATTATGTTTAAATGACACAGGACAAATCACGATCATCACTTGCATAAAAAACGATTGCATATGTGGTTATATGAATAAATATGAAATACTAATAACAACTACAACAATGATTTTTTAAATAAACACATAACACTCATGGAGTGTGTAGCTAGCTAAACAGGAGGTGCTCAACCTTCCGCAGCACCCGGCCTCACTTTCATGGTAGAATTTAACGTGTTTTATACCTAATTTACGAGCTTCAAAGAATTACTTTCATTTGGGATCGTGGTTAGGACATGGATCGGTATGTTTGTGTTTTGGTTATAAAGCTGAACCCCTTTTTTTTTAAAAAAATGTGACCTTAGGTTTTTATTCAAGGTCAAGTTGGACCCACTAACAGTTCTAGATAATACTGCCTGGAATATCGCCCAAAAACATGATCTTTTGAAGCAAATCAATGTTCCTGATTGAATTGCTTAGGTTCAATCTCACTCGGACTGATCCTTGTGTGAAAAAATTTGTTGAAGGTAGCTTACTCCAGGTGCATTGGTTTCATTCGCCTTAGTAAATCTGAATCCATAAATTAGAATTAGCGACTATCAAAGCGTACCAGGTATCATGCCTGCCTTCCAATAGACACTCGCGACACCATGAAAGTGAAAATGTCAACGTTTCCTAACTTTTTCAGAAATAAAAAAATGATTGATTGATTGATGGGTTTTAACGTCACACGTAATATTCCATTTACAACGAAACGTCACCATCTATAGGTAAAGTAGAAAATATTTTTACCTTTGCCGTATGCTCAGGGCATGGTGCAGGGGGTTCTTTTACGTGTCACATCTGCTGTGACAATAGGCATCGGTTAAGGTCTCTTACAAAGGACCCGGTGACTTTCATTTCTAAATGCCCAGTGCTTGGCGAAAGAACAGACACTATCCTTTTCCAAGTCTTTGTCAGATCGTGACCGGGGTTCGAACCCATGTCCTCCCGCAAACAGAAATTAGAAAAGAAAGTGAGTTTATTTTTATTTCACTTTTTCTACTTACCAACCCACGCTCTCTCACATCACAGAAATCAGAAAAGATATTCAGTCAAAGTATGTTAAATTCTTTGATTTTTCTTACTTACCTATTACAGACAACAGAAAGGCAGCTTTCGTTTCATCAATTCCCAGTAATATAGCTCTGTCAACCAAAAACGAAAACGGCACATAAAAACCAGACATGGCTAATATATTCCCCAAACAAATCATTAAAAACGGAAAATTCTTCAAAATGAAATGAATGTCCAACATCTCCTGTAAAGTGTCAACAACTGATTTTGGTAAGCTGTGCAAAATTTCCATCCAACTTCCGGTTGATCAATATCGCCTGGAATTGATGTGATGCTCGTTACATAACTTTTTACATCCGGTTGCGAACGGTATTGTGGGATATGAACAATACTTCCGCTATAGAAAATGTCTTTCCTATAAAGTGGTCTTTTATAGTCCTCTTTCTGGACCGTCATGTCGCGCTGGGAACCCAGTCCAAATCTGGAACCGCCATGAGATGCACCTGATTTTGATTTTCTATGAACTACTTTCGCGTAACCATTTTCAATTAGAGGTTCCACCTCGTGAACATAAACACCGTTTCCAAAGTGTGTCTGATTGGGGTCAAGGTTATTTTGCGATTTTGTATGTGGTTCGTGCGAATCAACATTTCCTGGAGGGATATCTATTTCCACGGATAGTTTGGAAGACGCGGATTCCGGAGAACCAACTGGATGACTTTCGTCCGTTTCTGTAGATGGAAGAACAATCTTTGGGACGTCAACCGGACTTGATGGCTGACTAGGGGATTCCCCTCGATCTGACATTGATAATTTGTATTGTCTACTTAAACTGTCCTGTTTGCCTTTAATAAAGTATTGACTTGGCATTGAAGAAATGTCCGATTCATTTTCGTTTAAAGCATCTTCACGCTTCTGTTTGGCTTCACGCAGTCTTGCGAATGTTTCAACAACAGCCACACTAGATTCTGATTCTCCAGCGCGCTTCCTTGTATATTTCGCTTTTTCTTTGACTCTGTCTAAAACTGTCTTGGCTCGAGCTGCTGGTTTCTTCTTTTTCTTTGGAGGTTCCAATGGCCTCATCAGCATACCGCACACGCATGCATTTAAAATAAGTCCGGCGTGAATAACTAGCAAATACTTCCAGTCAAAATCTCTCAACAAAAGATTATTCACGGGTGAGAACATAAACGTTCCTATACCGGAACCACACACGGCAATACCCGTAGCCAAAGCACGTTTCTTTTCAAAATAGTACCCGACACTGACGATTGAAGGTAGATATATTAAACCAAATCCAAACCCTGAAAAAGTACCAGAAATATTTAAATCACTACATTCCAAAGTGTAATATTAGGAACAGTATATACATATCATCACTATTGTAACAGCAAATCACATTATCACATTATTAATCACATATTAACCTTTTTTCGACAATCTGTCACTTTTTTCAAGATTCTGACACTTTTTTCACGAAACGAACTATTGTTTTTTTTTTAAATCTGATCCGTTTCGTGAACCTGAACATAACACTATTTCGACATTCGTAATTTCGTAATTTTCTATTAACAATTCAATGACCTATTTTGAAATTAATGTATAAGAACTTACTTTTTGCGCACTTTATTTTTGTAATTCAAGTCTCTGTTGAAATGTACATTAAATGCCCAAAACAGACATACCAATCCATGTTCAAACCACAATCCCAAAGCAATGTAAAAGCTGGCAAATTAGGTTAAACACATGAACTTCCATCGGGGAAGTGAGGCCGGGTGCCCCAGAAGGGTAACCCCTATTTAGTAGCTAAAAGCGCCACGAGTGTTAAAATTGGGAATAAAAGGAATATGGATCTATAAGACGTCAAATACATCCATTGTAATGACGGCTATAAATTAAAACTTTTGTGATGTCTCCGTGTCCAGGATTCCCCTGGATATATTTGACGTCCCATATTTCCAAGTTCCTTTTAAACAATTTTGATTACACACGTGACGGGTGCAGCTAGCTAAACAGGAGGTGTTTACCCTTCCAGAGCACCCGGCCTCACTTCCCTGGTGGAAGTTCACGTGTCTAACCTAACTTGCCAGTTCCAAATTTTTATACTTTGTTTCTGGATTGTTGTTCGGACATGGATTAGTTTGTTTGTTTTTATTTTGAGGTTCTTGATAAGCCTAAACTTACAATATCTATGCGTCAGTAATTTATTTATAAGCAGCTTGCATCGTTGTATGAAGTCCCCGTAGTGGGAAGAAGCTCTACCACGACCTATTAATTGTGAAGCAAATATACCAAAAACCAGGAGATGGCAGGTATATTGCTGCATAGAAAAGGAATGTTGACAATAGAAAAATCATCACGTTTGCCATACAGCTTTAAAATGTATTCTTATTAAATACGAGTGTAGCTAGTAAAAAATGAGGTGCTTACCCTTCCGGAGCACCCGGCCTCACTTCCCTGTAGGACGTTCACGTGTATAACCGGACTTGTCAGTTCCAAAGTTTTTATTTTGCTTCTGGGTTGTGATTCGGACATGGATTAGTATGTTTATTTTTTATGAATATATACATTACATTCAGATGTTAATTCTTTTATTGTGAAAAGTAATATAACTAACCTCCCATAATTCCATATGTCACAAGTAAAATATTGACACTATCAGCATAAGATCCAATGAAAAACCCTAAAGATGCGACAATACTTCCGGCGATTGTCACTGGACGACAACCAAACTTGTTTGTTAAACCGCTCACGATTGGTCCTGAAAACAAAATGGAAGGTTTGGCATGAAATTATGATATACAGTCGAACATTAATTTGTGATTGGAAACATATTTTACTTTGGACAGGGAAAGTATAACAGGAGAAAAAAAACAAAGAAAACTTGAGATTTGTTTCAAGAGGGTCTTATCTAGGGCTTAGAGATAAAAGAGGCTAGGTACCTTCTTTACAATGTTTGATATAGCAAATTTTACCTTTGTGTGGAAAAGGGAGTGGAATAGGGAAGTCTGTTGAGTTTACTCCCAAATTATAGTCCGGCAGAGGGTGAGCTGAACCTAAAATATTGGTCTATAGTTTTTTCTCTGCATATATATAAAGATTATATAGTCCAGTTTTAGAATTCAGTTGATGCCACCCTGTCACCCTTGAGCATTTTGTTATATTCAAGATGGCGTCCAAGATGGCTGCATAACATGAAAATGGGCATTTGTGAATTAGTTGTTTGAAAAAACTAATTGATTGAATCATGGCAATTTTAAGTTATCATCCCCCGCTGAAAAATCGGTGAAGGGGATATAGTAATGCCTCCCGTCCACCCGTCTGACCATCCTGTTGTCCGTCCGTCCGTCCATCCACTATGTCGCTCTTTTTGTTCGCAACAGCTCTCCTAAACCGTCCATTGGATTTTCTGCTTGACATCTAACTTTTTAGGAATCTCTGGGAAGTAAAGTTGTGCATATTGCAAACAAGTTCCGCCGGGTTCATTGATTTTTACAGAAGTTATGACCCTTTGACTGAGTGATTTATCTTGACAGGGGATCTTGCTTTCACTGAAAACTCTTTTTGAATTTATCGCTTTTTTTGGTAAGGTGAAAGTTACTATATATGAGAAGGGATTTTTGTACAGCAAGTTTATAGTCATACAGTAGCATCTTAAACGCAAAAGATCATCCGGATGAGATCCTAAACATAGCACAAGAAAAATTGCTTCTTCAGTTGTGAACGTTGATAGAACAATTGAATTTGGAACACAGGAGTGGTCAAAATTTGAAAGTGGTTGGCCGGACAATTTTGAGGAAAATATAGGAAGATGTGTAAGAACAATGACAGAATTTAAGAAGTTTCTCAAAGTTAAAGACACAAAGGTGTATGATACTGACCTAATTTATTCAAGAGTGTTTGGCATTCAAATGTCGAGAGAAATTGACATCAAGGAGGTTTTTTCTTATGAACTTGCACCAGTTCCCACATCTATGTTTACAGAGAACAGAGAGATGAGAATTGCCAAAGCTAAATCAGTTTTGAAGCAACAACTCCAAAATCACAGACAGATAACAAAGGATGTTAAACATTAATTATAGAAACCCCGGGCAAAAGTTATGTCACACCTAATATGAGCAAAAGTAATGGTAAATAACGCCGTTATTAAAAAATAACTATTATTCATTGAAAGCTGTTTCATCACAGATACCGCAGCCAAATTAACAAGAAGTTTTTAGGTTACATTGCCTTTACCCTTCATAAATGCCTAAATTCTGTTCCATATGCTTTGGATCGACGCCTTAACTTAATCTTTAGGGATATTTTACTACAATTGATTAACTACTTAGTACATCTCCTGCTTCTTTGTTAACACAGAAGCTCTGGATTTTTATTTTAATTCTATATGTTTTCTATCTTTTTTCTATCGGATTAAAGTAGGGACTGTTGACTGGCCAAGGCAACACTGTTATTTATTGCTAAGGATAAGTGTTGTAAGTTTTGCCACGAACAGCCCGACCTAAATCCGATCAAAAACATATGGAATTACATGAAAATCAGAGATTCTATGCCAACACAAAAGCAGGAGATGTACAAAGTAATTATTCAATTGTGGTACAATATCCCTATTGACTATGGTAAGGAGTCGATTTATATTATTTCAAATAGAATTCAGGTATTTGCAAAATCTAAAGGCTATGAAACTAAGCACTACTTGTTTATTTGGCTGCAATATATGTGATGAAGCAGTTTTGAGTGAATAAATAGTTATTTTAGAAGAGTGTTATTTGTCATTACTTTTGCTTATAAATATTAGGGGTGACATAATTATTGCTTTGGGGCTGTAGATGGATCTGCTGGTTTGTATGTTTTTCACTGACCTTCCAATGCAATTGTTAATGATTTTGTAGTTAACATTAGAAAATATATAGAAAGAAAGCTCTGACAGCCTACAACATAGTGTTTGATAGGTATAGAGAGTTTTACTTGTTCAGCTAGAGGAGCAGGTAGTGTTAAGAGTACACCAGATGTCAAACAGTATGCCACTTCCTTCTCAAATATGTGTTCTCAGAGCCAGAGAAAGAACTACAGTTAATTGCACTAATTTTGATCCTTACAAGTAAGTACAATTAACTGTTGTTTGTTCTCAGGTTCTGATAACAATGTGAAAATTGTGAGAAATGACATCAGAACAACTCAAGAGACTGGCAATATTATTGTTCAACAGATGGTAGAGGTTTCGAAAGGGCCAAATGAAGGGATCTCAATAATATATCAGATGATACAGATGTTTTTATACTACTTTTGCAAGGAGAATCTGTAAGGAAAAGTAGTGATGGCGTCACCAATTGGAGGTTGGAGTGTTAACTGACATAGGTACTGCTGCAGAAGATATTACACACACATTACCAGATATATGTTGCTTATTTGATATAAGTTCTTTGGACAAATAAAGCATCTCTCTTTTCTGTTTGGAACAGTGCATATTGGTAAAGTCATCAATGGGTCAACTTTATTTATTTTGGCTTTTTCAACAATCCTGGCTGCGCATCTACGTCAGAGGCTTGACAGAAAGTTTGGGTAGTCCTCACTTAGTATACACCCGCATTTAACATATGTTAGAATACAAAGAAAATGTGAAGTAGATGTCCGTCAGACTTGAAACTTGTACTTGTGGCATGGGTTTTCGTACTAAAATTTCAAGTGGCTTTGATTAGTAGTTGCTTAGAAAACTGTTACGAAAATTTCCAACCATTGACCATTAATTTTGAAAACAAACTAAGTCAGGAAAAAGGAAGTTGATGTTCAAAAGTTTTGTTTCGGACGGACAGATAAACGGACGGACGGAAGGACAGAAGTAGAACAATATACCCATCTTCTTCGAAGTAGGGGTATAATTATCAAATTCAATGACATTTTGTTGATGTACAAAACAACAAAAGAACATATTTCAACGATTTTCCTATTTTTCAGCCATATTGGACGCCATCTTGAATTTTACAAAATGCTCAACGATGACAGCGTGGCATCAACTTGATTCAAGATCAGATACACATATACTCATACTATTCAACAAAAAACAAACTATAGACAAAATTTTTAGGTTTGGAGAAAATATGGGGTTTCTCTGCCAGACTATATTCAAATATATAGTATGTATTTAACAACAAAAGCTTAACGCAGGTGTTCCTAATATGAGTGAAAAAAACATGTAGACACATACACACAAACACACACACACACACTCACTCTCTCTCTCTCTCTCTCTCTCTTTCTCTCTCTCTCCAGTTAACAACAAAAACTTAACTGTTGCGGTCCAGTGCTTCTATGCGCACTTCTCTCTCCCTCTCTCTCTCTCTTTCCTATACTCACCAGCACAGAGGTATACACCGACCAGTAGAGATCCGATAAGTGAGACTTTGCTGCGAGATTCATTAAAATATTCTGCAAAATTTGGTAATAGCACGCCATAGGCATACCCAATACCGTCAACAATGATATTACACACTAAGGAAGCAGCCACTATCACCCATCCCCAGCCGCCGTCAGGTGGCGTTGGTATGTAATTGGCAACATTGCCATCCGACTCTTCAGAGTCATGCCTTTGTTTGTTGTTTTCCGGAAAATCATCATTTGGATCTTTCCCGTTCTTATCAATGATATGCTTTTCGCTTTCTTTCTTTGCGTCACTTTTTCGCCTTTCATCTGGGTTGTCTCCCTTTGTACCATTCTCCTCCATATTGTATACTGAAGGTAGTTAAGTGTCTTGTATTATAATGTAAATCCCTCGTTTATTTCGCGCACATCTTTGAGCTGTCAAGTAGTTCCAAGGCCAACTGTTTTGTTATGATAATTTGAGCTGCCAGGTAGCCTGGCGCAAACTATCACTTTCAAATAATCGTAATCGCTAGGTGGCCCACGACCAATTTCGTCTCACTGATGATCTTCGTAATGGCATGAAATTCATAATCTGCAAAAGAAAAAAGAAAACAGAAACATGTGAGTCATATAACTGTAAACATGATTGCAAAAAAAACGAGTTTTGCAAATATACCGGGGATCAGAAATTCATTCTGGGTAACGGGATTTGCTTATTGGCTTACGTCATATCCGGTTATTGCAGTCATTAACACTATTACAAGGTTTAACATAACTAAACACAGGCTAAAATGACAATGAATGGTTAGTTATGTGTGTGTTCTTTCTTGTAAGAAGAAGTACTAATACTAATTGTTAACATGTTTGCCAAAAAAGTTGCATATTGACATTATAAACATACTATATTGACTGACATCAAGGTCGATCCAGTTATTTATCCTTACGCCAGCATTAAGGTCAATTATGTATGGTCTACCATGGTGTCTTAGATCTGAGTAAAATTCTTACAAAAGTACAACGGATATATAATACAGAAACCAAAGGTAGTTGGTCAGTTGGTAGAGTGCTCGCTCCGTAAGAGGAAGGTTGTGGGCTCTATCCCCGACCGGGTCTGACCCAAGACTTAAAAGTGGGTAGTGACTGTTCTTTCGCCAATTACTCGTTTTAACGAAATGAAAGTCATGGCTCTTTCAGATGGGAACTTAAAATAAGCGAGGTTTACCCGTGTCTTGGTAGGCTTGGCACGATAAAGAACCCTTCTGTATAATGCCATCAGCTCAACGCACAGGCAATAGCTATAGCTGGCGTCATCTCGATATAAGTGAAATATTCTTGACTGGGACGTTAAACATCATTACTCAACTCAACTCAACTCGAAACCAAAAGGTGACAGATACTAGAAAATGAAACGTGACATTTCCAATTGTCCGTCCCCTAAACAGTACAAGCCTGTCGAAGGTTTAACTGGGACACAATAAGCGCTGAGAATACCAAAGAAATGCAAGTTTGCTATTGCATACACACATTCAGTCACACATTATGTGCTAAATTTATGAAAGACGAGTTTGCTTAAACCTTTTAATAAAATTGAGACACAATGTGGGCCAAGTGTACCAAAGAAAGGTGAGTTTACTATTGAATACACACATTCAGTCACGCAATCTGAGCCTAGGTGACGTTTGTTTGTCTGAATTTTTTGACAAAACTGAGACACAATATGTGCTATGTTTACCACAAATGAGTTAACTATTGCCTACATACATTCAGTCACACAATCTGAGCCGAGTTGACGTTTGTTCGTCCGATCTTTTTTTTCACAAAACTGAGAAATAATATGTTCTATGTTTACCACAGATGAGTTTACTATTGCCTATATACATTCAGTCGCACAATGATCTAAGCAGAGTTGATATTTTTGATAAAACTGAGACACAATGTGGGCTACGTTTACCAAAGGAAGACGAGTTTACTATTGACGACAAACATTCAGTCACGCAATCTTTGTTAGGTAATATTATGACGAGTTTACCATTGCCTACCATGACATATTCAGTCGCGCAACGGTGCCGAGTTGACGTTTGTTCGTCTGAACTTTTTTTTTACAAAACTTAGACACAATATAGGCCAAGTTTATCACAGGTGAGTTTACTATTGACCACACAATCTGGGCCGATTTGACGTTTGTTCGTCTGAACTTTTTGACAAAACCGAGACACAATATGGGCCAAGTTTACCACAGGTGAGTTAACTATTGACAACGCAATCTGATCCGATTTGACGTTTGTTCGTCTGAACTTTTTGACAAAACCGAGACACAATATGGGCCAAGTTTATCACAGGTGAGTTTACTATTGACCACGCAATCTGAGCCGATTTGACGTTTATTAGTCTGAACTACTTGATAAACCAGAGACACAAATAATTGTCAAATTTGAATGTGTTATTTATTTAAACACCAATTATCAGTAATCCCTTTGTTTGTCCATTAGGCGACAGATTGACCATTAAATCTGACAAGTGTTAATATTTAAGTGTCAAAACTGACCATTGGCTAGCCCTTGTTATCAGATGCAATGGTCAATAAGAATTATTTCGGACACTCCAGATCTATGTCTGACAGAATTGACACTCGAGGTCATTCGGGGAACGTTTTCCCCATTACATGCTTATAAAAGTACAAACATGTCGAAAGTTTTATTTAACGAACTACTGTAGCTCAGTTGATAGAGTGCTTGCTCCGTAAGTGGGAGGTTGTGGGTTCTATCCCAGGCCGGGTCTGACCAAAGACTAGAAAGTGGGTAGAGACTTTCGCCAAGAACTCGGCAAAAACGAAATAAAAGTCACCCTTCTTTTCGAATAAGAACTTGTAATAAACGAGGCCCCCCTCTAACGGCAAGCGAGGCACATTAAAAACCCAACGCACAGGTAAAATTTCTGCACCTTCCCCTATAGCTGGCGACGTCTCGATATAAGTGAAATATTCTTGACTGGGATATTAAACGACATTAATAAACTCAACTCTTAAGTTCAACACTGAGCTAACGAAAAGGAGTTAGCTCTCGGCTGGCTTATGGTCGAAGAATTGATAGCTAGTGAGGACATTATCGACAGTATTTAGTTAACTGAGTGTTAAACTTTCGACAGGTCTGTACTGTACTGTTTATCCGTTGACCATTGGCTATTCGCGCTACACGTGCAGAGTTGACCGTTTTTGTCTCGACTGTTACTCCTTATTATCAGGTACAGTTATCACTCAGAATTATTGCGGACGTTGTTGACAGGCGAGGTCACTCATGTTTACTCTACGCGATAACAATCGGATGATCGCTGTTTGCTTATTATGATATTTATAGATATATGTGTGTACCATTACGCGTAATATGGAGTAATTCTAACCTTCATATCAGTATTTAGATGAAGTGATTGCCAAGTCAGCACTTTGTCAGACTGGTGAGAGAGAGAGAGAGAGAGAGAGAGAGAGAGAGAGAGAGAGAGAGAGGGAGAGAGAGGTGATTGCCAATTCAGCACTTTGTCAGACTGGTAGGAGGAGAGAGAGAGAGAGAGAGAGAGAGAGAGAGAGAGAGAGAGAGAGAGAGAGAGAGAGAGGTGATTGCCAAGTCAGCACTTTGTCAGACTGGTGGGAGGAGAGAGAGAGAGAGAGAGAGAGAGAGAGAGAGAAGTGATTGCCAATTCAGCACTTTGTCAGACTGGTGGGAGGAGAGAGAGAGAGGGGGGGTAAATAGATCAAATACACTTTTCTGTGTTAACACTAGAATACTCTAACCACTAAAGTAGCTTAGTTGATACAGTGCTCGCTTCATATGTGAGAAGTCGTGGGTTCGAACCTTGGCTAGGGCCTGACCAAGATTTGAAAATAGAAAAGGACTGTTCTTTCCCTAGGCACTCGACATTTAATAATGAGAGCCACATGGTCTTTTGGAAGAGACCTTAAATATCGATGCCCCGTTTAACGACAGACGAGACATGTTATTAAAGAACCCTCCCTTGACATTGTCCTGGGAGCATTACAAAGGTCGAACTTTCTGCCACTTCACTTATAGGTGGTAACGTCTCGATATACGTAAAATATTCTTGACCGAGACGTACAGCCCTATTTATTCATTCAATCAGTCCTTTGTAGTTGCAGCACACCTCCCTTAATCCAGTACCAGGATGTTACTAGGATCATAAGTCGATAGATTAAACCGTATCAATCTGGGTACATTATGTACTAGGGTACTACCGGTAAGGTAGTGCAATCTTTTAATAAAATTTTGCATGGTAGAATTTAGATGTGGCGATATCGTAAAGGAACTTAATAAAAGGACAGAATATTTGATGTGACCTAAACAAAGTATTTAGGGAAGACGCAACAATGAAACATTACTGGATTCATCTTTCTTTTTGTTATCTTATATAGACTGGTTATTAACCGTTACTAACAGGTGTTACCTCGCCTGGGACTCTCACTTGCAAACACTGTACCATTTTGATTGGACGCACCAGGCCTAAAACAAGGCAGTAGAACTTCTTTTTGTAACCCCAACCAGTCCTCTTTTGATCTAACCCTCGACCTTCCACTTGCACAACATTGCGCAATTTAGTTGCAGACACCCGGGGATGCTACATGCGGTCTGAAACGAAGGGGTTAAACAAGGTTTCCCACACGGAACATCAACTCTTCTTCTCTTGATCTAACCCTCGACCTCCCGCTTGCAGAACACTGTGCAATTTAGTTGGAGTCATGCGGGATGCTACATGCGGTCTGAAACGAAGGGGTAAAACAAGGTTTCCCACACGGAACATCAACTCTTCTTCTCTTGATCTAACCCTCGACCTCCCGCTTGCAGAACACTGTGTAATTTAGTTGGAGCCATGCGGGATGCTACATGCGGCCTGAAACGATGTGATTAAACAAGGTTTCCCCCACGAAACACTAACTCTTATTCTCTTGATCTAACCCTCGACCTCCCGCTTGCAGAACACTGTGCAATTTAGTTGGAACCATGCGGGATGCTACATGCGGCCTGAAACGATGTGATTAAACAAGGTTTCCCCCACGAAACACTAACTCTTATTCTCTTGATCTAACCCTCGACCTCCCGCTTGCAGAACACTGTGCAATTTAGTTGTAGTTGAGTTTAGTAATGGTGTTTAACGCCCCAGTCAAGAATATTTCACTTATATCGAGACGACACCAGCTGTAGGCAAAGATACATAAATTTAACGCTGAAGCATTATACAGCAAGGTTCTTTAGCGTGCCAAGCCCACTGTAACACGGTACCTCGTTTATTTTAAGTTCTCATCCGAAAGAACCGGGACTTTCATTTTGTAATACCGATGCTTGGCGAAAGAACAGTCACTACCCACTTTAAAGTAGTTTAGCTGGAGACACCCGAGGATGCTACATGCGGCGTATAACGAGGGGGTTAAACAAGGTCCGTAAACTAAACACTAACGCCTATTCTCTTTAAATAATCAGTATTACCCGGTTATCAAAATTGTTGTCAGAGGATATCAGCTAAGGTAAATATATACTTATCAATTTAGTAGATAAAATATAGTCTGTTACATCACGTTATACGGTCATGTAGACATAAGAATGGGTTGTATATCATTGCTACCCACTTATACCCAGATATGTTTGATAAAGGTTACACTATCCCCTAACACATTTGATAGATATTTAGTCGTGTTGGTTTGCATAGTACACGTTTTCAATTGCAATTTTCTTTCTTCTGTAATTGTGGCTTCGGTGGCTGAGTGATCTAAAAGGCGTGTGTGCCTCCTCTCCCCACATAGATTCAAATCCCAGAGTTTGCCAGTTTGCTTGCCGAAGGTCGGTGGTTTTCTTTTGGCACTCTCGTGGGTTTGGGTTGGTGGCCGACTGACTAAGAGCGGTCGCTTCTTTATTAAGTAATCACTACACCTCTCACTGCCTAAGTTTGAATCTTTCTCGGACAGACTCTAGTTCGAAAAAGCTTGCCAATACGCTTGGTGAAGGTCGGTGATTTTCTCCAGGCACTCAGATTCCCCCCCCCCCCCCCCCCATCACCGCTACAGAACTAATCTCGATATAAGTGTTTCAATTCAGGTCAGATCCCTTTTACCAGGGAAGCGAGACTACGTGCTCCGGAGGGGTAAGCAAATCCTGTCTAACTTGCTTCAACCGACACGTGTAAACTTATTCTGTTCCGGAAAGGTAAGTCCCTCCTGTCTAGCTAGGAAGTCCCGCCACGTATAAAATGCAATGTGTAAAAATATATTTCTAGTTAAGTTTTCTCCGATAGAACATTTAGCTATTTAAGAACACCGAGTACAATGAAAATATGACCCTTATTCCCTTATTTATTTATTTATTTATTTATTGAAAATGAAACAGGTTATACTTTTCGTTTGTTTGTTTCTTTTTTTTAGAATTACTGGGATCTATGGCTCAACCAAATATATTTACGTAAATTATAAAAGGAAATGCAACGAGGAATGCGAGTTTACGTTCCTCTCAATATCCTTCGTTTATAAATAAGTATCAAGGAGATTGGTTCCGGGATGGTGAAGGAAACCGGAGCACCCGGAGAATAACATCGGCAAAAATAACTGAAAAACTTTCTTCCCACACTAGAATCTACCCAGTAGAGTGGTAAAATCGGCCACAGGTGCTGTGATCCGTAAATAAAGATCGCTGTAGACCACTGGGCCACCGGCTTTGAGGATTAAAATAATCCTTTTTGTTGTAAATAAACCTTTTGTATTTTTTGTTGCAAATAAACCTTTTGTATTTTTGTTGTAAATAAACGTTTTTAACAAAAATAAATTATCAAAAATTAAATATTTTATAAATCTCATCTTTTAAAGCATAATATTGCATTAACAGACTAAATAAAGCCAAAGAGCCTTATATAAATAAAACGATGATTAAAGTACAGGCCTGTCGAAAGTTTAACTCTAAGCTAACAATTGTCGAAATGGCAGCTCATCTCGGACTCTCGTTAGCTATGTCATCTCGACAGCTTTTGGACAGTTCGGTCTCTGGTAAGCTATATTGTCAATTTTGAATGTATTTTATGATTAAATTCAAAAATTGGTATTTGACAATATCATCTCGACAACTTTTGTCAGCTGCCATTCATCTCTCTGTAGCGTTTCGTCAACTATCTGTCCATATTTTGGCCATTTGGCAGCCGAGCTTCGATTCCTTTTCGTTAGCACAGCGTTAAACTTTTAACAGGTCTGTACGTTACTTCATGAATATACAAAATAAATACATAATGGTCGAATAAATGATTATTTCATGCTTGAAACTATTTTTAAAAAAAAATCAAAACAAGGCATAAATAAATAGTTTATGCTTGAAAACTGTTTTAAAAATAAAATTAAAACAAGGCGACTGAACAATCATAAACAGCAAATAAATAAAGAAACAATTCAGAACATTAAAAGCAATTAATTTAACTGATTTAAAATTCCAACGATGAGACAAAACAATCACGGTAAAAGAGATGAACCTTGTCGAACTCCATTTGAACTCATAATTAAAGTGCGAATTCGTGTACTTTATTTTTATCAAGTTTGAGTTTATATGTATATTTAAGTGCATTTTTTCTTAGGAATTTAGAATATGTTTGTCAGATATACAGTCAGTCAAACCTGTCTGAAAAGGCCACTAAAGGGAACCAGTAAAAGCGGCCTTTATGGACAGGTGGCCTTTATATACAGGTTCAAATATATGAATAAAACAATTGGGATACAATTCTACCGGCCTTAATAAGCAGGTAACCCTTATATAGAGGTGGCCTTTAAAGCAGGTTTGACTGTTATGAAGAAAATCACTTTACATTTTGCATTTTATAACCATTTGGAAAAATAATTTTCAAAATCCTAAAAATTCATACCCTCTTAAACACCGACTCTCCACTGATTAAGATTTTGAAGATAATCCTAAAGTAACGGTCAATAACAAATTAAGATAGAAAAACTTATATGAAACAACATTTAATTTCTTAATTTTCAAATGATTGACCACCTTTAAAGTAGGCCGTATTCTCTGCCTTAACGACGGTGAGTAATTTTTTATACATGTATTGCTACATCAAAAAAAAAAAAAAAAAAACTTACAAGTTAAGGCAGATAATTCGGTCTTCCTTCCATGTTATCTCTTGCGCGATCAAAATATGAATCTTATTCTAATAAGAATTAAAGAGATCTTTCCGCTTATTGCAAGATTACTTAATACTATATCATAATACAATCGACTTAATCCACTAGATTTGGATTAGCTCAAAGAGATAATCCGAAGATATGATATCGTTGTTTGCTTCGTTCTTCAAGTGGGTCAGATTAAGGGTCACTTGACTTAAATATGAAATCGAAAATGTAAACAAAAACGTTTTATGAAAAACAAGAGGCCCATGGGCCTTATACGCTCACCTGATAACTAATGGCTAGCTGATAGATTTAAAGAAAACATAAATACTAAACCCCAATGAATTTTTTCTTTACATCAAAATGATCATTGCATCAATACCTACAACATTCTAATATACATGCCTATACAAAACTTTTATAGTTTTCAAGATAATTAACCATTTCAGTATTGTTTTCGCATCTGTGACCTTGACCTTTGAACCCATGACCTTTTTCTATACGTCAAAATGATCATTGTATCAATACCTACAACATTCTAATATACATGCCTATACAAAAAGTTTATAGTTTTCGAGATAATTAACCATTTCGGTATTGATTCGCATCTGTGACCTTGACCTTTGAACCCATGACCTTTTTCTATACATCAAAATGATTGTTGTATCAATACCTACAACATTCTAATATACATGCCTATACAAAAAGTTTATAGTTTTCGAGATAATTAACCATTTCGGTATTGTCTCGCATCTGTGACCTTGACCTTTGAACCCATGACCTTTTTCTATACATCAAAATGATCGTTGTATCAATACCTACAACATTCTAATATACATGCCTATACAAAAAGTTTATAGTTTTCGAGATAATTAAACATTTCCGTATTGTTTCGCATCTGTGACCTTGACCTTTGAACCCATGACCTCTTTCTGTACATCAAAATGATCGTTGTATCAATACCTACAGCATTCTAATATACATGCCTATACAAAAAGTTTATAGTTTTCGAGATAATTAAACATTTCCGTATTGTTTCGCATCTGTGACCTTGACCTTTGAACCCATGACCTTTTTCTATATATCAAAATGATCGTTGTATCAATACCTACAACATTCTAATATAAATGCCTATACAAAAAGTTTATAGTTTTCGAGATAAGTAACCATTTTGGTATTGTTTTACATCTGTGACCTTGACCTTTGAACCCATGACCTTTTTCTATACACCAAAATGATTGTTGTATCAATACCTACAACATTCTAATATACATGCCTATACAAAAAGTTTATAGTTTTCGAGATAATAATTATAATCAGAGGTAAAAAAAATTAGGTCACGACCTTCACAATTGACCTTGACCTCAATTTGAAGATACTAACAAGAAGATGTCAAAACTGAAAACCCCATGTCATTATCTGGCCAAATAGTCAAGTTATAACAATTTGAAGCTATTTTACGATTTTTTCAAAATTAAACGCAAAAACGCGTAACCTATTTTTGTCCGAATTTCACAAAATGAACAAACTATAGGCTAAAGACCCTAGAGAAGCCAAATATCACATCAGATTTTTTCTCTAATCAATACTTTCGGAGAAGAAGATTTTTTAAGATTTTTGCACCCCTAGGTCACCTTGACCTAGTTATGGTAGCCATGGCAACACCACGAACAAATTTGAATTGCACCAACCAAGACATGCATCTGACCAAGTCTCGTTGAAATCTGCCCAGTGGTTCGTGAGAAGAAGATGAAAATGTGAAAAGTTTACGACGACGACAACGACGACGACGACGACGACAGACAACGGACAAATTGTGATCAGAAAAGCTCACTTGAGCCTTTGGCTCAGGTGAGCTAAAAAAGACAAACTTCATAAAGGTCTTAACTTAAATATGCCGACAGACTTGAGGACAGACAACGCGTGGATTAACCGAATTGCTGAACAAAGTGCGACCATCTAAAACCATCAAGAGTTCTATACTATAAACCGAATTATTGAAAATTACCTCGATTAAACTTCCTTTTGAACCCCTATCCATTAAAACAAATCTTTTCGCAGAAATTATAAAATTACATGATTTCGTCATTTTTAAGCTTTTTCTTCCAAATTAATTTTTTTGAAGATGGTACACATGGAACTTTTTTCCAATAGTTACACCAAGAGCCTTTTGACAAGGATTCAACCGTCAACCGACTTTTTAAAAAAAATGTTGGTTTCATCAAAAGCCTTCTACCAGAGCTCAACGATCAACCGGCTTCTTGATGAAAATTTCTACCAACTTGATCCGGACTACTCCGAGTAAACCATCGGCCTTCAGCAAGCTAACTGACAAACTTTATCTGATTATGATCGGTCCCGAGTGGGATTCGAGCCTAGGTGACGAGAGGCGCTGTGATTTAGACCTCTCGGTCACCGAGGAGGTCCATGTGAGAGTTTTAGACTCTCGAGACCAGGTTACAAACATACAACTCTAAACATTCTTGGTGAACATTCTGGCTGAATTGCCAATTCGATGAATTCTTTAGCTTATTGTTAAACTTTCGACAGGTTTGTACTGTAGGTAAGGAAAGGACCCAGCTGAATTGCCGATTCGGCACCAATCCTTTAGCTTACTGTTAAACTTTCGACGTGTCTGTACTGCAGATAACAAAAGGACCGAGCTGAATTGCCGATTCGGCACTAATCTTTAGCTTAATGTTAAACTTACGACATGTCTGTACTGCAGATAACGAAAGGACCGAGCTGAATTGCCGATTCGGTACCAATCTTTACTTTACTGTTAAACTTTCGACATGTCTGTACTGCAGATAACGAAAGGACAGAGCTGAATTGCCAATTCGGCACCAGTTCTTTAGCTTACTGTTAAACTTTCGACAGGTCTGTTCTGTAGGTAACGACAGGACCGAGCTGAATTGCCGAATCGGCAACAATCCTTTTAGCTGCAGTGATTTTGTTACATTTGTTTAAAAAAAACTACCTTTTGCGTTTAAGATTTGGAAAAATTTAAGTTCTTTGATCTAGCTAACTGCATTATGAACTGCTGACAAAAGCTAGCATCTTCTTTGCCAGGACACTATATTGTGGTACTGTCATATACCATTTTTTGAATGACAATATACCATTTTTTTGAATGTATTTTATGATTAAATTCAAAAAATGGTATATGACAGTACTATCTGATATTTTGTGGGTAAGGACAAATAGATCAGAGCATCGATGTTGTTTTGGGAATTTTAGTGGAAAAATTGGGAAATAGTCCTTTTTTCCTTGGGGAAATAGTAATTTTAAGCAGACAAACTCACTCACTGTTAAGCTTAATGTAAAACTTTGGACAGGCGTGTAATTTTACTGTAGCAATAAATTTTAATCTCAATTGCTCCTTGTTATTATCAAGTACCTGTCTACTGTCGGATTAAGAGAGATAATCTGTCTATATTTTATCGCTCTAAATAAAATTTGAGCCTAAACAAACTGTCACATACAATCATCACTGGACAGGTCATCCTAACCTTCCCATAGGCCGAATTATCTGCCTTAACGATGGTTTGTTATTTTTTATATATATTGCTACCAATGTACGATAGCAATATATAAAATATTATAGCTCGTTAGGGCAGATAATTCGGTTTTACCTGCACGAACAGATACAGTACAGTCCTGTCGACAATTTAACAAGCTAATAAATTGGTGGCAAATCGCCAGTACATCTCCGTCCCTTGTTACTTATATCGTGACAGCTCTTCGGCAGTTGCCATCTGTCTACCAGCAGCTTTTTTGTCACTAACTATACATATCTCGGCCAGTATCGACATCCGAGGTTCGACTCTATTTCGTTAGCTCAGTGATAAACTTTTGACACGTTTGAACTGTATGTAATTTATAATCATGAATCATGTTTATTGTACTTTAAAATGTAAAACAAAAGTAAATTTCTCGGAATTTCCAATGTCGTTTAAAACATATTGAGCATTTTTTTTAAATAACTAATTTCTTGGATTTTCCAATTTCGATGAAAACACGTAGGACCTTTTGTTTCGGTTTGAGAGTTCAATGTCATAGAAAACGGTGCTCGGTGGCTTTTTCCTACCTTCTTAACTTCATGGTCACTCCGAGACGCAAAAACAGTGGCAATATGAAACTTTGGCATACACAATGCAATGATTATTAAGAATCTATGAAAATCGACTTTTGGTGTAAAATAACGGTGTTATAACACCAACACCATCCATCCACTCATCACCACTCCTATGACCCGATTAAGATTTTGTCAATTTTAATGAGGCATGGATTGACAAAGAAAACCGGAGCACCCGTTAAAACACCTACTTTCGGCATCAAACTGGCAAAAGTTCTCACGCTAGAGTCCGATTGAATGCCGAGCTATATGTCGCACCAATGGTAAATTACTTTTTGATATTGCTACCATCGTAGTTCGACCTAGTACGATTGGGATTCTAAGAGAGAGAGAGAGAGAGAGAGAGAGAGAGAGAGAGAGAGAGAGAGAGGGGGGTTGTGATCTGAAAAACGATTTTTTTTTAAATTGAAGGGGGCTCATTTACCACATCACTTGTTGTGTTGACACATGACTATTGACATGAATGATCAAACACCCAGAGAGAGAGAGAGAGAGAGAGAGAGAGATTGTGATTTGAAAAACAATTCTTTAAAAATTGTGTTGGGATCATGAACCACGTCACTTTAGTTGTTGTGAGGACACATGACCGTATTAACATGAATAGCAGTCACAGAGAGAGAGAGAGAGAGAGAGAGAGAGAGAGAGAGAGAGAGAGAGAGAGAGAGAGAGAGAGAGAGAGAGAGAGAGAGAGAGAGAGAGAGAGAGAGAGAGAGGGGTTGTGATCTGAAAAGCGATTTTATAAAATTGTAGTCGGATCATCAACCGCGTCACTTGTTGTGTGGACACATGACTATTAACATGAAAGATCAAACATCCACTACACTCTTGAAGTAAAAACTTTACATCAGAAATCTATAGGTTAAGTATGGCGTGTGATACACACAGGAAACAGTTACTCAGTAGTAACACAATGAACTGTAATATGTAATAATACATATATGTATGACTCGCTTTTGGGTCTGTTGTGGTCTATCAAGTTCGTTTGCCGAAGGCTGGTGGGTTTTTAGGGCACTAAAATGTCCCCATCCACCCCAGGACTAACCGTTTCAATACAAGTGAAAAAATCTTGCCTGGGACGTAAAACACAATTTCTTCACTCGACACTGAAATTCCAGAACTGACCGCCTCGATATTAGTGAAAATATTTTAAAAGTCTAAAAATCAAATCCTGCATGGGGGCGTCAAACACCATTCGTTCACTCGACACTGAAATTTCTGAACTGATCGCCTCGCTATGAGTAAAAAATATTTACAAGTCCTGCATGGGGGCGTCCAACACAATAACTACACTCTATTCTACTGTACAATCGCAAAAATGAATGTCTCGGTATAAGCGAGGGAAATCTGGGCGTACAACATCATCACTGCAATTGAAGCTATAATCCCAGGACTCATTGCTTCGGTACAAGTGAAATATCTTGACTGGGGTGTAAAAACATTATTATTTCACGTCACCATCCGAGAACAGATAGTCTCGACACATGACTGGGCGTAAAACAGCATCACTGCATTCCACGCTATACCGCTTCGTTACAAGAGAAATATCTTGACTGGGGCGTAAAACACCATCCCTGCACTCAACCGTCCCACGAAATGAGTGAAGACATCTTGACAGGGGCGTAAAAATTCGCTCTAGTCTTTAGAAAAATGACAATATCCATTTATCATAAAACATTTTTATATTTTTCAATTTTTTTATACAAAAATAACTTTTACTGAATTATAAAATCATTTTAAAACCTCTTTAAAAGGAGACACTTACTTGAATTTTACATTATCGTTTTTTTGTGGTAAATTCCCGTTTTCAAAAAATAACTTTTTACCGAATCATAAAATCGTTTGAAAACCTCTTTAAAAGGCGACACCTACCTGAATTTCACTTTTTTTTATTTATTTATTGGGTAAATTACAGTTTCAAAAATTGACTTTTTACCGAATCATAAAATCGTTTGAAACTTATTTTAAAAGGCGACACTTACATGTAATTAAATTTTATATTTTCGTTTTTATGGTAAATTCCAATTTTCAAAAAATTAACTTTTTACTTAAAATCGTTTGAAAACCTAATCTAAAGACGACACATGCTAGAATTTATATACCGAGAATCATACTCTTTAAAAGTTGACACACTTACCTTATACTGAAGCCAATCAGCAAATGAAATCACGAGATTTGTCACACACCTCCAAAATTCAACTTAAACAGCTGATTATGAAAAATCCCATTTTCAGTTTAAATTAAATTTCGTGTTCTGCACCTAAGTTTTTCAAAAAATATATACGGGCTGCAGCAATGTAAATTGGATTACCCGGAGACTAACGTAAATAGATGAATTCGAAGAAAATGTTTAAGTTATATTTTCAAAAACGAGTCAACTGGGTTCAGGCGACGAATGTGATGTTTATAGTGGGTATGAAGATGAATACACGTTTCAAAATCTAATTTTTCCTAAGAAAATATGGAGTAAACTGAACTCAAACAAGCATAGCATATAAAAGGGACATGTTCCTAAAGAAAAATGTCACTGACTAAAGGGGACACGAAGAGGGCCGCGTTCCACAAATAAGACAAATTAAAAATTACAAAAAAATCGTTTTTACCCCCAAAAATCGGATAAACTGAATTGAAACAAACAGAATATAAAGGGGGCACTTACCTGAAGAATAATGTCACTAGCGAATGAAATCCTAAGATAGGCAACACACCTCTGAAACTAATCTCCACTCTCAACTCAAACAGCTGATTTTAACTATGTGACCTCGTTTTGAAATATTAGTCAGTACCGTTTTACAAAGGACCTTACACCCAGCTGATAGATAATAAATATGTTATGATACGTATATTGCGTCAAATTTGACCTGGTCGCTTGACCTTTAATTTAAAAAATTCAAACAGACATATCCATTGTGTGATTTAGGGGCTATACAAGTTGATGATAGTTATACTGGGTTCCGTGTGTTTATATATGGTAATGAATCATGCTGTCTTACCTAAATCACACAGTCTATTAGCCCAATCTAATATTCAAATTAAAGGTCAACTGGTCAGGTCAAACTTGACACACTATATATCATTAATGCCTGAACTTAAAACTCAAGTAGGCGCATAAAATCTATAATTACCCATTATAATGACGTAATGTGTGTTATTTATATATTAAGGTAGACGGGTATTTTAATATCCATTGCAACTTTTTTTACAACTGGGTATTTTCATTTCATTTTGTCGGTCAAAAATAGAAAATTCTCTCTCTCTCTCTCTCTCTCTCTCTCTCTCTGTCTGTCTCTCAGGCTCCAGTGGACACTAAGGTAGCTACGTTGATAAAGTGCCGCAGTCTCTCAGTATTTCGGAGGTCGGACTCAAACCCTGATCTGGTCTGACAAATGACCAAGACTTGAAAAAAATAGTGACTGTTTTATTGGAGCGGATCCTTCGGAGGAATCTTTACGTATCAGGGTATGCGTGTCAAATTAAAGAACCCTCCCTGCATATTACACTGCTGCAAAAGGTCAAAATTAAATTTCTTTTACTTCGTCTATATCTGGTGATGTCACAATATAAGTGGAAAAACTCTTGACTGGGACGAAAACCTAATCCCTCTCTCTCTCTCTCTCTGGCTAGAGATTCAACATCTCTCTCTCTCTCTCTCTCTCTCTCTCTCTCTCTCTCTCTGTCTCTGTTGGATACATAGATGTATTATCTGCACTTTAAAAGTTGGCCCAGACACAGAATCTTTAAAAATGTTATTATCACTTTTTATCTGAGCTAAGGGTTCTATTTTTAAATTTTGTCACCTGTATAATAATAACTGTTGTAACTTCAAATCGGGGTATTTCCTTTTTTATAAGATAAAACTGACAAATATGCAATATTCATCTTAAATCAGGACTACTTAAAGTTACAATTAAGTCCACTGCGGTATCTCAGTTGGTAAAGTATTCGCTCCGTAAGTGGGAGGTCGTGGGTTCAAACTCTACCGGGTCTGACCCAAGACTTGAAAGTTGGTAGTGAATGTTCTTTCGCCAAGCACTCCGCATTACGAAATGAAAGCCTAGGTTTCTTTCGGATGGGAACTTAAAATAAACGAGGTCCCGTGTCACTATAAAGAACCCTGCTGTATAATGCCATAAACGCAACGCACACCTTCTCCTATTGCTGACCACGTCTTGGTATATGTGAAATTTTCTTGACAGGGACGTAACACACCATTACTCAACTAAGCTCTTACAGTTTAGAGTAATAGAAGAACAAAAAGGATCTTTTCGCTCACCTGGTTAAAAGGCGAGTCTAGAAACAAATAATTATCCATACAAGTGTTTTCCATTTATCCAATATTCAATATCTCAAAAATTAAATGGGTGGCTGTCTGGGTAGTTCAGTTGATATATTATTCACATGTAGTATGAGAGGTCCCAGGTTTGAATCCCGGTCCGACCAATGAATTGATTCCATTTCCTGTTACAATTTGGCAAGTATGGCCATAGGGAGAGATCTTTATTCTTAGAGTGCGAAAGTTTGTTAGTTCGCTTCGAGAAGTTCGGTTGGTTTTTTTTTTCTTTTTCTTTTTTTTTTTGCCTCCAATTTTCTCCATCATCCCGAATTGACCGCCTTGATATAAATGAAAGCATCACAGTATAGTATTGTCATGTGATGATTTTGAATGCATTATTTTAATAGAAATTCAAAAACAGCACATGACAGTATGATCCTAAGGACAGATCCCAGTGTGGCAACTTGCCGAAGTTCGATGGTTTTCATCTGTCTCCGATTTTTTTCGCCATCCCCACCTTCATATAAATGAAAGAATCTTGACTGGAGCGTAAAGCTCTATTACTCAACTCCACTTTCTTCCCGTTTAAAAAAAATAGAAACTAAACAGATATAAACTTCACGACATTTTTATAATAAATACAATGAAATTATAAACAATAAACCATTATGTGCTACTTTTAAATTCACTTATTTCATTAAAAAAAATCAAAAGTAAAACATGGCACAAGTATTGTGTGTGGAAAGCGGTTGGAAAAGATTAAAATTAATCTAATTAATTTATATTTATTGATAAATGTGAATCACATTCATTCAAAATTTCGTCATTTCTTAATCTTTCTGTGAACTATAAATAAATGTAATTATCAGTGTTATTACGCACGATATTGATAAACCGAATTCTTGGCTGATAAAATTACTATACTCTCTCTCTCTCCCTCTCTCTCTCTCTCTCTCTCTCTCTCTCTCTCTCTCAGTGTCATTACGTACGGTATTGATAAACCGACCTCTTGGCTTATAAAATTACCATACTCTCTCTCTCTCTCTCTCTCTCTCTCTCTCTCTCTCCCTCAGTGTTATTACGCACGGTATTGATAAACCGAATTCTTGGCTGATAAAATTACTATACTCTCTCTCTCTCTCAGTGTTATTACGCACGGTACTGATAAACCGAATTCTTGGCTGATAAAATTACTATGGTCTTCTCTCTCCATGTGTGTGTGTCTCATCATAGTTATATTACTCTCTCTCTCTCACACACACACACACACACACACACACACACACACACACACACACTGTTTGTGGTTGACAAATCATCAAATGCTTTCTCCGTATCTGTCTCACAAATAATGCATTTCTCACAAATTACGTCCTCTCTCTCTCTCTCTCTCTCTCTCTCTCTCTCTCTCTCTCTGTCATGAATTTCAGTATTAAAACATGTATTAATTAAACAAATTAACATGTATACTTGACAACATTAAATGTAACCCCAGTTAGAATAGCAGAAGTTTACACGCCAATCTTAGCAAAATCCTATGTAAATTAACTTAATAAACAAAAACACTAATGAGAAAAAGTCAAAATTTTTACACTTTAGTGGAGACTTTAAAAATATATAGTGAAAATGTCGAGGAAAACGCAACCTTGTAATACGTTTCTGGACATTTATGGTCATTTTGTGTCCACATGTCCAGTTTTAGGACAAATAACGACCAAATAAATTTTTAAGACAAATGGCGTGCTTGTGTTCTAAGATCATTGACCTCAATCGCAGGTGCATGCATATGTATTACACTTGCGTCTACCTATTACCTTGCCGTCCTCCAGAAAATACTGCTTGTAACTACCCAGATCCCTACATAAAGTATAGCATCCCGGCTACCCTGTAAATACACAGTCTCTCAGTAAATACTGGTCACATTTCATTTAGAAATGAAAGTCACGGGGATAAAATCTTAAAATCTGATGGCCGTGCCACCACTGCCACGGCAGGCTTGGCACGTTAAAGATTCCCCTCAGCGCACTGCAAAGGTCAAAATTTCTGTCACTTCTGTTACTTAGCCATAAGTAACACTTATTTTAAATATTCTTGACTGGGACGTAAACCCACATTCAATCAATCAATAACAAATTAAGCTTATCAGGAATTATCGAAAATTAGTCAGACAGACAGACAGAATAGAAAAATTCTCCGTAAAACACAAAGATTTGTTATAATCTATAAAAGATTAATTTGTCAGCAATAGACAAAAGAAATCAATGTTGGTAAAGAATACATATATATCGACAAACAACTTCCGTTTGATCTTTAATTATACCCTCGCTAGTTGGGGGGTTTGGGTTTATATAGGAATCACAATGTCTGTCCGTGTAAAATCGGGCCATATCTCATAGCTGCTTTGGACGACTGTGATAAAACTTAACATGAATCATCTCCACCGTCCAAAGGTATGCCATGACCTTAAACCAAGGCTATATCATAATGTTCGAGGTCGCGGGAAACATTAAATGTTGGGGCAGGGGTATTTGGCTCTCAAGAGACAGTTCTAGTTTAAACATTATGGAGATGTATATTCACAGGTGTATATTTCGTCTACGACATTGGAAACACACATTGTTTATACTCCTAAAACCCATATATTTGAGTACAATCAAACCTGTCTATAAAGGCCACCCAAAGGGAACCAGTAAAAGTGTCATTTATGGGCATGTGACCTTTATATACAGGTTAATGATATGAATAAAGAACAATTGGGATACAATTCTACTGGCCTTTATAAGCAGTTGACCCTTATATAGAGGTGGTCTTTAAGGCAGGTTGAACTGTATTTTAAATGTAAGGTCAAGTGGATAGGTCATTGTTGTGTGACTATACAGTACAGACCTGCCGAAAAGTTAACACTGATTTAACAGAGAGGAGTCGAATCTCGGTTATCGAGTGACCCAGATATGGATACTAGTAGCCAAAAAGCCGAAATGAAGTCTAGAGATAGATAGCAGCTATCGCGATATAGCTACCGAAGGGCCCAAATAATTGGTTGGTTGGTTGACTGTTGCTTAACGTCGCATCAGCAATTTTTCAGCTATTCGCGATGATAACTATATTATTAATCTCTATGGATTAATCTATGAACAATTCATAGGCGTAGGAGGGTTTTTCATATTGGGGGGGCCAAACCGAAGCTATGTCTTATGTTGTGCCGCAGGTACGACCTCGTGCCTATGGCACGAGGCGGGGAGAGTATGAGAGGGGTGCTAAATCCCTCGCATAGGTGGATAATTTTCAAAACTAAGTCCTGTCTAGACGCATTTTCAATGTATTGTGCATCGTTTTGATAGGTTTAAAATGCTGTGATATCAAGGCAAGATTATAAAAAATAACCGTATGACAAAAGTTCCATAATCTCCTCTCATTGTTAATTGATATCAGAGGCTGATCCAGAATTTTAGAAAGGGGGCGTATAATGTGAGCTTTGAAGGCTCGAACCTTCTAGGGGGAAATTTTGAAAAAGTGGCGCAAAAATCCTGCATTCTGGTGCAATCTGAGCTGAACAATATGTATTATTAGCGACATAAAGGGGGGTGCGTATTCCCCCTACGCCCCCCCCCCCGCTGAATCCGCCACTGGATATGGGGTACCCCGGAAAATTTTGACACCCTTTTACAAGTATAATGATGAAATTGATAATTGATTGGTTACCAGATGGACATTTCCTGTTAAAGCTCTTGTTTTTTTTTTTTTTTTTTTTTTTTTTTTTTTTTCTTTTTTTTAGCATGATACAAAATTTCACACAATATATTGCGGGGGCCTGGCCCCCCCCCCTTCTCTGACATTGGGGGGCCCGGCCCCCGCTGCCCCCCCCCCCCTGCTCCTACGCCTATGCAAGTTCGTGTATGCATGTGAAGTGCGAGTGTGTTTTATGATCTGCCTTGTACTAGCCTGCACTCAGGGCAACGTGCACAGAGTCTGTACGCTGTAGACAAGTGCACCACTCCCCCAATCACATTATACTGATACCAAGTGAACCAGTAAATTAATGCAAACGTCAAGGAAAATTCACTTTCCCACATGTGGTCTGAGCGGGGCCACCATTAGGCCGACGCGGCCTCAGGGACCCAAATGAGTTGTCGATTTGACGCTTGTTCGTTACCTTAGTAAAAGACATGCATCGTAAATCATATAGAATTGTCACACGTGATACCCTTTTATTTGTATGTGACAGTCAGTGGCGGGCCCAGTAAAAGGAAAAGATCCATTTTTATTGATGCAAAAGAACAAGCTAGGGGGTCTAGGGGGATGCTTCATCAATATCTTTTCATATACAATCAAACTTGTCTACAAAGTAAAGGCCATCCAAGGGAACCAGTAAAAGTGGCCTTTATGGGCAGGTGGCCTTTATATACAGGTTCAAATCATATGAATAAAGAACAATAGGGATACAATTCTACTGGCCTTTATAAGCAGGTGGTTATATAGAGGTGGCCTTTAAGGCAGATTGGATTGGTTTTTTTTTAATGTAGCATAAAATATACATGTACTGTAAATGCCTGTAATCTCAGCAAGTGGCACATACATAATACAATGATCATAAATTAACAGATCTATACTTGGGGATCGCAACCCCTGGGACCGCCCTTCTTGGCCCGCCACTGAAACTATTTCTTGGTATCTGGCAAGGATTTCCATGTTTTCTGTCAGGAGCAGAATTTTTGTTCTTGTGGTTTTTTCCGGTTGATAGGGAAACGCCTTATTATTTTCTTAAAAGTAAAAATTTCAAGCCTGCAGGAAGTATTTGACCTAATCGGCTACAGGAAGTTTTTAACATGAATAATAAAGTCGTTAACAAAGAATTACCATAACTGTCATATTACAAATATTTTGAATTTCTGAATGAAATGCAGTGCAACCCGCCTTAAAGGCCACCTCTATATAAGAACCACTTGCTTATAAAGGTCAGTAGAATTGTATTCCAATTGTTCTTTATTCATATTATTTGAACCTGTGTATAAAGGCCACTTGCTTATAGCGGCCACTTTTATTGGTTCCCTTGGGTGGCCTTTATAGACAGGATTGACTGTACATATATTCAAAAAATTATAATAAGAAAACTTGTTACATCAATTTTTGATGATCCATTTAGATTTAGCAATTAATGGCATAACTTTAACACGGTTCTTTATTTTACACCATACCAAGAAGTGAAATTGACATTACATGGACGTGACTACATGACGTCATTTTGTGATGAAATGAACAACATTTACATAGAGTAGTCTCCCTTTCATCGAAAACGGTCATGTTTTCAATCTGCAATGGTTTTTTCTGAACAATCGTGTTCAAACTTGTGATAATTTTGTCAACACTTGTTCAAAAAGCCGATCTTGCACAAATTCAACAGCACTGCAAGATTCTTCCACGTCTTGACGAAGACGATATTATTTCGGAAACTTGCAACGTAAACGTTTTCACGAACGCACGTCATCTGCTTATTGACCGTAATACGCTGAAAGAATCTATTGATACAACTTTTGATTGCTAGTTCACTTGCACTTATTATCGGTTGTTTTTCAGCACAGAACACTCGGTGACAACACGCTAAACTGGCTGAAAATAAGCGGAAATGACAGTCGCACGATTAAACCGGAATTGGAACGAGATAATTTGAATATGCATCCGGCAACCTCAATAACTCTCTCCATTCGGCAACCACTAGCTACAACTCTTGGGAAATTGGAAAATAGACCCTCTCTCTATCTCTCTCTCTCTCTCTCACACACACACACACACACACACACACACACACACACACTCTCTCTCTCTCTCTCTCTCTCTCTCTCTCTCTCTCTCTCTCTCTCTCTCTCTCTGTTCTGTAGATTCAAATGCCCAATTAATCACAATATATGTCTTCTGTACGCTCAGATTTATCAATCCAACCACCACCCAAGTCAAGAGCTGGAAGTCGTGGGTTCGAACACTGACCGGATCATACATAAAACTTAAAATTTGAGATACTGTTTTTACCACGCTTAGATTTCAGTATTGACAGGTAAACGTATCAAATGCATGGTTCGCAAAACAGTATCAGAACCACTGCGGTAGCTCAGTTGGTAGAGTGCTCGCTCCGTAAGTGGGAGCTCGTGGGTTCGAACCCCGACCGGGTCTGACCCAAGACTTGGACATAGATTGGTATATTTGTTTTTGACTTGCATATTTCAGTCTCTTTGTCCTAAGTATTTTTGTGAACCTTAAATAGCCGTAAATTCACCTGATACGACCCTTTATAGATAAACCGAATTCTAGATATAAGACAGAAGAATTTGTTGTTTGATATCAATCAACAAGCAACAGGTGTATGTGCAGGAAACCGCCGGATGTTTAAGTCCTTTAAGGTCATCGGCCTTCAACTCCGGTCGATAAGGTACTCCTTCTTGCCTTCACTTAAAGATATTGCAAACTCTGGTTGTTATTTTAAAAAGTCATTTATAGTGTCTGAATTCAACTTTGGTTGATAAGGTACTCCGTGTCACCTTCACTTCAAGATATCACATTGAGAAGTTTGTTTTTTTCAAAAGCCATTTATAGTGCCTGAATTCAACTTTGGTTGATAAGGTACTCCGTGTCACCTTCACTTCAAGATATCACATTGAGAAGTTTGTTTTTTTCAAAAGCCATTTTTAGTGTCTGAACTCAACTTTGGTTGATAAGGTTCTCCTTCTTGCCTTCGCTTCAAAGATATCACATTGAGGAGTTATTTTCTAAAGCCTTTTATGGTGTCTCAAAACTTTATGGGGAAAAAATGATTCCGATTTGAACAATTGCTACAGACCTTGCTGACATTTGACAACATAAATGTGAAATAAATAGTATACCATGTGTTCACATAAAAGTTATTAGGTGCTCAGGCGAGTGTTATAACTTTTGCGTGGGCATGTGAAAAAACTTTCGAGCGCGCATGCAATCGGTTTTGAGTGAGCAGAAGATTTTTTTTAAAAATCGCGTCACCTCTGTGACGCAGTATAAAAAAGAAGCCATTTCACCAAATTGGATCAAAAGCCAACAGCTTGTATACATATGGAATAATCGGTTTATAGAGGCTGTCGCATAGGCTTAACTATGGACACTGACGTAGACATCAGGCAGCATCAAATGCCAACAGTTCGCCAATATAGGAACACCAATGCACAGAGGTTGTAAGCTTAACATTGGACACTGACGAAGACGCCAGGCAGCATCAAATGCCAACAGTTCGCCTGTATAATTGTATCAATGTACATAGGTTGTAAGCTTAACATTGGACACTGACGAAGACGCCAGACAGCATCAAATGCCAACAGTTCGCCTGTATAGGCACACCAATGCACAGAGGTTGTAAGCTTAACATTGGACACTGACGAAGACGCCAGCAGTTCGCCTGTATAGTTGTATCAATGTACATAGGTTGTAAGCTTAACACTATACACTATACACTGACGAAGACGCCAGGAATATGTCTTTGGAATACAACTTGAATTTTTTGTTCATTCCAATGCATGTACCCCGGTATAGCTATTTGGACGCTGAGTGACGAAGATGACAGAGATGTTACAATATGTCTTTGGAATGCAACTCGAATTGTTTGTCCATTTCAATGCATGTAGTCCGGTATAGCTATTTGGACGCTGAGTGACGAAGATGACAGAGATGTTACAATATGTCTTTTGGAATACAACTCGAATTGTTTGTCCATTTCGATGCATGTAGTCCGGTATAGCTATTTGGACGCTGAGTGACGAAGATGACAGAGATGTTACAATATGTCTTTGGACAACTTATCGATTTCAATGCGTGTACCTTGGTAGAGCTATTTGCTAAATAATCTTCATTATGAAGATAAATTGACTATTGAAACGGTGAAGTTGAGTAATGGTGTTTTACGTAATATTCACTAAAATTTTAATTATATGGAGACAGTGATTGCCGTCAGAATTACAAATCAGATAAGTGAAACATCTGGACAAAATATACTGTACATGTACATTATAAGTTATACAGGGCTTTGGCAGGTTACACGGCCCCATGTACCCCGTCAAAGATTTATGTACCCTGAGCCGCAGGCGAAGGGTACATTCATCTTTGACGGGGTACATGGGGCCGTGTAACCTGCCAAAGCCCTGTATAACGTTTTTGTCACCCTTCAAAGCGTTACCAGTTGGATCTTTTTAACTTTCATTTCGTATTTTCTGTGACTTGCGTGCGTTGTCGCCATGTTTGTTTACCGTAACTAGACGTCAGAGATTTACGAGTTACTTCCCTTTTACCGCTAAACGTCGCGTGCTCTCATGTACCCCGGCAGATTTCCGAACATCGTTCCATGTACCCCGGCAAGTTAACCAATCGCTATACGAGAAATTTCTTTGAAGGGTGACAAGTATGTATGCATATGATTATTGAAAAAAAAACATGAATTAAGTTGTACACAGTAGCCAATTACCTAAAGAGGCAGAAGTTGAGTTGAGTAATGGCATTAAACGTCCCAGTCAAGAACAGTTCACTTATATCACGTAGCCTGTGCGTTGCGCTGATGGCATTATACAGCACGGTTCTTTATCGTGCCACGCTTAACGCGACACGCGATCGGGTCCTCGTTTATTTTAAGTTCCCATTCGAAAGAACCGTGACGTTTATATCGTATTGTCGAGTGCTTGGCGAAAGAACAGGTACTGCCAAATTTTAAGTCATGGGTCAGACCTGGTCTGGGTTCGAACCCACGACCCAATTTACGGAGAGAGTACTCTACCAACTAAGCTAACGCAGTGGTACCCTAGATAGGCAAGCTTATTATAAATAAAACAGATAACATTCTTTTATCTTAAGTCACAAAACGGTTAATGTCTTGTCCAATCAGTCAGCTGGTAAACCTTGAAATACTATTAGAGCTTAGAGACCAAAACATGTATGAAATGACAAGTATTTTTAAACGTTTTTTCCGAATACACAGCTACAGCGCAGGCCTGTCGAAAGTTTAACAACGAGCTAGCGGAAAGGGGCAGAAACCGCTGCATTTCCCCCATTCTTGTGTACAATAAAGAAAGGAACATTAAACACATGTTCATGCTAAAGTAGTTGTAATGTTATTTAACCTAGCATCAGCAATTTTCAGCTTTTCAACCAGACCAAGTTTATAAATCACCAAGGACTAATCTAAGAACCAGAGCAAGTATATTTATATATCACTTAACCCTCCTGTTTATTGATGGAATAAAACGGTGTAATATTTTTCATATTACACTGGTACCCATGTAATATCACTTAATTGTGACGTAATCAGTTCTCACGCTTCTGATTTACGTAGTGGTCGTGCCTAATGACGTCATATGAAAACTGTGTCAGTCTGTTGTTTATTTTTAGACTTTTGAAGTTTTACATACTAATTTTGTCTTTTTTTTCTAGGTGATCAATTTACTTTTACTATAACCAAATAGAACTATATTCTTACTTGCGCAGTTAATTTGGAGGTGATTTGTCTGACCCAGATAGAAATCGTCTGTTTCCAAATGGCATCAAATAATATACATGCCATTGTGTCTCGGTATTTTGAGTTATGTGATATATAGAATCTTAGACTCGTAACGGTTTAATATGAAATTTATTAAACTCGTTCAATAATTAAATATGCCACTCGCCAAGGCTCGTGCCATATTTAATTATTAAACTCGTTTAATAAATTTCATATTAAACCCCCACTCGTCTAAGATCCTCTATGTACGAGATGTACGTGTGTCCTGTACTAGGATGCAATCAGGGCGACTTTCAGGTGCTACATGTAGCTAACGAAGTCAGTACTGTACGCCGTAGACAAGCATATATACCACTACCCCAAGACACATTATCCTGACACCGAGAGAGCCAGTTGATACTCTGTCCTCTTAATATGGAGCACCAGACAAAGGATCAGTATCTCAAATTATAAAGCCTGATATGTGACCCGGCCGGGGTTCGAGTTCACGGCGTCCCGCTTTCGAGACGAACGCTCTACCACTGACGGTGATCATATGTATGTACAATTCACTGATATCTGTATATATACTATGAATTACAATTGGTATTGATCAGTTTTACTTTAGACAGATGTAACACGAAACTGTGACTCAGAATCATGTGCCTGACTCTGTCACAGCTTGTCCAGAACAGGTGTCATGTGATTTGCGGTCAATTGAAAGAATGAAGGTGAAATTTTACGCAACAATCAAGATTACGTTTCACTTATATTGAGTACACCAGTTCAGGAAAAGTGGAGGATACCGGAGTGCCCTAAGTAAACCACCAGACATTCGGCAAGCGGGCCGAAAAACTTGCTCATACCTCATACAACTTAGGATCTGTCCGGCGTGGGGTTCGAACCTAAGCGTGCATTAGACTACAGTACATACCTTTCAAAAGTTAACCACTTAGCTAACGAAGATGAGCCGATGCTTTGGTGCCGAATGGATCGAGATGAGGATAGAAAGTGTCCGAAAAGCTGCCAGGTGAAAAAAAGCAACTGCTAAGCAGCCAAGAAGCTGTCTAGATAATAGATATACAGGGTGTCCCATAATATATGTCACACTTTCAACTTTTCACAAAATTTTTATTTCTTTACGCATCAAAGTCAAATTTTCAAGAAATCATATTTATGTTTTAAAGTTTTTATGTTATTAAATTTATATAATTTGCTATCATTTTTAAAAAGATATACCTGAAATATAAAAAGTGTTCTATTTTATAACATGTGTTCCAAATGGCGTCCTCTTTCTTCAATGACCAACGTCATTCTTCTCCTGAAGTTGGCAATAACTGCTCTGAGGGTTTCTTCTGAAATTTTCTGCATTTCCCTGCGAATGGCACTTTTTAACATATCCGTGTTTTCAGGAGTTGGTGAATACACCCTGTCCTTAAGATATCCCCATAAAAGGAAGTCCAAAGGGTTAAGGTCTGGAGAGTGGGGTGGCCAAACATACTGTGTTCTGTAAGAAATGTATCGATCCCCAAATGTCGTATTCAACCACTCGATGACATTGCCAGCAGTGTGTGGTGTTGCCCCATCTTGCTGAAACCAAACTGAATTAAGATTGCGTTCTTTCCTTGTCAGCGCTGGCAAGAATTTAGTTTTCAACAGGCGCAAATAACGTTCAGAATTAACAGTTACAGTGTTATGTTCAGAATCCTGAAAGAAAAACGGACCGATTATTCCACTACTGCTAAGTGCGGCCCATACAGTCACCTTTTCACCATGTAATGGCTTTTCTGCATACAGTGCCCCAAAACCTAAAATTTTGTTTATTTACTGCATTATTTAAATAAAATTGAGCCTCATCCGAAAACCAGATACAGCCTGGAAAAGACGCAGATTTTTCCAAAACCCAATGTGCAAAGTCAAGACGGCTGTCAATGTCTGATTGTTTTAACCCTCTCGCTGCCACGGGACAGTTGAAATTACGTCAGCGCTGTGCCAAGGTTAAAACGTCATCATGATTGCGTCATCAAAAATGACGACGTTCAGAGAAAAGGAGAACCTGTCTTCATTCACCTGATGTCATACGTCGTAAAACATTCATTCCAAGGTCATTATTTGTCCGATTTTGATGAAATTTTCAATATTTTACGCATCATTATTCGCAGATTTTTGTTCATATCTTAAAAAGTATAACTCCAGCATAAAACCAAGTTGAAGATAGAGCTGAATTTCTATTAGGCAAGTAGGTCTATCCCGAAATGGTTTTTTGACCTCGTAAAATTTATTTTTAACAAAATTGTATAATGATAATAACCAGGTGATTTAAATGAGATGCTTATTAATGTTCATGCAATATGAAAATTAAAATACTATCGAATCCTCAAATTTTGAGCTAACAGTTTTAATTAATTTAAAAATTCACTATAAAACATTAAGTTGGTCATGATGCAATATTGAAATGCGCATTATACAAGGAGCATTACCGACACCTGTGCCGCCTGATGAAAGTCAAGAATACCGGTGAAATAAAATCTGCACATGATGGGCAGTATTTAATTTCTATTGTGTATGCTATTAGTGGAGGAGAGTTATATTTGTAATAGATCCTCCTGTAAAAGAAATAAATAATCAAACAAGAAATGCTGTGCTCAATCCGTCAGTTAATTAAAGAGAATTTTAAAGATGGGTTGGAAAAAATGATAAAATAAACGCCAAAATCGCATCTAATAGTTTCTTAAATACACAGAGGTTATGCAATGGGTTTTGATATGAAATATTTCTTAAGTATTTATAGAACAGGTACACAGATAGATTTTTATGGATGTTTATTTATTTACATTCAAGATTCAAGTTTGTTTAATTTAATGTCAAGTTCAAACAACTGTTGAAGAAAATACCAAGCAGCAGTCGTGAAACGACGATAGTGGCAGTCAGGGCCGTTCGTACAAACCATTTTAGCACAATTCTCTTGAATTAATTTCCTAGCTAAGAGGCTTGTTTTCTATTTGGTATATGTTCTAGATTAACTGATAATGTTGCGTATAACGTGATATTTCTAAAATTATTGAAGTCTTACCAGAACAGGTATAAAAGTTGCACAAATTTAGAAATGTACAGTGCATTATTTAGCAAGGTTTCTTTATCGTCAGCGACTTTCCCGATAGTATCCGATTAACTATGTACAGAGTTCATGTATACACGTTTTATGTTTTAAGTTATTGAATATGAAAGCCGTGATTAATTATTTTCAAGTAAAGTAAACGGTAATGAAAAGAACACAATTGCAAAAGTGACGATAGCATACCTCAACATACACGATATTTGGGAAACATTTTCTGACACTTAGACATATATAACTTTTATTCACACTGCCGCTGACCGTTGGGAACTGCAACATAAATAGATGCTAAAAGCATCCTGATTGCGAAATATAGCTAGCACAAATCAGATAAAAACATAACTCATTGTTAGTTATGGCTACAGCGTAGATCAATAAGGAGGTAGCATAATCCGTGACAATGCATTTTTTGGAATGATGATGCACAGGAAAACAACAAGTGGCATTTTCTTATAGCGCAGCGGATCCCTCCCTGATCTCTAACGAGTCCCTTTTTCCTTTTGATAGCATGCCCATATACAATACAGGCCTGTCGAAAGTTTAACACTAAGAAAACGAGGTAGTGCTAATGTGCAGCTCATCTCAGTTCATTTTAGCGATGATTTTTTGCCAACTTTTCTTTATCTCTCGGCCACTTTTAGGGTCACTAAGCCATCCATATTTCTGCCACTTAGCAGCCAAACTTAGACTACTTTATATTAACTTAGTGTTAAACTTTCGACAGTTATGCACTCTTTATCATGTATTCATCTCTATACAATAATGTGTGCATGTATTCTTCAAATTTTTGTGTCTACTATATTCCGTATTTTATATTTGACCGTCCATATGAAAAAAAGGCATTCAGATGAAAAATGTTTGGAAACTAACAAAAGGTTATATGAAATAGCAATAAAAGTGAATTAACCCAAAATAGTTGTGGAAAAAAATGCAAAATCACAGTCATGGTTTTGTAACATAATATATTTATTGCATTCAAAATGTGTTTTCTGCATGACAATTTGGATGTTATAAGGGTCCTTTTCGCTTATGACCCAGGAACGCAGTTGTATATTGTAATCAGCTTGACCTTGTTTTTGGTGTAAATGCTAAATAAAATAAATAAAATATATTGCCACCTACATTATATCCAAAAACAACTTCATTCTTTTATTGCAAACGTGAATTAACCGATACATTACTGATATACAATTTTAATGTTAGTTAAATATTTATGTACTTGTAGGTTTTGTTTTCATCAAATACATTCCAAACATACTATAAACCATTTCATATGACAACCAATGGAGAGTTCCTTCTAGAAGCTTTCCTTACCGTCTTACGTGTCATATGTACAGGTACCTGGGGAATGGATTTTAAGCATTTCATATATATATGTGATACGCTATACTTTTTTTTTATAAAATGCTTAAAATCCATTTCCCGGGTACCTGAAGAGACAAATTACTTTTCACAATCAATCCAAACATTTAGTCGGGTACATTTGCACAGTGCGTGACGAAGCCTTTAAGAGGCGTTCTAATTATATAATTTGACAGACCACATGTTGTAATCTAAAAGTCGATTAAATGATTCGTAAAAGTTAAAAATTATATGCGAGGACTTCAAATTATAAGGGGTGGTTAAGGTATAGGTGACTGTAATTCGTATACCTCGTGCTTATACCACAGTACCCAATAATGAATTTTCTGAATATTTTAGAACTAACTTTATGTATGACGTACAGAGTTCAAATATAAAACTGTATATTTTGAACAAAGTTAGTGATACACGTCTGCGATGAAACGGTGTATACAATTGTAAATAGTTGTGATAATCGTATACAATGTTATCTTTTCTCAACATATTGTTTGCTATGTATTAATGAAAATCAGAGAACGCTCAACGCATTTGGAGATCTGAAAAATACTACATCGAAAAAATATTTGATGAAAAAAACATGATATCATTACGTGCTGACATAAACTTGTATTAATATTAATATTATTATTATTATTATTATTATTATAAGCGACATTTAATTTCTTTGATTCCAAGCATATTTCATCTCATCTCAAACTGTCGAGTGGCCGTTCATAAATTTTCATTTTTCCGAAAATATAACCATTTAACACTTATTTGCTTTTCTATATATGACCCAATGCATTTGTCAGAAAATAAGTTTTTAATGGATCAGTGTTTTTCGCGTTGCCGAAGGTTTAATTAATTGTTAATTTGCCCTGAAAATAATTATTTATTTAATTATTTTATCAAATGAGATAGGTCCGTTAGTTTTAAGGAAAATATACCAGCACGCATGGCTGTTCAGTCACTGGTGATGGCATTTACGACTGCATTTTCTACAGTAGCAATGATGTACGACAGCAGCATTTGATTACGTCATAATTACGCTATATTTACGTCATAATTTTTGTGATGACGTCATGCAACCGTTATGTCAGTTAATTACCATCTTACTTTGTTATTATGAAAATAAGATATAAAGTGGATTAATAAGAAATAGGGTTTAAAGTATTGTGGTTGGAATCATAGAAAAAAGGACATATATGTCCTCTTGGCAGCGGGCTGGGGGAGGACATATATGGTATCGTGGCAGCCAGAGGGTTAAGTGTTGCATAATGCTGATCTTATATGGTGTCAGCTTTAAGTCAAATTTTAACATTCTATGTACACTGGTTTTACTAATTTCACCATTTAAATCTCGCATGACCTGTCTAACTGACCTTTGTGGTGTTTCTGTTATCACTTTCTCAACAGAAGCAATATTTTCTTTTGTGCACACACTCTTTGGTCTACCTGCATTTTTTTCTCTAACATCAGTAACTGTTCCTCTATTTTCAAATTTTCTTACAATTCTGTAAATTCTACTCCTATTCAGCTTAATAAGTCCTGGATACTTCTGTTTCACAACTCTGATAACTGTAGTTGCTGATTTTGTCTCATAAAACAACTTCACAACATCAGCAAGCTGCTGAGCTGAAGGTTCCATGTTGAAATTATGATGACATCATTGATGACGTCATAATTCTGGAATGACGTCACACAATTTCCCGTACTTTTCCAGAATAAAATTTTACAATAAAACCTACACCTATGCAAAATTTGACTTTGATGAGTAAAGAAATAAAAATTTTGTGAAAAGTTAAAAGTGTGACATATATTATGGGACACCCTGTAGTTAACAAAACGCTGAGATTAGCTGTCAAATTGGCATCTCTCTCTCTCTCTCTCTCTCTCTCTCTCTCTCTCTCTCTCTCTCTGTGTGTGTGTATGTGTGTGTGATTCATAATGTTCTACTATTGTTTATATATAATGCTTTGTTGTATAAATTGTTATCTTATAGATGCACAGGAAACTGGTTAATATAAGAGCAGGATCCTGATCTGTTAAATTGTTTCATTACGTTATTGATTTGATTTTAAAATAAATATTGTTTAAACTAATTTGACATGTATTCGTTAGCTTAGTGTTAAACTTTCGACAGGTCTGTACCGTGACAATAACATCGGTAATATGTCATAATACTTTCCGAGGTTTTATGTTTGACTTTAACACAATTTAAAATTTTAATGGCATTCTCAGTTTTTTAAAAGCTACATTTAAATAAATATTAGTAATAATACACTAAATTATAGTTTAAAGGGTACATAACGTTAAGGTTACTGTGTATTTTACATATAAACAACAGCTGTTGTAAATAGTAAACGTATGTCACACACACACACACACGGTTCTCTACGGAGAGAGAGAGAGAGAGAGAGCAAATGTATGTAACACAGAGATGAAATGAAACACACACAAACACGTCATATTACTTATTATGCGTTATGTTACACACACAGGTGTTGGAGAGAGAGAGAGAGATGTTCTAGTCATTGATTCTGAGCAGGGTTGGGTTAGGTGGAGACATTATCACCTAACACAAAGAAAAATGCCCCAACCCCCATCCCATCAAAAATAAACGCCGCAACATTGGTGAAAGAACTAACGCGTGTACTTCACACTGTCAAGACAGACAGACACCCATAAGAAAGAGAGAGACAGAGAGAGACAGAGAGAGAGAGAGAGAGAGAGAGAGAGAGAACAATGACAAATTTTTCAAACAATATGACCTATTAATTGTGAATTAGTACATGTATATATATTTAGATTTTATGACAAAGCAGACAAGGGGGTCTACTTAACATTATCCTGGATACATATCCTGATGTAGAGTTTAAACACTAGACATCGCCATGTGACAATCACTCAGAGAGAGAGAGAGAGAGAGAGAGAGAGAGAGAGAGAGAGAGAGAGAGAGAGAGAGAGAGAGGTTTATTCATTGATCTAGGAACAGTTATTAGCTCCATCGTCCTAGTCGGGACACCACCAACATATTGGTGTCAAAACTCGCGATCCTAGATCTAAGATTGCTCAAGGGAGTAGGGTTTGAGAGAGAGAGAGAGAGAGAGAGAGAGAGAGAGAGAGAGAGAGAGAGAGAGAGAGAGAGGTAATTATCCATCATAAGCGGAGAGCATTCATCATTGTTATAGGACCACACCCTCCCATTTAATGTTAATGGTATTAGGTTAGATGACACTATTCTAGGACCGTGTGGGGTTCGAACTGAAGCCTAGAAAGGTGTTGTGATCTATAAGCAAGTATTTCAGATACACCGCAGCCCAACCGCAACCGCAACCCCCAGTTCAGTCTCTAGGGTTCAGTTTCATTATATTTAAACAAAAATACACATAGTACTCTTTCTGCATCAGTAAAATGTTATGTCATTTACATCCACATGAAATACTAATCCTAAATATAAGCACAAAACTCTCTCTCTCTCTCTCTCTCTCTCTCTCTCTCTCTCTCTCTCTCTCTCTCGTATACCCTAGGTGACTCTGGCCCCTGTGAAATACACGAATTCATAATCTTCATCTCTTGATCATTTGTATGCAGAAACATGTTTGTAAACGTTGTTTAATAATCGTTCAATGTCATTAACTTGTATTTATAAAATTTTAGTAGAAGTTTAACTTTTATAGAAGCAAGTCACGTTATATAACGTAAAATTTATCTCCATTTATATCCAATGAATTCTCACTTCTCCCGACAAAGCCAACTACAGTAAAACTTCAGTTGCTTGCTCCGTAAGTGGGAGGTTGTGGGTTCGATCCCCGACCGGTTCTGACACAAGACTTGAAAGTGAGTGGGTAGTGACTGTGCTTTCGCCAAGCACTCGGCATTACGAAATGAAAGTCAAGTTCTTTCGGATGGGAACTTAAAAAAGAGGTCCCGTGTCATGGTAGGCGTGGCACGATAAAGAACCATGGTGTATAATACCTTTAGCACAACACACAGGCAAAATTTATACACTTTCACTTAAAGCTGGCGACGTCTCAATATAAATGGAATATTCTTGACTGGAACACCATGCCTGAACTATTCGTTATAATGACCCTCGATAACTTTGCCACCTCGCTTATCGACACAAAAAAATTCCATTTTTCATATACATGCATTTTTCGTTATAAGCCTACATCATTTCATCGCCAAATCTCTTTATAACACACTACCTCGGTGGCAGACTCAGTGGGTGAGCGCCCCCTCTAAAATGGTAGGTCGTGGGTTCGAACCCCCGCCGGATCATACATAAGACTGAAGAATTTCAGATACTGCTCCCTTGCCTAGCGCTTGGTATTGAGAGAACAGAGTATCGACTGGTTCAGACGATGTCTAACGATCATGGTAGGCTTGTCTAAGGCGTACTGGCTTTGTGAGCTAGCACCTTTTAATCGCCCTTAGTTGCTGTCGTAAAAGGCAGACCATAAAACGCACTCGCACATTTCAAGCATACACGAACGAGTCCTTAGATTAATCCTCAGAGATGAATAAAATTGCTCTCGTCGCCAATAGATGAAGAATTGTTGATGCGACTTTAAACAACATTTCATCCAACCAACCCTGCTGTATAATGCCATCAAGGCAACACACAGGCACCTTCGCATATATAGCTGGCGACGTCTCGATATAAGTGAAATATTCTTGACAGGGACGTTAAACACCATTACTCAACTCAACCAACCGACCTTCATAATGCTAAAATTTAACAAAACAAACGTGACGATGAATCGTGGCTTTTTTGCACTGTATGATATCACTTTTAAATCAGCTGTTGACTAGGAGCCTGTAGTATATCAAGTTTGACGTGGACGTGTGACCTTTAATTTGAATATTTAAACAGGCACAACTATTGTGTAGTTTAGGGGCTATATCAAGTTGACATATAAGTATAGACGACTGTAATACTGGGTACCGGGTGGTTATGGAAATGAAATATGCTGTCTTACCTAAATCACACAGTTAGCCCAACCTAATATTCAAATTAAAGGTCAAACGGCCAGGTCAAACTTGACGCACTATACGCATGCACCGTTACTTGGTAACTAAATAAATAATATTTCTTTAACTTGTAAGTACATGTGTCTGACATATCAACATGATCAATATATCTCACTATTTTGAACTGAATGAAAAATGTGACCTATATAACCAAGTACATTTGATATTTGATTGAATTTGGTCTCCCTCAAAGGGTTCTAAAGGTTTGGAGGTAAGGTACAAATGTCAGGGTGCATAACGTTCTTTTCAATAATTCTCCAGCATTGTGGAACATCAATGATATTCTTGGGCGCCGGGGAGGGGGTGGGTGGGTTGGGCACAGCAGGCTGTACAAAGTTAGAGTTACAATGTATATATAGGAATGTAATGATAAAATATATTTTCCTACAAATAGAACACCGGTGAGGGGAGATGCGTGTTGGTGGAATGTGAGAGGGTAAAACACGATACATGTCCCCTTTTACCCATTTATTCTAAAATTCCATAACGTACATGTACACATTAATGATTCAATTTCTTACATACATATATTTTGATATTTCCATATAGTTCAAAACGAATCTCTTTATATAACAAACATATGATATGCATATCTGACTTGAACTCTGATCTAATTCCAATACTCTTAATCAAATAGAACATCTTTGCTATATATACACACAGAGCAGACCTCAGTGCCGAAAGTTTAACACTAAGCTAACGAATAAGTGCCGAATCTCGACCCTCTTTCATTATTTCGGCATCTGTCAATCTCACGACATTTCTTTCAGTCACAAGTTCTTCCTATCTTGGCCACATTTTTTCAGCCACAAGCTCTCCATATCTGGGCCACTTGGCCACCGAGCCTCGACTCCTTTTCGTTTTTGTAGTGGTAAACTTTCGACAGGCCTGTACTTTACTTACTGCAACTGAATATACATATATACACACCTGTCAAAAGTTTAACACCAAGCTAACGAGTTAGTACCAAACTCACAGCTCCTCTCGGCTTCATCTCGTTACCTATATATATATCGACAGCTATTAGGCAGCTGTCATCTATACTTCGGCAGCTTTCCCGACACTAGCTATACATATCTCGGACACTCAGTGACCATTTTTGTTAGTGCAAAGTTAAACTTTCGACAGGTCTGTACTGTATATACACATCTATCTCTTTTTATATATTATGTAAACAAACCTTATTCCAATGCACTGCAACTGCATCAATGCACATCTTTTTTCACAATTTCACAACTCACAAAATGCAATACACCTGGTCAACTTGCCAGTTTCTAAATGTTTTGTTGACCAATTCAAAATGTTAAGTTGAAAAACGCTGTGTATATATATATATAATTATGTACATCCAATATCTGAACTATTGACCGAGATTCAGAGCTTGCAATACACTACCTACGCTTGTCAACAAACCCACGTGATCAGGGAAGGAATTTTTGCGTTTACGCATCCATACTTAGTTTTTTACTCCAACATAAACACATTTGATAAGTACATTCATTATAAGATGAATTTCTGTTCCAAGAGAAACCCACTGAACTAATTAAACAAATATGATATTTCAATAAGGCATATACGTGCTAGCGAATACATGATTTCAATTTGATACGCCGGTTAAATATAGCATTGTACTATATATATATATTATATTAATATAAGCTTAGTTCATCCTCATCATCTCTCTCTCTCTCTCTCTCTCTCTCTCTCTCTGGTGTTCAGCAACGAGTTTTTCTATGCACTGCAATAACTCTCTCTGATGATGTTCATCTCTCTTTCTCCCTCTCTCGGGTTTCCCCCTCTCTCTCGATGAATGTATCGTGCTAAGCAATGATACCCCCACCCCGATATTTAATACATCTCCATCTCTTGTGCAAAACGATGCAAATGAATATCTAATACGCTCTCTCTCTCTCTCTCTCTCTCTCTCTCTCTCTCTCTCTAAAAGAATACAACTGAAAAGTTTCTCGTGTTAAGCAGCGCTGGTCCTCTGATCTGATCTAATCTTGCAAAACAATGCAAATGAATGGTTAAGGCTTCCAATCTAATGCAATAATCTCTCTCTCTCTCTCTCTCTCTCTCTCCTTGACCTAACATTCCAATTAAAATTCTTTCCTGTTTCCCATCACGAAGTAGCTTATCTAAAGGCATTAAATTTAATATTATATTTAAATATGAATATTTGAAATTTAAATTTAAAATCATGTTTAAATTTGAAATAAACTTGATATTTTCTTCCTGTTGAAACCTACTTTTATCCCTTTTAACCCAGATTGACCCCGGTCATATTTTGTACTTTAATATATGTTTAATTTTCAAAGTGGACAACTGTGTATGTGATTATTTAAAACGTTCGATACATAACATACATGTATGACGTGCAACACTTAACCGACTTAGAACAGCTATTTGTAATAGTGTTATACATTGTGTGACCACTGGTCGGAGTTGTAAAACGAGCTAGCCCATTCAGTTCTCATACTAAGTATATTTTTCATATTCATGGTCAAAGTTTGTAGGCATTGCTCCTTATTTGATTTTTTTCATTTAGATTTTAACTACCGAGTTGTGAATCTCTCTCTCTCTCTCTCTCTCTCTCTCTCTCTCTCATAGGGAACACTTACGGATCACAGTGCCTCTCCTCTCATCACCTAGGGTTCGAACACCACTGGAGCAAACCCTGCGGTTAAGTTTGTCAGTTCGCTTTCCAAAAGTATGTGGTTTTCTGCGGGTACTCAGATTTCCTTCACCATCCCATAACTGACCGCCGCCTTGATATAAGTGAAATAATCTTGACTTAGGCATAAAACAACATTACCTCTCTCTCTCTCTCTCTCTCTCTCTCTCTCTCAGACATAAAACATCATTACTCCGCTCTCTCTCTCTCTCTTTCTCTCTCTCTCTCTCGCGTAAAATCTGTAAATATTTGCAGTAATAGTAGAAGTTGTCATATGCCTTTTATTTATTTTATTTTTTAAATATTTTAATAAATATGGTATATGACACAGTTGTCACAATGGTTCGGTTCAATATGTGGACATATTGACTATATATCGAGAACAAAAACAAAAATAGCACGTGTTTTTCAAATAAATATTTTGAACAATAACTAGGTCACCAGTGACACACATAAATATATTAATCAACAATATTATATATTTTGACACTAAACGTTTTTATCTATTTTCCACTTATCGAATGAGAATCTGACCTAAATATTAAATTCACCATGTGATAAAGGTTTACGTCAGTTTACATAACGTAAATAGGTCTTCTTGACAAAGAAATTGAAAAAAAATCTTAACGAAAGTTAGGGGTGGGATCGAGGATATAAAGAGTTATGAAAGTTAGGAGGTGAAAAGGTTGGATCATTTGAAGGGAGGTTCTGAAATTTCCTGATGAAAGTTTGGTGTAGTCGAGGTTAAAAGATAATTGACTGATTGATTGATTTGAGTGTTACGTCCCAGACAAGAATATTTCATTTATATTGAGTCGTCGCCGACTATATAGATGAAGTGGCAGAAATTTGGATCTTTTGAGCGCGCTCAAGGCAATGTGCAGACTGTGGGGGGTTTTTTTAACGTGCCACCCCTGTCGGGACACAGCACATCGATTTTAAGGTATCTTTCGAAATACCTCGTGACTTTCGTTTCTAAATACCGATTGCTTGGCGAAAGAACAGTCAGAACCGATTTTCATGTTTGGCCAGACCCCGACCGGATTTCGAACCCACAACCTCCCATATATACGGGATAAAAGAGGAGCAAATCGTGTGTATGTGAAAAAAATAATGTGCAAATGACCCCATTTTCATAAAGCTGACGATTTCTCGATATTTGCGAAATTATCTTGACTGAGACATAATTTTTAACACCTGAACATTTCCCGTTTTTAAACACAATTGCAATATGTCCAGGTGTCAGGTGTAAAATGACGAGCAAACAAAAAGGACATGTGCTAATGTATTGTTTATATTACTTCCTCAACAGTTGTGGTGTCTCGATATAAGTGTTAATCTTGACCTAATTTTAAAAACGTTCTTGCTGTACTTGCAGATGTCAGATCAAAAAGTTTTAGGAAGAAATATGACAAAATATGAAAAACACTCACGAAAGTTTGGTGGGTTCGAGGTCAAAATGTGGGGCGCAAATAGTGTGTATGCGGAAAATGATGTGAAACTTAAGATTAACTAGGGGCTCGGTGGCCGAGTGGTCTAAAACACGTGTTTAATTATGACGGCGCATCCCATCTGCTAGGTTCGAATCCCACTTAGGCAGATCCTAGTGTGCAAGAAAGTTAAACGTAGTCAGTTCACTTTCAGTTTCATCAGACACTCCAGCTTCCTCCGCCATTCCATAATGATGTCATGTGCTACTTTTGAATTTTTATGAAATAATATAATTCAAAAGTAGCACATGACAATACTTTTGAATTATATTATTTCATAAAAATTCAAAAGTAGCACATGACAATGACGTTAAGACTTCTTTTTGTAACCCATCCTTAACTTCGATACGTAATATTTTTCCGAATTGAAAGCTTGAATACGAGTGTGAAAAAATCTTGAATTGGACATAAACACCATTACCCCATTCCATCGTGCCATGCCACTTCACCTACAACTGGTGAAGTCTCGATATAAGCGAAATATTTTTGACTGAGGCATAAAACGCCATTTATCCCCATTCCAATGCTATTTCACCTAAAGCTGGTGAAGTCTCGATGTAAATGAAATATTTTTGACGGACAAAAAACCCATTGCCCCATTCGTGAAGTGCACAAAAGGGTAACATTTGTCCTTGACCGAACTGTACCTATAAGTTCTCAGTCTCTTCTACACAACAGAATAATGCACCTTAAACCCGGGTGATTGTCCGAACTGACCCGTTACATAATCCGATAACAGTATACTGACCCGTACCCAGGTGTAAAACAGGACATTTCACCTTAGATTACCTGTGGTCAATGATTAACTTAGATATCAAAATGAGGAATGACATGAATTTTTTATTAACAATTTATTTCTTCAAAACGTTGGAGGTCTTCAACAGATTGGTCAAATCTTGTGGTTTTGGACGCCCGGTACAGGTTTATGGAGTTGAGTTGAGTTGAGTAATGGTGTTTAACATCCCAGTCAAGAAAATTTTACTTATATCGAGATGTCAGCAGCTATAGGCGAAGGTGCAGAAAGTTTGCCTGTGTCGTTGCGCTGATGGCATTTTACAGAAGGGTTCTTTATCGTGCCAAGACCACCGTGACACGGGACCTCGTTTATTTTAAGTTCCCATAACAAAAACGTGACTGCTTGGTGAAAAAAACAGTCACTACCAACTTCCAAGTCTTGGGTTAGATCCGGTCGAGGATCGAACCCACGACCTCCCACTTACGGAGCGAGCACTATACCAACTGAGCCACCGCAGTAGTAACAGTTACAGAAAAATAGCTAATTAGGACCAAGTTGAGCTGCCAATTCGGCCGACTAATCCGTGAGCTTCGTGTTTAAACATTCGTACTGGCTACTGTAACATCAAAGCACGATCTATATGAAATCAAACTGTGCATGAAATTTACATTTATTGAAACTGTCATCCGTAACTAAAGACGAAATGAACATAATGAATATTTATGTCAGATGCACCGAAATGAAAAACGGATTTGTACCGGTATGTACCCGGAATTAACTCTTCGTACCTGAGGGTGTTCCGGTGTGGTTCAAGGCTACCAATAAATCGGATATTTAAATAAACATAAATATTTATAGGAAAAATAAGATCTCTTAGTGCTTTATTCAGAATAATAATGACCGAATTATTTGGTTGAGGTGAGAGGTGGGGTGTGTTTCTTTAAGAGTTCAATATGTGATCAAAATCACCAAAGTACATTACAGACCTGTCGAAAGTTTAACTCTGAGCTAAGGAGTTATTGCCGAACCGCCAGGTCACGCCTGTCCTTCGTTTGCCGTTTACAGTACAGACCTGCCGAAAGTTTAACACTGAGCTAACGAATTATTGCCGAATTCACGTCTGTCCCTCGTTAGCTATTTCTCGGCAGTTTTTTGGTAGCTGCCATCTACAGCACAGACATGTCGAAAGTTTAACAGTGAGCTAACAAATTATTGCCGAACAGCCTGGTCACCTCGGCTCCGTGTTAGCTATATATCGACAGTTTTCTGGTAGCTGTCATCTACAGTATAGACATGTGAAAAGTTTAACACTGAGATAACGAATAAGTGTCGAACCGCCAATTCACGTCTGTCCCTCGTTAGCTATATCACGACAGTTTATCGGTAGCTGCCATCTACAGTAAAAGCCTGTCGAAAATTCGTGTCGAATCGGACGCTCATCTCGGTCCCTAGTAAGCTATTTTTGGACATGTCGAAAGTTTGGACTTGGCTATCCACCTGTTACCCGGACCTGATCTTTGTAACATTCACAAAACCCAACTTCGAAATGACCGCCATAATGAAATCCCAGGAAAAGTATAATTTATTTGTACTTGATTATTATAAGTTTGACACAAAATATGTGCTTACTTTAAATGAGAAATTCACATGCATATCACGTGATGTATAATGCAATTTGCACTATTAAATAACATAGAAATTAAAAGTGTGAACTAGCAACACGTGTGTAATGCATTTTAAATAGATTTTTAAAAATGCTTCATGTATTACACACTTCAATGGGACCATGACTGGTGTTATTGACTGTAATTTACAGATTTTATACTTTTTACAATAATACAAAAGAAATCCATTTAGAGGATATCAAAGTGGAGCAATGGTGTTTTATGTCCCACATCAAGACTCTTTCACATATATAGCGGGCAGTCAGTGATTGGTGGGGGGGGGGGGGGGACCGGAGTGTCACACTTTGATGGGAGAACGACTGGTGTTGATAAACTCTTATTTACAGATTTTATACTTTTGACAATATAGCCAAAGAAAACCCCTGTAGAGGAGCATAGTGGACAAATCGTGTTTTATGCCCCAGTAAGACTCTCACATATATAGCACGTACCACTACGCTAGCTCAGTTGGTAGAGTGCACGCTCCGTAAGTGGAAGGTCGTGGGTTCGATCCCCGACCGGGTCTGACCCAAGACTTGAAAGTGGGAAGTGACTGTTCTTTCGCCAAGCACTCGGCATTACGAAATGAAAGTCACGGTTCTTTCGGATGGGAACTTAAAATAAACGAGGTCCCGTGTCACGGTGGGCTTGGCACGCTAAAGAACCTTGCTGTATAATGCCATCAGCGCAACGCACAGGCAAAATTTCTGCACCTTCGCCTATAGCTGGCGACCGTCTCGATATAAGTGAAATATTCTTGACTGGGACGTTAAACACCATTACTCAACTCAAACATATATAGCACGCAGTCAGTTGAGTAGTAATGGAGGAAGCCGGAGTGTCACACTTTATAATGGGACAATGGCTGGTGTTAAGTCTTAATTACATACTTTATACATATGATTATATAACCAAACCATCTCTAAATATGAAGTTTTTTCACTTATATCGAACGGTGACTTTTTGGATGGGGGAGGAAACCAGAGTGCCTGTTAAAACTATTGAGCTTTGGCAAGAGAAACTTTCTCACATTAGGATGTTCCCAGAGTTGGGTTCAAATCTTCGCATTGAGATGCGTTTACAATGGCCTCAATGGAATTGTCCAAATACATGTATTGCAACGTGCTGGAACTCCCGATATTGTCTGGTCAAGCCATAATATTTAAGTGGTCACGTTACATTAAACAAAGTCAGATGGTGGACGAACCAGACTTTCGATTAGTTAATTAATATATTATTTACATGCATGTGTGTTTACTTTTCATTTGTTGGAATATTGCCTGGAAATAAAGTGAAATTAACCTCGTGCGGCCATGATAAAAGAAAAACGTGTCTGAAACCACGATCAGCTGATATCACCACGCGACACCTTAGCAACCAGGCAACATCCTCGTTATCGCCCAAGAACAATGTGACATTGAGCATATTGATCAATAACCCGATAATCAGCTGATTCCAGTGTGGTCATTTTTATCACCTACTCGAATCAGGTTTTGAGCAATTAGGTAATAATTTGTAATATTACAAACGTTTATTTGCTCTGCTAACGAGGGCAATCGATTTTTAAGAGTCTGAAACCCAACCAATTTAAGCTGACCACATATTTTCCATGACATGCAAAAGCGACATAATTTATTCATGAAACTAAACTCAAAATTCATCACAGCCATTACAGATAGGCAACCCCATACTGACTGTGCAATACAAATTTTCTTTACTATAATTGTATTGTGTGCAAGTGGGTTTTAAAAGGCGAAGGTCGAAAAAACAATTGTCACACCGAGTTCCCATACTATTTAGCGTCAGATAACCGGCGCGCGTGTGTCAGAACCGGTCGGCGACTCGGCTATCTATGATATGACGTAATTTGACATATCAAATATTTAAAATGCTTCTAAAAAGATTATTTTAAAACACGCTTAAATTTTAAATAAAAACACAAGTATAACAAGTGCAAAAGGGCCAGTATTTATATCTTAAATTTCACTCGCTCTTGAATAACTTAAATACGATATTCTTTTAAAATCATTAATTTAAAATTTAAATTTTAGTGTTAAATAAATTAATGACATACCTTAATGATAGCAACTTCTTCCGATTCAGATGCCAGTTTCTCGATCTGTCAATCAGATCAATTGTAGATTTCACATTTCTTCCTTTCCGTATACACAAAGAATCTGAAATCAGCTGTTTAGTATAAAAATAGAATATGCAAATGAGTGCACCGGTAATATACAAACCGCAGCTGGAGAAACGAAAGGGATACACGTTCCTTACTCATTTTCTGAAAGCCAGCAAAACTATTTTTAGTGTTATTTAACCCGTCTGATTTGTATAAAATAATTTTATATAATTGTTTAAATTTGAATAATTTGCATGATTCAAAATTATGTCTTTAAGAGACAAACAAATCAATTTCAATTTCTTTGTTTCCAGACGGACTCCAAGTTACACTTACATATCACATATCACGTGACACACTAAAATCAATATTATACAATAAACACATTCGACCTGATACAAAGGCGAACAACATTGACCTGCACATGTCCGCTTGACCTTTAATTTGAATATTTTATAATGGACAAGTACATTTTTGTATAGGGAACACAGGTACATATTTTGTCTACATCAATGGAAAACATATATATTGTTTATGTATTAACTGCGAATCCTAACACTATCCATGTATTAGATGGTTCCTCCTAATATATGAATATGTTAAATGAAAGGTCGAGCAAACAGGTCATTATTGCTTGACATACCCCAATATTATTTGCATTTGAACAAGCAAGCGGAAAGTAAACAAAATTCAAAATTGTCAATAAAAATATTTGACAGGTATTTCCTGTTTTTTCTTCAACTGTTTCGATATATAATATTTATACATGTATTTTTAGAAGACCGATCACGCAATTTAAGACACTATTACAATGATTGAGGATGGAATGGACGAATAACATTTCAATTCAATCAAAATATTACTTGTGACAAATAGCGTGAGGCAAATATTTTATTGTTTTCAAAACGTCTATTTGAAACAAGATATTATCTGCAAAAACAAACCGTGAAATTCCGAGTGATCCCCTGTCAGCAGATTTTTTTTTTTTTTTTTTGTGATTTGTACTTCTATTTAAAGGGCCATAACTTTTAGGAAAATGAACGGGTTAACGTTATGCGTATTTTCCATCTATGTTGATACTTTGCACCAAGTTTCGTGAAATAGTGCTACATAGTTTTGGAGAATTAGCGCAGACAAGAAATACGAACGGACGGAAACTAGAATTCAATACCTCCTCTTTCTTTAAAAACTGCGGTAGCTCAGTTAGTAGAGTGCTCGTTCCGTAAGTGGGAGGTTGTGATTTCGAACCCCGGCCGGGTCTAACCCAAGACTTGAAAGTGGGCAATGACTGTTCTTTCGCCAAGCACTCGGCATCATGAAATAAAAGTCGCGGTTCTTTCGAGTGGGAACTTGATATAAACGAGGACCCGTATCACGGTGGGCTTGCCACGCTAAAGAACCCTGTTGTTTAATGCCATCAGCACAACATGCAGGCAAAATTTCTGCACTTTTGCTGATAGCTGGCGACGTCTCGATATAAGTGAAATATTTTTGACTATAACGTTAAACACGATTACTTACTCCCCTCTTTCTTTGAAAAGGGGGGGGGGGATAATAAAAATAACACAGAGCCCCGTGTCCTCTGTTCCAATGACTGTTTAATAAAGAAATTAAACCTATGCTTTTTATTTGATAAAATCTTTGATCTTATTATTCACTATAGCTATAGAGCCGGTTGTGGTATAGTATGCCAGTTCAGCCATTTAAGCTTTGCTTTCCATTACTCAACTCTTTGCGCGGTGGCCTAATGGATAAGACGTCGGTCTTCAAATCCAGGGTCTCTCACCGCTGTGAGTTCGAGTCCCGCTCGGACCACATGTGGGAAAGTGAATTTTCCTTGTCGTTGGCCTTTACTGATTCACCTGATATCAGTATAATGGACTGGGGGAGTGGTACGCTTGTCTGCGGCGTACTGACTCTGTGAGCTAGCACGGTAAAGTCGCCCTGAGTGCGCGCTAGTACAAGGCAGACCAAACAACACACTCGCACTTCACATGCATACACAAAATTGTTCATAGATTAATCCATAGAGATTAATTAAATAGTTCTCGTTGCGAATAGCTGAAAAATTGCTGATGCGACGTCAAGCAACATTCAACCAACCAACCAACTCAACTCTTTGCGACTAAATGGAAAGTTTAACACTAGTTAGTCAACCCTTTGCGACCTTATAGCATGCTTACCATTGCTAAACTCAACACATTCCGACTAATTGGTTTGCATTCTAATACCCAACCCAACCAATATTGGCAACTTTAATTTACTAAATATCCAACTCTTTCGGTGCCACTACAGTGGCTCAGTTGGTAGAGTTCCCGCTCCGTAAGTGGGAGGTCGTGGGTTTCACCCCCGACCAGGTCTGGCCCAATACTTGAAAGTGGACTGTGGCTGTTCTTTCGCCAAGCACTCGGCAATTTGAAATTTAAGTCATTGTTCTTTCGGATATGAACTTATAATAAACAAGGTACCATGTCACAATAAAGAACCCTGCTGTATAATGCCATAAGCGCATCGCTTAGGTAACATTTCTGTACCTTCGCCTTTAGCTGGCGATGTCTTGATAAAAGTGAAATGTTCTTGACTGGGACGATAGAAACCATTACTCAACTTAACCTTATTATACCATGCAAAATATCCCTAAATACAGAGGTAACCCCGGTGGCCTAATGGATAAGACGTCAGTCTACAAATCCAGGGTCTCATCGCTGTGAGTTCGAGACCCGCTCAGACCATATGTGGGAAAGTGAACTTTCCTTGCCATTGGTCTTTACTAGTTCACTTGGTATCAGTATAATGTAACTGGGATGGGACACTTGTCTGCGGCGTACTGACTCTGTGAGCTAGCACGTTAAAGTCGTCCTGAGTGCACGCTATTACAAGGTAGACCATACAACACACTCGCACTTCACATGCATCCACGAACTTGTTCATAGATTAATCCATAGAGATTTATAAAAATAGTTTTCGCCGCGAATAGCTGAAAAATTGCTGATGCGACGTTAAACAACATTCAACCAACCAACCTAAATACAGAGACAGGTTATTGGTCTGAATTTAGGTTACATTCTTTTATCTTAAGTTACAAAACGGTTAATGTCTTGTCCAATCACAGTGTGCTACTAAACCCTGAAATAATATTTAAGCTTGGAGATCAAAACATGTATGAAATGACAAATATCTTTAAACATGTTTTTGTGTACACAGATAAAAGTTCAGGCCAATTTAACTCAACTCTTTCGGACTTTGTGGTACAATCTTGCAAGTCTTTCTCTACTTACAGTACAGACCTGTCGAAAGTTTAACGCTTAGCTAACGCAAAGTAGTGTATGCCTGGCAACCGAGTGGCCGAGATATGGACAGTTAGTGACCGAAAATCGATCAACAGATAGATAACAGCTGACAAAAATCTGTGCAACTGTAGTTAACGATGGATCGAGATGAACGATACTAATTTGCGTATTTAATGTTAAACTTTCGACAGGTCTGTTCTGTACTAGTTATATTACAATTTATTCATGATGACGTGGTCTCCGAAACCATAAATTGAACAAATGAGTTGTTTGTAGCAATGGAGTTTAACGCCACAATAAAGATTCGAGACAGCAACCGACTGCACTATATACTGGACATTTACTCCATTGTCCGTTCAAAGTCAGGAATTTTGAAATGCGCTCCCAATTATGTTTTTTCTTTGTATCGGCATGTTTGTCTATTGCGTCATTGACTTGTGTTTTTAGTGTTTCTGCTTTCAACAGTTCAATTTATGGTGTCTTCAGTTGCAAAATTCCTTCTATATTTGCATTTAACAAGTAATTTCAGTGAATTAGAACCCCCCGCCAGCAGGGTTTTTTTTGTGATTTGCACTTATTTTCAAAGGAAATTAATAACAATAGTTCAATGTATGGTGTCTTCAGTTGCAAAATTCCTTCTATATTTGCATTGAACAAGTAATTTCAGTGAATTAGAACCCCCTCCAGCAGGTTTCTTTTTTTTGATTTGTGCTTATGTTCAAAGGGCAATAAATCTCAGCAAAATAAGCAAACTAACTCGGGTTAACGATATGCGCATCTCCTATTAATGTCGATGCTTTGTACCAAGTTTCATGAAATAGTGCTTCATATTTTTGGAGAATTTGCACAGACGGACGGGAACCCGAATTTAATACCCCTCTTTTTTTTCAAAAGGTGGGCGATAAAAAATACGTTTTCATATAAATTTTAATCCAAATGATACTTAACACTTCTGAATCCGTTCAAGATGGTGTTTGAAGGTGTTGCTACTTCAGGTCACTGACCTTGAATATGGGTCAAGGACAAACAATTTTAAAGCTTTAAAAATCTAAAAGGTTAAAGCTTCAGAGGCCTTTCAGTTTATGACAAAATGTTGTTTGTGGTTTTACTACCCAAGGCAACAGTAACCTTGAATGTGGACCAAGGTCAAAAACCTTAGCGAAGTTGAAGTCTCTGACAAACTTTATAGCAATTTATGCACTGATCGTTATATAATTAGGGATTTGGTTCATGACAAAATGTTCTCTATGGTTTTACTTTCATAGGTCACAGTAACCTTGAAATTGGGTCAAGGTCATATACCTTAGCGAAGTTGAAGTCTCTGACAAACTTTGTAGCAATTTATGCACTGATCGTTATATATTTAGGGATTTGGTTCATGACAAAATGTTCTCTATGGTTTTATAGCCTTAGCATAGTTGAAAGGGCTCGGGCAAACTTAATAGCATTTTATACACCGATTGCTATATATCTAGGGATTTTTGTTCATGACAAAATGTTGTTTATGGTTTTACTACCAAAGGTCAAGGTAACCTTAAAATTGGGTCAAGGTCAAATAGCCTTAGCATAGTTGAAAGGGCTCAGGCAAACTTAATAGCATTTTATACACTGATTGCTATATATCTAGGGATTTTGGTTCATGGCAAAATGTTGTTTATGGTTTTACTACCAAAGGTTAAGGTAACCTTAAATGTGGGCTAAAGTCAACTAGCATCGCATGCGTTGTTGTTGTTGAATGTTGCTTAATGTCGCATCAGCAATTTTTCAGCTATTCACGTCGAGTACTTTAGTAACCTCTATGCATATATTAACCTATGAACAAGCTCGTGCATCAGATATGGTGATTATATATCCTCCCCAAACTAGTTTAATGCAAGAATTAATGCCTTACTTCTAGAAATGGGCATATATAAATAAAAACATAACACTTGGCAATCAATATGTAACCATTACTGTATTTCTCTCTTGTTTCTATTTACATCTAGTTTACTTTGTAAAAAATGAACAATTCAATGGCTTTTGTTTTTATATCTACACAGGTATTTACATCAATATATATATATATACAAATAAAACAATGTAAAATCACAATGATAGAGAGAAAAATGATAGAAAGAAAAAACAATAAAACAAATCATATAAACTTTTATCATATATATAATTATATAAATATACTATATGTAAATGTTTTAACAGAAACAATGAAACACAATTAAATGTTCTTTCTTTAGAGTCAATGACAAGACAAGAAGCATTTGTTGCAAAACAAGCATCTGACCTCTGACCTTTACTCTCTGACCTTTGGTTGTTGGACAGTTGCTGACCTTGAGATATCCAGACATTCTGACGTCTGACAATAAAATGTTCATTCTCAATGAGAGCAAGTTATAACTAAAACAGTATGCCATTTTAAAAGTACCCCTCCCCCCCTCCCACTAAAAATCCCCACCATGTGCATGATCAATTTTTTTATATTTAAACAACATAAATGAAACACAAATTATTACTAAATTAAAATGCCATTTCAAAGATGTCCCCAAAACGGACCACAAATGAAAATCTCAAACCATGATGAAAATATAAATAGCCAATGGCTCCTTTACTCCACCCAATATTGCCCTTGAGAAGTTCCATAAAGATCTGTTAAATAAACATTTTTAGAAAATCGGGAGAAGAAATGGAGTTGACACTATATGTCTTCATGCTTATATGTGAGACGTAAATGTTATGGCACAAAATAAGTGCAGATATTTCTGTAGAATTTGACATCTTTTTGAGGTCCATTAATATCATAACCAATAGCTATAATAATTCTGAAATTATATTACCATCAACACTGAAATAAGCAAATTCAATGTGAAACAACTGTTCTTCCATATTTAAGGTCTTGTTGTAATGCAACAAATGTTTCATAATAAACTCACAAAATTGATCTGATACAAAGAGGACCACAAATATTAAACACATATATGTAATAAATCAGCATATAATTCTCAATCTTCAAATTTAGCTAATCACAGGGCACATGCTGGTTGTAACCAATTACAAAATTGTTTTTTCTCGCTCAAATAAATATTGGTTTTAATTTCCACTGCCTATCAACAATGCATTAAAAACAAACAATTTCATAATTTTCTAAAATCTCCCCTGAATATTAGCTGCAAATTATTTTACTTGTGCACAACAACAAATGCATATTCAATTGACAATCACAGAATTTTTTCTCTCTCTGCAAATGATCTTCAAATCTCAAACAAAATAACATATTCATCAGCCAATCATATTAAACTTTTCTTATGACAATCCAATCCCTGACAACAATGCATATTCATCAACCAATTAAAATCTCTTTTGAATCATATGTATGACCAATAACAAACTCTTTTACAACTTTCTCAAAATCAACAGCCAATCAGGAATTCTCTTAGTTACACTTGTATGATGACCAATCACAAACTCTTTCACATCTTTCTCAAAATCAAAACATTCTTTAATTTTACAATTTAAATTCGCATCACATTAAAAGTTCACAAATTATATTAATTTAAAACAAATTAAAATTTAACAATATCATCACTATTCACAAAATATGCAATGGTTTTTAATATAATAATATCTCTGCTATTTTTGCACTGAACTTATTTATTTTACAATACAATCAGAATCTCAACACTAAAATTATGAAAAAAATAATGTTGGTTGGGAAATAAAAAAAATATTTTACAAAATTTACATATAACATTTTAATAAAATATTTAATAAAAACTTTGTCACTTTCACATCAGAACAACAATAAAACCATATTTGTAAATCTTTCACAGATTACCTTCAATAAACTTAATTTCTGGAAAAAATTTAGTGTGCTAAGTTCCTCATTTTCCAATATATGAAATCTTCTTTTTCAACCACTGGAAACTACTTTTTGAAGTTGCACAGCGATTGAAAAAATAATAATAGAGAGTTTAGGCCTATTTGGAACAAAAGGAGTGTAGTTAACTTAAATCATTGTTCAATGGGTTGGTCGTCATGTCAGGTATAACCCTATCACGTTTATTTCAAATATAGTGTGCGTTACACAGTGTGTGAAAAAAATAATGATACATTCAAAGATTAAGAGTACAGTAAACCTTAAATAATTGTTTAATGGAGTTTGCAGCCATGTCAAGTGTTACCCCTAAACATTTGCACAAAACAATTTTTTAAATTGGATATGGAATCGCATCAGTGGCCGTTTTCCAGATTTTTCAGCATAGGTTTTTGAAATTGTTCTGCACAAACTTTAAAGGGGTTTTTATCATGTGATACACTGATGAACTCCGTTATAAATCGTCAATTTGTTTAGCCTGTCAGCGATATTGTGGCAGTGTTTATAAACATGGAAGACTATATAATGAAGATAGCCTAAGACAGGGATATATAAAAGTGGAGTTGACAAATGAAAGCGTGAATATACGGAAATAATAACACTGTATTAATACCTATTTGTGTATAATTGACTTGCCTTTCTTTATAAACATTCTGTCACAATATCGCTGATGGACTATATATAAACATATATTATGCTTGCCATTTTCAGTCAAAATATAACATCAATATTAATTTACTTTCAAATACACAGCAAAACCTCACTATAATGCCTCATGATAACTTTATCACTTTGCTTATCACTAACCGCTTTTTGATATCCCAAAATCCATCATTTAAGCCTCCATCACTTTATCATCAAAGCCAACTAAACTGTCTCTTGAGAGCCAAATCCCCCCCCCCCCCCCCCCCCAAACATTGACATCCTGACCTTTGACCTTTGACCATAAATTTGGTATGAGACACATTGTCTCATGTTAGTTTACATTTGTGCCAAGATTGATCAAAATCCATCCATAGACATGGAAGATGTGTAAATATGGAGCGAACACGTTATTGGGATGGACAACCAGATAGACAGACAGGTGATTCCTATATACCCTCTTAACTTGGGGGGGGGGGGGGGGGATAGAGAGAGGAGAGAACGAGATAAAGATTAAAATATAAAGTTAAACTGAACAAATAGTGGTGATAAATGGAGGTTTTACTACAAACTGTAAGATTCACATATACATATATATTTTCAGAGCACTAGTCTAAATCTTCCACTAAATATCTGATAAAAAACATGTTAATTATAAAACCTTTATAAACAGCTGCCTAATTAAGAAGCGAGTAATGGTGTTTTACACCCAGGCTAAAGACTTTCACTAATGCTGCAATAGTCAATTTTGGGATAGTAGAGAAAATCAAGTGTGCAATAGTCAATTCTGGGGCAGTAGAGAAAATCAGAGTACCTGGGGAAAACAAGTGAACTTCCTCAAACCAGCATCTAGTGAAATTGATGTATCGCAGGCAACACCCACAATGTTTCGACACTGGCCGCCATCAGGGTACCAAAGCAGTGTCACTGCAACTAATGACGAACTAGTATCCATGTCGTCATTAAATGCAACAATTCAGGCTGAATTTTCATTCTTGTTGTGTTTAATTCAAGCATGGCGGGCCTTTGTCGGAACATAGTGGGCATGGTCTGCGATCCGTCAATTTGAACCCAAGGCAATGAGTGACACCATTTTCCATAAAAACAAGGTCTTTTATGCCCCGAGCACCAAGATTCTTTCACCTGTATGGATATAGTCAGTTCCGTGATGGCGAAGAAAAGTGTTTAAACTAGTGAAGACCACCGGCCTTCAAACTTGCACACAAACATGTTCAGAGCCTCCATGATCAAACCATTATGCTACCACACTTGTAATATAACATGCTCTAAGTACTGGTATGCAAAACTATCATGCAAATAAGTTACTTTTGAAAAAAGAAAAAAGATGTCACTAAAATAAAATTACTTACTGCCCATTATGCCCTCTGGCGTGTGGGGCAGCAACACTAAAATAAGATGTTTTACCATCTCAATCTCAAGCTCTTATTTTCTTAGTCTTAGATACATATATGTGAATATACTGTGTCATGAATTTAACAAAGTTACATAATAAAACATTGACTTAGACATTTTAAAATCTGAACACTTCAGGTGGTTTTTTCTTTACATAACACAATCCCCTTCCTACCCACCCACCCACCCGTCTACAACACACAGCAAATAGTCTTTGCAGCAAAACCATGGCCATGTAGGGAATAAATAAGTTTTATTTATAAATAAGAAGAGTTAAGGTTTTATTAAGCCCAAATCAACTTCTTCATTTCAATTATACATGTCACCTGAGCCTATAGCTCTCCTAAGTCACCAATTACAATGATGATTTTCAAAGAAGTCTTTTTCAGTTATGATTTTTATGGCACACAGATGCCTCATATCATGGTAGTCTTGGAACACATCAATGACCCACCCACAAGTAGCAGTAACAAAAAGAATTCTTTACTTTTCAATCAGTTCTTCAGCTCTCATTCTTTTTTGACGAGGACTTGACAGCAGAACTATCTCTTTAGTTGAGATATCCGTGGCATTTCTTAGACCCACAAGCACAAGTTACTTTTGTCCCCAGCTCTTATACTTTTCTTGACAATATTTTGTCAGCATTATCCCTTTAGTTAAGATATTTATGACATCCACAAGTACAAGGTATTTTTGTCTCCAGCCTTTGTACTTTTCTTGACATGGATTTCTCAGCAGAATTATCATCTCAGTTAAGATATTTACGACCCATAAGTACAAGGAATTTTTTTCTCCAGCACTTATCTTGACAAGGATGTTTTTCGTCATCAGAATTATCCCCTCATCTCAGTTATTTATGAGATTTCTCGGCTCCACAAGTACAAGTTATTTTTGTTTCCAGCTCTCGTATTTTCCTCAATGAAGATTTCATCAGCAGAGTTATCCCTTCAGTTGAGATATTTACGACATTTCTTGGAGCCACAAGGAAAAGTATCTCTTGTCAAGGAACCATCAGCAGAATTACATGTATCCCCTCAGTTAAGATATTTACGACATTTCTTGGAGCCACAAGGAAAAGTATCTCTTGTCAAGGAACCATCAGCAGAATTACATGTATCCCCTCAGTTAAGATATTTACGACATTTCTTGGCGCCACAAGGAAAAGTATCTCTTGTCAAGGAACTATCAGCAGAATTACATGTATCCCCTCAGTTAAGATATTTACGACATTTCTTGGAGCCACAAGTACAAGGTATTTTGACTTCTTCAATGGGAAATTTGTAGTCGTAAGTCAACTCTTCTCCTCTCACAATCCTGAAAATATAACATACCTATAGTATACCACATAAAACATATACATGTATGACGTTCTGTAAGCGAAAATGTGCCTTGGAACAATCAAATCGTAATATAGAAAAGAGAATTTAGTCTGTTACAAAAACATGGCTTTGTGTATTTTCACAATTTTTGTACAACTGTTGGGATTATTGTACAATTGTATAACCAAATGCTGGTGCTGCAAAAATAAAAGGACAAGTGAAAATTTCAAATAATTTACCCAAAAGCTCTTTTTGCATATTTAGGATGGTCAAATATATTGATAACTAAATCAGATGGCATTTAAAGTCACAGATTTAAATTTTTCTTTGAGTTTCTTTGCAAATTTGTGTTAGTTCAAATCCCACTGGGGCAGATCTTCACATGACAAAGTTTATTGGTTCTCTTGCCAAAGGTCAGTGGTTTCTTTTTTTCTTTTTTGACATGTTCACTTTTTCATAGACATATACAGTAACAAATTGTTAATTCAAGGAACACTTTGTAAGTTTTTAATTACTTAAAATATTTGGGGGGAATAAATTTTGTGTTTTTGTGGTCATTGGCCAATCACAAATATAAATAAATATAAATTCACTGCAGAAATGGACAACTCAATTTTAATAAAAGATAAAGATTGTAGAATTACGTGGGAGGTCATGAGTTTGAACCCTGGCTGGGTCTGACCAAGACTTGAAAATAGGTAGTAATTGTTCTTTTGCCAAGCACTCAGCATTTATAAATGAGGGTCACATGATCCTTTTCAAGAGACCTTAAAAAGTGATGCCCTGCCTAGACATTGCCCTTAGTGTACTGCAAAGGTCAAAATCGCTACCACTTCACTTATAGCTGGTGATGTCTGAATATGAGTGAAATAGTCTTGACTATATAGGACGTAAAACCCCAATCAATCAATCATCTTGTGAAAGCTATCAGTCATTACTTACTGTCTCATGGCAAATATCACAATGTGTTTCTTTCCATCCACCTGGATAACTTTAGAGTAGCAGTTAGGCTGAAAAAGAATAAGAACATTTCATGTTACTATAGTAACTCTTCATCAAAACAATGAATTCCATCAGAATTTATATTTTAAATCCAAATGATAAGTATAGGTGTGATCTGATGTAAAAACAGCATACTGTTAACTGTAATTGTAAATGAAGATACCAGGATTGACCAATTCCATATGCCAAAATATTTGAATTGACATAATCACATGAATGAGAGGTTCAATTTCTAAAATTTCAATATATATTTATGAGAGAGAGAGAGAGAGAGAGAGAGAGAGGAGAGAGAGAAGAGAGAGAGAGAGTTCCAATTTCTGAACATGCAATTTTTGAGAGAGATAGAGAGTGCACAAACTATTTCATTATACATGTAAATGAGAATTAGAATTTTTAAACTTGATGTGACATGAGAGAGAGAGAGAGAGAGAGAGAGAGAGAGAGAGAGAGAGAGCATAATATTTCAATAAAGACATGAAAATGAGAATTATTAACATATGCATGAGAGAATCTGGCTATTACTTACTTCACAAGAATGGTTGATAAATCTGGCAGCACTTCCATGTAGAGTAGCATCCACAACTTCTTGATCATCAATTCTGAACATGTAGCATCCAATACCCTAAAATGATACAAATTTAATATTACATTAAGTAGCCAGGTCGTTCTTCAGCTATAAAAATTTTCTGTTCAAATATTTGAAACATCTCTTAACAACAAAATTCAGTGTTTTTGACCATCAAAGGTAAGATCTCAAAGTCAAACCTATGGCATGCCACTGGACCATGGAGACCATTTGTGAAAAGTTCCATAAAATTCCTGCAGAACACCAATAAGTTATCACCTGGAAATGAATATCCAGATTTACAGACAGGCAGACTCCAGGAAAGTGTAAAGGGCTTCTGTAAACAAGTTGTCTAGAGCCCTGGCAATGCCTCTCACCGCCTAAGGCTGAATTCCACTTAGGGCAGATTCTTGTGTGAGAAATATGGTAAGTTCATTTGCTGAATGTCAGTGGTTTTCTTCAGACACATGGATATCCGTCACCACCTCACGACTGACTGCCTCAATATAAGTAAAAGAATCTTGTCTGGAGCACAAAATACCATTATGCTACTCCAGACAGACATGACAATGCCTACATATGATCCTCAAAAAATTGTTGGAAACCTTATAGTAAATTCAAGCAAATTCAGTGATTTAGGATCCTTCGCCAGCAGGTTCTTTTATGATTCCCACTTATGTTTAAAGGACAACAACTCCCAGAAAAATGAGCAAACCAAATCCGGTTAGCCATAAGCACATCTCCTATCTATGATGATGCTTTGCAACAAGTTTCGTGAAATAGTGCTTGATATTTTTAGAGAATTTGCGCAGACAGGAATTTCCGTATGGCAGACGGACAGAAACTTGAATTTAATATCCCCCTCTTTTTTGAAAAGCAGGGATAATTAAGCAGATTTACTTGTTCTGTGGATTATGTACAGCAAGACCTCAATATAATGCCACTTGTCACCTGACCTCATTTATCTCAAGCTTTTTGACAACCCATATTTTTATGTTTCTAGAATCTCACCCCATTTATCTTGCCAAAATTTGACTGAAAAACAAAATGCAAAAGTGACATACCTTTCGTTCATAATACTGTTCTCGTTTGTCTGTCAGCGATGCTCGGATTACCTCCCCTGAGTATTCAATTACCATTTCACCAGCGTCAATTGTTCTCTTACAGAACAAACCTCTACCATGAATGTTTGACCTGTAATACACAGAGAGATAAAAATAATATCAAACAATACAAAACAGAATACTATAGTACTAAAAAAATGTTTTCAACAAGCAAAATTCAGAGAATTACAATCCCCCACAAGTTAAGTACCTTTTTGTGATTTACACTTATGTTCGAAGGGCCATAACTCCCAGGAAAACAAGCAAACAAACTTGGGTTAACAGTATCAGCATCTTCTAGCAATGTTGATGCTTTGCACCAAGTTTCATGAAATAGTGCTTTATAGTTTTAGAGAATTACTGCGGATAAGAAGTATCTGGGCGGATGAAGGGCAGTGATTTGAATGTAATTTACACGTTTTTCTATAAAAAATTGATTCCTGTTGATCTCTTGCTTTTTACAATACAGATTTTTACTTTTGTAAAATGTAATATGTGGTACAGAACTTTGAACTTAATTTCCACCTTTTTCTTAGACAAACTGTAGATAAAAATTTGATTCCTCTTGATCCCTTGCTTTTTATAATATACAGACTTTTGCTTTTGTAAAAACAAAATACATAAATACATGTATCTAAATAAAACATAAAAAACTTTTTAAAAAGACACTCTGTCTGTCACAACCAACAGTGAACTTGAAGCTCTTGTATATAAATCTACATTATATAACAAATAATGGGTAGTTTAATATAATTATTGGGAAAAGGTCTACTACTGTTGTAGATTGATTGAATGAGGTTTTATGTCCCCGTCAAGAATTTTTTTACTTCTATCAAGACGTCACTAGCTATAGGTAAAATGGTAGAAATTTTTACCTTTGCAGTGCGCTCAGGGCAATGTGCAGGAAAGGTTCTTTACTGTGCCACGCCTGCCGTGACACGGGGCATCAGTTTTAAGGTCTCTTCCGAATTTCTAAATGCTGAGTTCTTGGCGAAAGAACAGACACTACCTATTTTTAAGTCTTGGTCAGTTGTGGCTGGGGTTCCAACAACCTACCACAAATGAAGAAAGCACTCTACCTATTAAGCTACTACAGTGGAACTACTGTTGTAGAGTGTTAATTTGTCAAATCACTCTAATTTCAACTAGGCATAATCAAAATCAAATACATACCTAAACACACCAACTGCTTCACGAGCATGGTCCTTCAGTTTTCTGAATCTCATCGCCATTGGTAACTCCATACTAGTAGCTCTCCTATTCAGAAGAAACAAAAGTGATACATAAAGTTTCATACAGCTATTCAGATCCTTCAGTCCCATATATTACCATGTCAACCAGTGGAGTAGTACAATTAGTGATAGAAATTGGTTGCATTTTCATAATCGATTAATCGGTTATAATCGGAAGATGATTTCGATTGATTTTCCGATTATAATCGGTTAATAAATTGAAGTGGAAATTACATAGTAAATGATACTAAATTCTAATTTTTAGTCTTGATAATATCTGCAAGATATTTGTATCTCGGCCAAGACTTAAAATATCCTCCATTTTTCTGATCATTTACTCGTCCTTGCATTTGTGTTAGTTTTCTTTTCCAAGTACACTTATTTCAGCTACAATTTCATACTTATTTTATAAGAGACGTTTCATAAACGAACTTTAGTAAATAATCGAAATCGATCGATTATTAGATTTTAGAATCGATTATCGCTAATCGGACACTCAAACATATCACTAGCTTCTCACCATCTAGGTTTGAATCCTACTTGGGCCTGATCCTAAATCCTAGTTCAAAGAAAATTTGTCAGTTTGGTTGCTAGTTTTCAAAGGGTACTCTCTCTGGTTTCCTTCAACATCCCAGAAGTGACCACCTCAAAATAAGTGAAAGAATCTTGACTGGGGTACAGGACTCCATTAGTCTTCTCCACTCCATTGTACTGTATCAACAGGCCTTAGATAGAATTTTTAATTTCACTTGGCACAGTGCCTAGTTGAATAAGAAAACCACTCTGCACTTTGAAATTTAACTCGGCACAGTCACCACAAGTGTAAAAGATAATATTGTGATATATGTACATACTGTACTTTTACAGATGACTGACAAATATATAAACACTCGGGACATCGGTTGGATTTTATGTTACACTAAGTGTAACGTTCAAATGATTTTGTTGATTCACGCTTGTAACAAAACAGCAAGATTTTTACAAAGGGGCCTGGACCTCCTTATACACGATTTTCCCGACCTACACTAAATTGTCTGTTGTTTATTAATTGTAACAAGCCCATGATGTATATGTCTGATAAATTTAACTCGGCACTGTGACGAGTGCAATAACAACATCACTTGTCCCAGTACACATTTCACTCGTCAGGACGAGTGGACGAGTGAATAATCGAAGCCCTGATCAATCTGCCACACTGGTGGCATTTTACCACAAGCTAGAATTAAAATAAATTGGATTAGAAATGCTTGTTCAAACTAGTGAATATCAGGTGATGTGGTGACCCAAGGGGTTAGTTATGGCATACATCTTGCAAATGTGGTTGATCCTGATGGTTGGGCATCCTGTACCCTGTACTTTGCCATCTCACTTTTTAAAGTCTTGGTGTCTACTTCTTTTACGTTTTTCTTTATGCAGTCATTTCTGATTTATCATACATGCACTTTATAACGCCAAAATATGACTGAACAAATGATGGCAATGTAACCAAGGTTTTATTTTATTATTTAAAATTATTTAGTCAAACCTGTCTATAAAGGCCACCCAAGGGAACCAGCAAAAGTGGCCTTTATAGGCAAGTGGCCCTTATATACAGGTTCAGAAAAAATATTAATAAAAAGCAATTGGGATAAAAATGTTACTTCCCTTTATAAGCAGGTGGTCCTTATATAGAAGTGACCTTTTAGGCAGGTTTGACTGTATATTGACATAAATACTTTTGTATCTGACCTACTTTAGGTGATCAATGAATAATGTTCCATGATACCTTCGTTAATGTCAGAATTACTATAGCAACATTTGTAACCAATGACAACAAGAGATATTGTAATGGTGTCAAGATATATATTGCAAATCTTAATGATATAAGTGCCACTTTCAGATCTTAGCACCACAAAACAGTCATATTTTAAAATGTTTGGAGTATTATGGTTGGACATGGCCAAGTGGTACTGTCACTGGCTTTCGAAGTCAGGGTTTGTGGGTTCGAACCACATTCAGAACTTGGATTTCCATCTCCTGCCCATACTAGAGCGGTAACTAAGCTTGTTACCAGAATAGTCTTTCGGATGAGACTCAAAACCGAGGTCCCGTGTCTCAGTGCATGCTTAAGACACCTCTGTAGAGTTCGAAAAGTACAGGTGGCCACTACCAACTAGAAGCGAATGAAACAGACTGAGCAAGACGATAAGAATAAAATTTTACTACGCCAGTCTACAGTTTTTTCTCTTTTATCAAGGGAGTTTAGAGCTGGCATGATGTTCCTATAGAAAACCACTAAGACATGACAAACTTTCTCAGATCTGTCCCGACTAGAATTTGAATGTAGAAGGTGAGGGGTACTATGACTCATAAGCATGTGCCACCAAAGTTGCCATGGTATTTGAGAAACAGATGTTTGGGTGGAGTGGAGAAGAGTAATGAAGTTTTACTCAGTCTTAAATTCTTTCTCTATTAATGAGGGGATTTAGTTCTGGTATGGTGGAGGAAACAGGAGTGTCCTAAGAAAAAACTACTGACCTTCGGCAAAGCAAAACTGACGATCTTTCTCACAATATGATCCAACTCGACTGGGATTTGAACCTACATGGAGAGAGGCATTGTGATGGATAAGCCGGTTCTTTAGACCATTCAGCCACTGAGTTCCCCAATGGTATTTGAGAAACAGTCATTTTAGCTATTCTACTACTGTATGGTTGCTTCTATTCACTGGGGTTTTAATCTCACTATGTTCACAATTTAACTTTATAGCACCAAATTAAATACAAAGTGAAAATTTTCATGTAGGATTCATTAAATGTAGATCGAGATAATCTGTTAACAATGGCCACTGAACTGCAAAATTTTATATCAATGAATAAGTTCCAGTGTCTGAATTGTGAAATTTTTCCTCAGCAGAATTGAACAACAATACAGTATAAATTACCTTGATGACTTGTGAACCATTTCTATATCTTCCTTCTGTTTAATTACAGATGGCATCTGTCTGTACTGTGACATCAGGAAGCTAAATATATCAAACGGTTTACGTCCTTGGTACGGCTCCGACCTGACACTGCCTGATGGATTCTCTAATGATATCTAGAAACAAAAACAGTAAAACTTCTACAGTAAAACTAAACATATCAAACGGTTTACAGCCCTGGTACAGATTGAGTTGTGTGTTGAGTAATGGTGTTTAATGTCCCAGTCAAGAATTTTTCACTTATATCGAGACATCGCCAGCTATAGGCAAAGGTGCAGAAATTTTGCCTGTGCATTGTGCTGATGGCATAATACAGCAGGGTTCTTTATCGTACCAAGCCAAGCATAACACTAGACCTTGTTTATTTTAAGTTCCCATCTGAAAGAACCGTGACTTTCATTTTGTAATGCCGAGTGCTTGGCAAAAGAATGGTCACTACCCACTTTCAAGTCTTGGGTCAGACCTGGTAGGGGTTCGAATCCATGACCTCCCACTTAAGGAGCGAGCACTCTACCAAATGAGCTACCACAGTTGTATGCTTGGCAAAAGAACAGTCACCACAAATATGGTTTTATTAATACATTAATATAGACATAACACTCACCTCTTCCTCAGCTAAGTGGTCATAATCGTGGAATTTAAACTTGTAAGATCGACAGAAGACAGCACCATACAGTTGTTCTACCAGGTATATTATGGCGTGATGGTTCAAACCAAACATACTGACCCCACTCAAACCTGTAAAAATACAAAACAAAGATTAATTGATAGGTGTTTTATGTCTCAGTCAAGATTATCTCACTTGTATTGAGATGTCACCAGCTATATGTGAAGTGATAGAAAATGTGATTTTCGCAGTATGCTCAAGGCAACAAGTTTAACTTAATTTGCCAGTTTTCAAAGTATTTACTTTGCTTTGTGATTGTGATTTGGACACAGAGAGAGTGTCCTTTAACATACCACAACTGCTATGACATGGATCATCACTTTTTAAGGTCTCTTCTGAAAAATCCTATAAAACAAATGTGGCAGATAGAAGACAATTGAATTTATTATTAAATTATTATATTGGTTTCAAAATAAAAAATAAAATTACTTCACAACAAAGAAATTAACATCTACTAAATAGGACTTGTTTTGCACAACTGACATTTTATTTGCATTTGAATTTCGGGCAGTCATGCAAGAAACACAATTCTGAACCAGCATCACACTATCAATAATGCTATCAAACAGTTAGCTAAATATTATGATAATTATGAATAAGAATAATAAGTAACATGACCCTAATAACCCGAGTTCTGGATTGAACACTGCCTGTGTTCTCCTACATACCTGATAGCCAAGTCAACACTATCAATAATGCTATCAAAAAGTTAGCTAAATATTATAATTATGTAGACAACTCACTAGAATAAGAGAGAATAACCTGAGTTATGGATTGAAAACTGCCCATGTTCTCCTACATACCTGATTACTGAATAACCACTATCCATAATGCTACCAAAAAGTTAGCTAAATATTTAAGATGATAATGTAAAGAACTCACTAGAATAAGAGACATTTTTCAGCCTCGCTGCGGCTCTTGCATCCTGAACCTTCTCTGTAACTTGTTTCCATGCCTCTGCACAAGAAAAATATTCATATATATATTATTGTACTATTATCATTACATGTATTACTAAAAACTTAAAGGATTGAAGACACATTGTACAGTCCAACCTGCCTTAAAGGCCACCTCTATATTATGGTGATCTGCTTATAAAGGCCAGTAGAATTGTATCCCAATTGTTCTTTATTCATATTATTTGAACTTATAAAAAGGCCACCTGCCTATAAAGGCCACATTTACTGGTTTTCTTGGGTGGCTTTTATAGACAGATTTGACTGTAGATTTTCTAGTGCCACTGATTTATTAGGCGGTGACCTAATGTACTATTTCAGTCTGTGCTCAAATTATTTCAACAAACAAACTTAGTGAATTACGTTACACTGCAGTAGGTACTTAGTTTGTAATTTGCACTTATGTTTAATAATATGTGCATCTCCTATTACTGTTGATACTTTCTTCCAAGATCTTGAAAAAGCTTTGCTATATAATTTTGGAGAACTACTTTAAACAAGATTTTTTCATTGAAAACTTCAAAGGGTCATAACTCAAGGAAAATTGACAAACCAACTCTGGTAAATAAAATGAGCATCTCCTGTCGCTGATGATGCTTTGCATCAAGTTTCAAAAAATTGTGATACAAAGCTTTGGAGAATTACTCTGGACAAGAAGTGGGATGGATGAATCATAATTTATATACATACCATCCATTGTATCAGCCTGACAAGAAAACCCATCATCACTGATGATCTCAAACTTGAGATGAGGTCCATTTTTACGACGAAGTTCTTCCTTTTGTTTCTGTGCCCTGGCCTCATGTTCAAATACGGAATACATCGGTGTGTCCGTGACTTCCTCCTCCACAGCTGGCTGAGGTAACACCGGTACCTCCTTCTGAGCATGTATCATTGGGTGACTAACAGAACCTAATAAAGAAGAAAGAAATTTGTACCTGACAAAAATGTTTCCTAGCAACATCCCATGCAGTTACCTAGCAATAACCGATGCCATTTCCTAGCAACAGCCAATGTACAGCAGTACAAATAATATCAAGAAGTCTAAGAATACCTTAAGACAGGTCGCATAGTGAAATATTTTTGGATCTTGAAATCGAAGGAAATCAAAGTACTCATTGTCAAAATAACAATAGCATCATACTTAAATCAATCCTTATTCCTAACTACATGTATAAGAATTCCTTATTTTAAGAAATGGCTAAACTTGCTAATGGTAACATTTAAATTATTTTCTATGACATAAGGAAAGTAGTGGGGTGAAATAAAAAAGTTGTACTGTTTTACATCCCTGTCAAGATTCTTACACTTATATCGAGAGAGTCCAAGATGGTGAAAGATACCAGCGTGTCTGGTGCCTGTAGAGAACCAGGCCCGGGTTTCACAATCATTCCTTAGCTAAGCTTTTCCATTTCTTAAATTTAGGAAATTTTGATAATCTCTTTTTGGAACTACTGATGAATATATTTTTGGTCAAAACTAATGCAAATGATTTAATCTAGAAGTGATCTTAAAAATGATACTTTAAATTCTTGAATATCTTGAAAATTAATAAAATTATAAAAGTTTAAGTTAAGGAAAATCTTAGCTAAGGAATGATTGTGAAACTTGGGCCAGACCTTCAGTGAGTGAACTGACCAACTTTCTCAATTAAGGATCTGCAGGGGTAGGATTCAACCCTGTGCGATAAGAGGCACTGTGATCTTTAAATGGATTTAGAAATGACAAACACAGCTTAACATTCATATAATGGACACGCTTACAATGAATACATGGACAGTATAAAGTCAAATATTGGGCCCCCATCACTCCTCTATATGTCTATTTATAACAATGTAACGATAGTTGAGTAATGGTGTTTAACGTCCCAGGCAAGAATATTTCTTATATCAAGACGTCACCAGCTATAGGCGAAGGTGCAGAAATTTTGCCTGTGCGTTGCGCTGATGGCATTATACAACAGGGTTCTTTAGCTTGTCAAGCCCACCGTGACATAGGACCTCGTTTATTTTAAGTTCCCATCCGAAAGAACCGTGACTTTCATTTCGTAATGCAAATGCCTGGCAAAAGAACAGTCATTACCCACTTTCAAGTGGTCAGAGCGGGCCGGGGATCGAATCCACAACCTCCCACTTTACCAACTGAGCTACTGCAGTGGTTATAACAATATAACGAAGTCGCTTTATGACGAAGTTAAAAATAAAGTCCCAAGGGCTTTGTTATAAACGTATTTTAATGTAATAATAAAATAAGCTCACCTGATGTATGTGGATGACTGATGTTTCTAGGTTTCAGCGGCGTTTTCCGTCGATTTACTGACATTCTGGACTTCTTCAACGGTGATCTTTTAATATTCTCTTTGCTCTTTTTAATGATTCCAGATAAGGAACTAGGTATGGAAGAACTCGGACCTCCCATTTGTTGCTGTTTCTCTCGTTTTTCTCTTTCTAATTGAGCTTTAAATTCCTCTACGCTCATTTTAACAACATTTACTCCCGATATCGAAGCTCCTACTTCATTCTTATTCACTTCTTTCACAATTTTCCGTACAAGAGCTTTGGATACCATTCCTGTTGCAAGACCATTTTTCTCACCAATGGATATAACTGCCCTTTTAGACCGACTTCCAACGCCAGACTGGCGTTTACGATGTAGCAAATTAGGCTTCATCACAGTTCGTTTGACGACAGACCCATCTTGTCGACGAATGAAGGACGTCTGGGGCACTACTGATGGTATAACAGATTTTTCTTGCACTGTTAAAGTTTTGTAACTTTCTGGTGGGAATGCGGGTACCAGTCGTTGTCGGATTTGAGAGCTGACGATTTTGTTCCGTAACGTTGTCAAAGTGTCTTTTTTCTGAATCGGCGATGATAAGGGTGTCGTTAATGATGATGTAATCAGGGGTAAATCTCCCGAAGAAATACTCGTAAGTGATGTTGTTGTTTTAATGGCTGGTGATGTACAACTCAATAACTTTTTCACAATTTCAGAATTTGATGAAGGTGAAATACTGGCTGGCAATGGATTTGACATTTGTCTTAAAGAACTAGCCGATACTGATGAAATCATTTTCTTTAGACTCGAAGACGAAGATGAGGAAATTATGGATGGCAAATTCCTATCTACAGCATTTGGTATGTTCAACTTATTAATTGTCGTAAAACCCAGAGCGTGTTCGCCCAGACCAGTTTTACTTTGCAACATAGAATGAAGAACTTTGTGATCCTTGCTTGGCGATGACTTTGTCGTAACTATGGGTGATGGCTTGGTTGTAACTATTGTTGATGACTTAGTTGTAACTATGGGTGATGTCACTGGAGTGATTGCCGGGGTGATCGCTGGTATAATTTTTGGTGTTGTGTTTTGTACACTATGTGAAGACACAGATATCGTATATTTACCCGCCTGAAGTTTTGACGAGCCTAGTTTCGATAATAACGACGAATGATCCTGCATATTTAAAACTGAAGCATCAGTCGTCATGGCAACAGGTTTACCATCAATAAAAATTCGCACAACAGTATTTGAGTTTGTTGTTGTAGTTGGCGTAGTAATAATTGCTTTAGATTGTCCATCTGAACTGTTAAACTGTTGTTGTTGCTGACTAGACACAATTATTGCACCAATTCCAGAATTCTCACTTGGCCTGATGTTCACGCTTCCAACAAGTTCGGTAACAGAACTAGGAACACTGGTTATTATTGACGGACGGATGGTTTGTATGGAATCGGAACTATATGCCACGGTGGAATAAGTGTTCTGTACTGGAGTAAATCCTCCAACATTATTCTGTATCATATTATTCTGTATAAGCTGGTTCACGCCATGATTAACAGTACTGATATTTGTTCCGTATAAAATGTTGCTAGGCAACAAGTTCTGAGTTGTGTTCATTGAATTCATGTTAACGATCTGAGTACCTTGATTTGCATTTAGTGAATTCATATTCACAATCTGACTACTAACAAACCCTGAAGTTTGAAAACTATTTGCAATGGCACTATTTTGAATTGGCACAGAACCCAAGACTGGATTAACAACAACTTGTTGGCATTGTTGTGCTGGCAAGGTCAAAATGGCCGGTGATTGTTGAATGACCTGCACAGGTGGAACTTGTTGAAGGGCATGCTAATAGCAACGGTCTGAATAGGAGTCATTTGTTGAATGGCAGGCATATTGAATGATGTCGATTCATGATTTCTTGTCCTTGAATTTGTGTTTGTAGACCTGTACTTGAGTCTGAAGACCTTGAACTTGAGTTGAAAACTTTGAACTTGAGGTTGTAGACCTTGAACTTGAGGCTGTAGACCTTGTATTTGTGAATGCATATTTGAATAAATTACTGAGGGCTGCTGCTCTAAAGTTTGTGACCTATGAACATTCAATAATCTACTTATAGCCTCCCTTGTCCGTGATTGTATACTCGTAACTGCTGATGACATCGTGTAACTAACGGCAGTTTTAATTGCTCCACCTGTTGTGCCGCAGGGCGTTCCTGAATTTAAAACATTCGATGTCAACATATGAGGTGCTGAAGACACATTCATTGCATCACGACAAATTGCAGCTGGTTTTGAACGACCTGTGTACTTTGAAGAACGTCTTTTTTCCGGCGTTGTTTTGCGGGAACTTGTTGGATTTTCTGAATTTTTGTTACTCAATCCATCAGATCCTAATTGAGAGACAGTGTTCTTATTCTGTGTATTCTTTTCAACCAAACTCGTAATTAAGCTAGCTATCTGAGATGCTGAAGAAAATCGTGAAAGTCCGACCAAATTTTCTACATCCTTTGCTGGCAAGTGTTTTATAAGTTGTGCAGCGTATCGTAAATCCGGTGAACTTGGGCACTCCGGAGATTTCTTTGGACTTATTACCTTTCCTTTTGGGTACTCATATTTTTCTATCGGAGTGTCAAAATTGCCGGTTTCTTTTCTTTATATACAGTTGCATTGTCTTTAATTGACGGTAAATTATCATGGTTACCACCAGTCACATGACTTAAGCTTGATGAGAAATCACTTACACTCGAATTAGTTTCTTGATAATTGTCCAAATCAATCACATTGTGTTGCTCTAATGACTCTGACACAAGTTTTCCTGCTACACTTTTACTACTACAGGGATTGATTTGTGAATCAGAACTAAATAATATCTTCTTATTGTCCATACTTGTAGAAATGTCCATACTTGTAGAAACACTTTTTGAATTTGTTCCCGGCAACACAGTCTCGCTAGAAATTCCATCATCCCTACTTGCGCCTGAAACAGCAGACGTACATGAGCTCATAACTTGTGAGCCCCTATCATTTGAAACCGAATCTGCTTTCTGGTTTTCAGACTCCAAAACAGCAGAATTTTGTTCTTTAACATTGTCACCCTCAACTGCCACATCATTTTGCTGATTTTTAGCATTTTCTTCCATAACATTAGCAGCTGCTTTTGCCAAAATATCAAAAACATTCCTACTGGGTAAAGACGGTGATGTTTTACTACTTTTATTGGGCGAGCTGTCCTGATCTCCCCTTTCATTTACAGATTTTTCATTTGGCGAATCTTTAACTAGTCGACTTGGAGAGAATACAGATCCCTTTGCATCAATGACCATGCCGGTTTGTTCATCAAGAGTTATTTCTCTTTTTTCATTTACCGGGCTCTTATCTTTTTCTTCCAAAGAATCCACATTATCCTGTTCTGATATTTCTATGACAGAGTTAGACGTTTCCTGAGCAGATGGATCTTGTTTTGAAAGCCTTTCATTGTCCGTCGTCTGCTCGTCAGTCTCTGAGCTAGAACAAAGAGTAATCGGATTACCCTCACTACTGTCCACAGTACTAGTATCATTCTTTTCTTTACCAGAATTTTCGGTTAATATTATCTTTTTCGGAGGTCTTCCCACAGATCTTTTCTGAATTTCTTTTCCATCAGAAGTAAGTTTGGCACATTTTTGTCTAGATGAAGCCATCATGGGGGATCCACATCTTTTCCTTGACATCTCTGATGCAGAAATTTTATTTCGTTTTAATTTCACATATTTCTTTAAAATTCCCCCTTTGGAGCCTAAATAGTTTGTTGTCTGTAATTTTGGTGGACGACCAGGTCCTCTTTTATTAGGAGTGCTAGCTTTGAACTTTGATGGTGTTAGTTTATCTAACACTACTTTTGGCGATAGATTTGATGATTTGGCAGGTCTGCCCCTTTTCCTTGGTGTAGAATTTTCTAATGAAGAATTCATAGAATTATTAGATGAATCTAGCGACCTTTTTCTTGGACGACCAACTTTTCTGGGAGAATCAGCATTTCCTCCACATTTATCGTCTTCTGATCCCAAGGAGTCAAAATCTAGGATGAAATCTATCATAACTTTTGATGGAGTCCGTATTCTCTTCCCATCATTTGATTTCTCTGTTTCTCTTTTCTTTAAACATGGTCGACCTCTTCTTCGCATTCTTTCAACAGATTGGCTGAGTGATTGTCGTTTGAGGTCCCTGTCCTTTGATATCCTTTGAGGACTTGGACTTTGCATTTTTCCCACTGACTTGTCGGTTTCAGATTTTGGTGGCCTACCTCTTCTTTTAATGGTAGGTGTACTTTCAGTCTCGGATTTTTCACAATCTACAGATGTATCAGCATGCTCTTTTGATGGTCTGCCTCTCCTTTTAACTGTAGGCGTACTTTCAGCCTCCGATTTTTCACAATCCACAGATGTGTCGGCACGCTCTTTTGATGGTCTACCTCTACGCTTGACAAGAGCATTCTCCCTTTGTGAATTTTCGAAATCCGATTCTGCGGACTTACTATTACTACTCTCCCTTGATGGTCGACCGCGTCTTTTGACATTTGGGGACAATAACGCAGAACTATCTTTCTCAAATGATTTATCTTTTGGTGGCCTTCCCCGTTTTTTGATGATTGTATCAGTATCCTGTCTCTCCCTCTCTTCCGATTCCATTGCCAGACGTTGTACAACTGTCGTTTTTCGCATTGGATATCTCCCGGGCGTTTTCTTGTCGCTTTCCTCCTCTTCATCATCACTGGTGCTAATATCAAAATCACAGAACTCAACATGACTGTTATAACTCTCTTTGGTCCTATATGACCTTTTACAGGTTGGACATTTAAAGGGACCCTTGTCACCAGGACTGCTTTTAGCTAAACTTTCCTCCTTAATCCTTAAAGCGATTTTGTCATGTAAAGGCAATTCATCCAGATTTTCTTGATCTTTGGAAGGTGATGTACCGGGACTAGCCTTTTTTCCTAAATGTCTCAGTGGGTAGCTCTTTAACTGCTGAGCTTTCATTGCTTGTCGTATTTCGTTTGCTTTTGGTGTTCTCTCTAATCCAAGACCCTTTAGTATTTTTGCTTGTTCCTCTTCCCGCTCTATCTCCTCTTTGGATTTTGGACTTTTGATTTCTTCCTCTTTGGTTTTCGCGGATTGGATTCCTTCCTCTTTTGTTTTTGCAGCTTTGATTCCTTCCTCTTTGACATCCTTACAATCACTCTCGTTTTCAGACTTTTCATTCATTTCCATCAGTTTACTCATGTTTCCATTTTGTGATTTTTTTCCATTTTCTTCATTCTTTACGTCTTCTTCCACTCTTTCCACGTCATCTTTGTCATCCATAGCAACATCAGTTTGTTTAGAAACTGTTTCGTCAAAATCTGTTTCCATTTTTATAACAGATTCTTTTACGTCTGATTGCGAGTCCAACTTAGTGTCATTACTGTCTACTATAGCTTCTCTGATTTCATCTTTCCCATGACTTGCATCCTCTGGTGACTCGCTGGTATTTTCTTCAATTTTCATTTCACTATTCTTTGTTATCTTTTGTATCTTTTGGGCCTCTTTGTTCTTTAGACCTTGGGTGAGAGCGCTGGGGGATAACCTGTGCCCGATCAACAAACCTTGTTTGTTATACAAGGGAATTAAAATATCTTTATTTTCTGATGTTGGTGTAGATGATGAATCAGTCGTTGACGCTGTTTGAGCTTTCTCGATTTTCTCTCCTGATTCAGATTCCCTATCACATGATTCGATTACTTTTTTATTTCCCTGGTTTTCAGACTCTTTACCTTGCATCATATTTTCAGAAGCCATACTTGCTTTTCTTTCCTCGCTTAACAATTGTTTAGAAGACTTAAAATCATGGAGTTTCACAGTCACACATGGTTTTTCTAGTTTGATTGCATCTTTCTCATTCTCAAGACACTGAGAATTATCTCCCTTTAACGGAGACTCTTCACAACTGTCCACATTTTTCACAGGTTCAAATTTGGCCAGTAATTTTTGCCTCAGTTTTTCTTGCATGGCTAACAGTCGTTCTTGTTCAATTTCGTGATGCTCAGATGAAGATTCTTGAACTGCAACAGTTTGTGATGACTCATTTGATTTCTGTCTTTGCAATTCCACATTGTGTTCAATATAACATGCTGAAGCAGTGTCTGCAGAGCTGTCACAGGGTGTGTTTACATCTGTTGCCATGGTAACTGTATTGTCAGATTGCATTTCTTGTTCTCTTTCCTTAACTTCTAAACTTGATGTAGCTGGTAGTTGCTTTTCTTGTGAGAGTAAACTAGATTTAAAGATGTCAATCACTGACGTCTTTCTACAATCAATATCTGCCGATGGTTGTGATGACTCAAACTCTGATAAAGCTGGAATTGGACTTTTCTCCAAATTTGAGAGACTGGCGCAATTTTTTCTGGAGTTTTTAGAAGTAAATTAGAATTTTCTGCCACAACTTCCGACTGTCCTGAAAGCTGATTCAAAATGTCTTCCCTCGCCGAGGCTGCAGAACTATTGCGACGTCTTGCCGGGGAAGTTTTTGAATTTTTCAACTTGGAATTTGGCGATTTATCTTGACGAGGTTCATCGTCGGAGGTTAAAATTTGATCAACAGTTGAAGGAATATTTAAAAATTTAGATGACATATCCCATTCCTCAGATGTCCCAGACACAGGTGTAAAAGCAGATGGTCTCGACTCGGATTCTGTCACCAAATCTATCACATGACATGTTTTTTCAGAGTCAGTCTCTTGCTCTTTCACTTGATTGCTTGTTGTTTCAATGTCAATGATGTTTGTTCCTAAACTTGACTGTTGCACAAAATTGTTGTTCGAGATCTTAGCTCTGTTAGCGAACGGCACAAATGCATCTACATCATTGTCAATCTTGGTTAAATCTATGCTTGAATCTATCACTTTATTTGAATCATTTGATATTATGGTTGCCATAGCAATGTTAGAATTTTTATCCTGATCATCTGGAATCTTGGTCAGATCAATGTTTGAATTATTTGGTTCCTGGGTTAAATCAATGTTTGACACTTGATCAAAATCATCAGAAATCTTAGTCAGTTCGATGTTTGGTTTTGTATCCGGTTCCTTAGCAACATCCTCCATATTCTGAGTCAAATCAATGGTTGAATATTTCTCGTCTTCTGTGAGATCTATAACATCATTTTTACTTTCAGTATCCACATCCATTTTCTCACAAGAAAGGTCTGTTGGTTCAAGTGTTGATAATTTAAATCCATACTTTGGTTCCTCTACTTCAAGTTTATCTGTAAGTAGACAAAATATAAACATAATTATAATTAATTACAGTCAAACCTGTCTATAAAGGCCTCCCAAAGGAACCAATAAAAGTGGCTTTTATGGGTAGGTGGCCTTTATACACAAGCTCAAATAATATGAATAAAGAACAATTGGGATACAATTCTACTGGACTTTATAAGCAGGTGGCCCTTATATAGAGGTGGACTTTAAAGCGGGTTTGACTGTATGTGCAATATTATCCATGTATATTTGGATTCATATACCTGTCGAAAGTTTACCACTGAGCTGACGAAAAATATTCCAAGTTAGAATATCAGGTATCCCAGATATGGATAGCTAGTGTCTGAAAAGCTACTGAATGATAGATAGCTATACAGTTCAACCTGCCTTAAAGGCCACTTCTATATAAGGGCCACCTGCTTATAAAGGTCAGTAGAATTGTATCCCAATTGTTCTTTATTCATATTATTTGAACCTGTATAGAAAGGCCATCTGCCCATAAAGATCACTTTTACTGGTTCCCTTGTGTGGCCTTTATAGACAGGTTTGACTGTATACCGTCAAGATAAAGCTAACTAGGGGCCGACATGAGCTGTCAACGCAAAACTAGTTCATTAGCTTGGTGTGTTACTTTTGACAGAAATCTACTGTACATACATGTAATGTGATATGAATGATTGGAGTTGAGTGAAATAGAGTTGCAGAGAGAAAGCTCAACTACAGTCAAACCTGTCTCTAAAATCCACCCGAGGGAACCAGTAAAAGTGGACTATAAGGGCAGGTGGCCTTTATATACAGGTTCAAATAATGTGTAAAAAGAACAATTGGGGTACAATTTTACTGGCCATTATAAGCAGATGACTCTTATATAGAGGTGGCCTTTAAGGCAGGTTATACTGTATTTTGAATTAAAGGCCCAGCTCACTTCACAGGAGAAGTTATAATAGTTATACTGTAAATAGCTAAAATGTGTAAAGATTTAGGGCCAAGACTGAGATTTAGAGGCATATTAGCTACTGGGCTCCTGTATATTTTAATCTCTGCAGTTGAGCAATGATAAACTTCCGTAGTCAAGATTATTTCACTTACACAAGAGAAAGAAAACAGAGTGCTTGGAGAAAACCTTCAACAAGCTAACTAATAAACTTACTCACTCTAGAATCTGTCCAAGCCAAGACGAGTTGAGTAATGGTGTTTAACATCCCAGTCAAGAATATTTTACTTATATCAAGATGTCACCAGCTATAGGCAAAGATGCAGGCATTTTTGCCTGTGTGTTGCACTGATGGCATTTTACAGCAGGGTTCTTTATTGTGCCAAGCCCACCATGACACGGGACCTGGTTTATTTTAAGTTCCCATCCGAAAGAACCGTGATTTCATTTTGTAACGCAGTGCTTGGCGAAAGAACAGTATCTACCAACTTTCAAGTCTTGGGCCAGACCCGGTCGGTGTTCGAACCCACAACTTCCACTTACGGAATGAGCACTCTACACTGAGCAACCGCAGTGGTCAAGCCCAGACGAAATGTCAAGACACAGTTATGTTAATATCTTAGCTAAAACATTCAAGGTTGACAACTGACCACCGAAATTATGAATATTTTATGCTATGTCTGTGTTTATGAACTATATTGTAAAACTACCTGCAGTATGTTCGGTAGGCAAACAAAATCACAGGTATTACCATTCAAAATGCTTGAAACAAAGCAGAATTAAATTATTAAGAAATAATCGACAAAATCAAAGACTATACAAACTGCCTGAATATATTTAAGCAAAAAAAATATATCAAGTTACCTGCTAGCTCATTAGATTCCATATTTTCTCGATTGTCCGTTTCCATGGCAACACTAGATTCTACATTTTGATCCAGGTTTAGCTGTTGGTTGTCCATGGCCTCTTGTACAAGCTGAATTATCTCCTCTTCTGACATACCACTACAATCCTCCGGTAGAACTACCATCGTCTCCTGAAAGCTTGAATCTTCCTCGGATATTGTGGACAAATCTACTGCAGACTCCGTCGAATCACTATGTTCTAACACAGACGATTCAGAAGCAGCCGACGTGTTTTGGTTTTCTGTAGAATCCTCCGACGGCGGCGTTGTGTCTGTTATAATACCTGGACTTGCCACGTTTCTAGAAGCACTATTTGAAGTGTCTTGTGACATGATTGCCAGTGGTGGCGATGTTAAACGTTCAATTGATGGTGAGCGAGAAGACCTCCCTCTCTGGTTACCCATCCTTATTGGCGGACAACTTGTGGGACGACTAATTTTTCCTACGGCCTTTTCTTTTCCTTTAGACTGACTACTTTTTGCAGCACCTTGATTAAGACGATCAGCAATTTTAATCAGAGCGCTAAAATCTTCATCATTTTGAGGCTTGTTAGGTAGATTAGCACTTTTGTTTTTAAAATGTTCTGGATCTTTAATATTTAACAATTTCAATGTTTTTGGAGACAAAAGTGATAAGTCAGGTCCATGTTGCTTCTCCATACTTTTCTCCTTCTTTTTAACCAGCGGCCATGAGCTGCTTAGATTTTCCGATTCACTGGAATTACCGATACTACATGCGTTACTCAGGGCAACTGATGACTCTAATCTGTTGCTATTTGCATTTCCAGAACCCGTCAAATCAATACTGGTGTTTTCGTTGGAGAAAGCGGAATCTGTACTTATGTCAAAATCAGAAATGGAATGTCCGTAACTCTGCCCTCTATCATAGTTATCGTCTGTTAAATTTATCACATCGGAAGTATCCAAATTATCCCGAGTCGCTTCTGGAAATAAATTAATTCCAGGAATATCCAGTTTATTCAATGGCACATAATCGGGATGACTTTCATCATGAATGATTGTTGTATCTTTTATAGGAATACATGACTTTGGACTGTCTGGTTTAATCTCAATAATCCGACAGGTATAAATACATCTCCGTCTGGCGTCTTTGGTGCTCCAGTAGACTCGAGTACAACTGAAAAATATATATAAAGGTATAAATATCTATAATATGCATGTAAGCTTAACACTCCAGGGCTGGTGACCTGCTAATTTTTTACCAATAATCGGCACCATTCTCAAGAATCACAACCTATATTTTATCAAATATTTGTTGAATTTTTCCGCAATTTAACAACAGTAGCCCATAGGGCTAGTAATTGTTTGAAATTAATAGAAGTTTAAACTGCTTGAGGTTTAAAATTGATTAGGTCTAAAAAGCTCTGTATCCAGTATATGATCTAATTGTTTTGAGATAAACTATTAGCCCATTAGGCTACTGGTAATACAAGATTCACTAGCCCTGACAAATTTTTACAAGCTCTGGGCTAGCAGGCTAGTTTTAGTGTTGACCCCTGTTTAAGAAAAGTATAAAATTGTTACTTAGACATGTACATTTCGACTGTATATTTCAGATATTCATAAGGCACCATAATTATTTTCAACATTTGAAGGATTAGCCTTGTAGTCTATACATGTATATAGAAACAAGTTTGTATGGTGTGCGAGTTTATACTGATAAATCTACTTTGGGCTGAAGCTAAGTTGTACCAACTGACAGGGATTTATCAAGGGTCTATTTAGGGCCGAAATTCGGCCCCTTTCCCAAAGGAAAAACATTGATTTTTTCCCAATATTGGCTGAGAAAATTCCCAATTAGAACATTGTGTTGTTTTTAAATGAAAACTAAAAATTAAACACTGATAAACACTTAGCAGCAGAAAAAGATTATTCTGATTCAACAAGTGATCACGAGAATTATAAATTCCCAGTGGCTTAAGTAATGATACCAGTTCTGGGGTTGAAGAGGTCTTTTTTTTTTCTCATTAATGGCATCAAAAATGATATCAAAGTTTTCCCAAAATGAGCAAAAAGTTGATAGTTTTTCCCAATTTTTAGTTTAGGGCCTTTTCCCAAAAGACCCTGATAAATCCCTGACTGAATATCACTGTGCACATTCTATAGCATATACAGCTATTTAACATGTAATTTTCCAAACATTTATAATCATTAGTAGCCAAATTTACAAAATTTGTGAAAATTTTAAGTATTTTTTTATTCAAATTTACTAAAATAAGTTATTTCTGAAAGAATTTCCCAGAAGAAAATTAAGGTATTTTTTAACTATTTTGCTAAAACAAGTAATTTTTTAAAGAATTTCTCAGAAATTAATAGCCATATGTTTAACAGAACATCTAGCAACTTATCATCTTTCAAAGCTAGACAAAACATGTATGTGGAGGGTGACAAGTTTATAGGATACAGGCTTTACTAACCTGAACTCTACTGGCTGAAGAAGGCTATGACAATCAGACAAGGGACATAACTTTCCTAGACTTTCTATGGTGCAGGAACCTGAAAATAAGAACACATCATTGTTAATATACATACAGTATATAGTCCTAATAAAATTAAATCTAAGTTTTAAACCAAAAGCACCCCATTTGGTATTTTAAAGTAGGTACCTCTGGCAAAATTTTAAATCTTTTTTTTTTTTTAATTTTGGTAATTGTAAAATATTCAGGAATTTAATGTGCCATTTTGAAGATAGGTAAATTGTGTATCCTGATACTCTTCTGTTCAGATGACAATTTAGCTCATCTGTGACACTAAAGCCCAGGTGGTTTTACATCATTTCTAGCTTCTAACATTCATGTATAGAATTGTCAAAACATTTATTACCAGTTCCAAAAGAGATTGCCAAAATTTATTAAATTTAAGTTAAGGAAAATCTTAGTTAAGGAATGATTGTGAAACTAGAGCCAGCAATTGTAGTCTCATAACTTTACAAATACATGTATGTGCATACTCCCCACAAAAATAAAACTACAAAAAAAATATCATGTTGAAAATTATTTGTCTGACCTGTCATATTTAAGTCAAGACTTATACCTGTAAATTTTTGTCGAATTAAAAGTATGTGATTATCTTAAAATGATGAAAATTACGAATGTGAGAACTTCCAAATTTACAGCAGGGCTCAATATGACTTTTTGATTCTAGGAGCCAGCCTGGCTCCTTATATGAAAATATTAGGCGCCAATTAAAACTTTTAGCAGTTTTGGCACTCGCAATAAAATTAATGTGATTTTATCCTAAAAATAATCTAAAAACACATTGTACACTGTATAATATAAAACATTTATTATCAATCAATCATCAGGCAATGGATATATCGCCTGCTTTTTGGGAGCATCACATGTACTTGCCTTGAAAAAGCTACAGCCACTTTCCAGCCATGATAACTATTCTATTCGGCACACTTTTGACGTTTCATATATATACACATAGAAAGATTCCCTCTATAAGTCACAAAGCCGGCCAAGGATAGAAAGATTCCCTCTATAAGTCACAAAGCCGGCCAAGGAGTGCCGGAAACACTTTGTCATGTAAAACACAAATACAAAAACGGAATCTGCCATGTTCGAGAAATTTGAACCCCCGAAAAGCAGTCACCATTTAGCAACTTATGAGTAAAATTTGGTCGCCATGGCTCCTAATTTAGTCGCAACTTTGAGCCCAGTAAAGTAAAACCTCATTATAATGCCCCTTGAAAGCTTTGCCAACTCACTTATTGTCATACTACCATTCTTTAAAGTCAGAAAAACTATTTCTTTCATTTTTTCTTTTCATTAATTTATATACATGTACAGCCATCTACTTAGTGCCAAACCCCTTTATAATTCCAAAATATGGCTCAACAAATAGAAGTAATGAATTGAAGTTCGAATATAATTAACATACCTATTAACACATTGATCTCGATAGGGTTAAGTCCCTTGGTCCAGGTTTTCTTGGGTAATCGTATATTATCGGTATTAACACACACTCTTCTACTGACCACAAATCTATCTTTGTGAACCAGCTGTAATGAAAATACATGTATAATGTCAATGTAGCTCATAGAACTATTTCAAATTTGTAATCATCAAAAATCAAAATACAATTAGCCGTACTAGCCACTACAGTAGCTTGATCACAACAAGTGATTGTTGTGCATGTGGGACTGAGGTCAAGTTTAAAACTCTGGTTGGGTCTGATCATGACTTGAAAATAAGTGGTGACTGTTGTTTCTCAATCAAACAGCATACAGAAATGAAAGTCATGGGTCCTTCAGAAAATACATTATAATCTGATGCCCTTGTCACAAGAGACATGACACTCTAAAGAACCCTCCCTGCATAGTGAAATATTCTTGACTGGGACATAAAACGCCAATCAATCAATCTTTTATACTATAATTAAAGACCATGGACAAAAGAAGATTAATTTATGGGTTGTTATAGATTCTGTCTCCCTTAACAGCAAGTTTGTAGATTCAGGCTCTCATAGCAACATCAAATCTATATGTATTCAGTTCATGTAGAAGGTAAAAACTAAACATTAGAACAGTTACAAATTTCCCACAATATGCATATCACACAGCTGAAAACCTAGTACATCCGTTTTTTATATGTCCCAGTCAAGATAATTTCACTCATTGTATATCAGTCAGTTCAGTTGACAGAAAAACCACAAATTTCAGAAATATAGCTACTAATAATTTCCAAAATGTGGAAACCTAGCAAGTATGAATGCTGTCTCTTAAATAAGCTGACATACTGACCTCTCCATCGGTTCTGTCTCGATGTAATTTACAGAAGACTTTCTTATCCTCCTGGAAGACACAGTCATCTTTACGAGCGCACATGAAGTGGTAGTTACCCGTACATCCTCGCGTGTTGCATCCAACTGTAGCACCTGATCTGTTACATTTATCACATTTCTGAAACAGATTATAAAACATTACATTTCTGTAACAAAATATAGTAATTTCTGAAAAAGACTATAAAATATTTCATTTCAGAAACAGAATATAGTACATCACATTTCTGAAGCACAATACTAAACATTATTTTTCTCAAACAGAATATTAAACATCACTTTTCTGAAATAAACTATAAAACATCACTGTTCTGAAAGAGAAAATAGAACGTCATTTTATGAAACACAGTATAAAACATCAGATTTGAAAAGAATATAAACAATGCATCATACCACCATTCTTTCAATTAAATAAAATATGTTTACATTTCTGAAACACAATATAAACATTGCATTTCTGAAACAGTTTCAAAATAATTCTTCATAGTTTGGAGAATTACTCCAGACAAGAAGTGTCTGGACTAACAGACAGAAAAGGATTGGAACTTGAATTTAATATCCTATTCTTTCTTCGAAGGGAGGGAGATAAAAACTGTAACAACTTACCATCATTTTGCCACGGGACATAGCAGAGTGGACATTTTGTAAGGATCCATCATGTTCCTCTTCGTAAACTTCAGCTGACCACAGTGCACAATTAACATGGACCCAGTCATCTTGATTTGCATATAGTAACCTTCCCGTCTCCTAGCAACAGAAAAATCAAAATCTTGGTTCATTTCACTTTAAGTATCTAATGCAAAAAACAAGGATTTAATCAAATGAGAAAGAGAGGTGAGAGAGATAGAGAGGCAAGAGAGAGAGAAAGTGGTGTGTGTGTGTGGGTGTCTGAGGAAAGAGAGAGAGAGAGAGAGAGTTATAATGATGTAAATTTCCTTCAATTTATTGCCAAACCATGTTTACAGGCCTGCTTCTAGACAGAATATTTTAAGCAACCTCATCCAATGGTTTTTCAAAGAACATTTGATAATTTAGACAATTTTTCCTCATCGCTTAACAGTTATCACTGGCCTCACTTTCCTGGTGGAAGTTCACATGTCTAACCTAACTTGTCAGTTCCAACGTTTTTACTTTCCTTCTGGATTGTGATTCGGACATGGAATAGTATGTTTGTTTTTGATTATCACCACGGTATTTTGAAGTCCCCATGTCAATTTCTTTTGTTTTTCCATATAAGCCTACTTTGAAAAACCCCTTTATAATGCTAAATTAATACTGAACAAATGGTGACAATGAATTGGGGTTCTACTTGACATTGTTTATCATATATGTAACTAATTAGTCTTTAACTATTTGCTTGCCAATATAAAAGTACTCAGAAGTTTTTCTTTTTTAATATGTTACATACATTTGGGTCACCGTCCCCGTAATGCCAACAGAATGAACATCTCCGTGTATCTTCACCAGCGTCCTCTAAATCCACTGATAGGATCTTCTCATCATCCTCATGTAAGGCTAAAAATCATTGTAAAAACTTTATAAAATATACATGTAGTATAACAAAAAATGTTAGAAATTTGAAAAATATGTTAATTATTATTTTAAATATAATGCTGTAATATAAGAAAAAAAATTCTCACTGAAAAAATAAATGTTGTTGGCACCAGCTCATGCCACCAAGAACATGACACAATACAAATTAATAAATTGATAAAATTAAATGATAAGAAATCTGTGAGCTACTGCTCACTTAGTATACCCCTGCTTTTAACTTCAACAATTGACCTTAAATGTAAAACATAATCTAAGTCGATAAACAGAAAGTAGATGTCTGGTAGACTTGAAATCCGTACTTGCGGCGTGGGAACTCGTACTGAACTCACACACAAAACTGCAAGTGACTGTGTTAAGCAGTTGCTGAGAAAACTGATAAGAATTTTTTTGTTTTAGGCAGATGGATGGACTGACAGACAGACAGAAGGACAGAAGTAAACTAGTATACCCCCCCTCTCTTCAGTTACAAAAAAAGCCAAACAAGACAAGACCCAACACACATTGGGACTGCTGATTATAAAGTTTCCCGCTTTCGATGTGCTGGTCTTGGGATGTTGTTTTTTTTTTTGAGAGCTCCAACCATCAAATGTTTTTTACAAGCAGTGGTTTGTTATTCCCATTATGACAATGGACTAGCATGAAAGTCTGATTTTAATGCCCACTGATAATTTTAATATTTTGCTTATGTGTCACACTATTTTGAAGTCCCAAAATCCATTTCTATGTTCTTAATAAGCATCCTAGATTTAACCCTTTATGACGCTAAAATCTAACTGGCAAAAAATTGAGATTTTACGCTTTGTTTTTGAAGCTTGTTGCATGTAAGTATACTTACTCATTGGCAGTATCTTTTTAACTGGAGTATTTTGAATTTTCTTGAATGGCGATGGTTGTGGTGATCTTGGTATGCCCTCACGCTGTAACCACTGAGCGTATGTGTGATCTGAACTTGGTGGCAGGATGGCATCTGGTAACATACCTCTGAAGTAACATAATGAAATAATTATACATACTGGTACGTCAATTGGGTAAAAATAATCCCACCTAAACTTTGTTTATGGGGGTAAATAGGGCAGCAACAATATACCATTTGACGGGATATCACAGCTTATTTGAAGAGTAGCTTCACAGTATGAGAATTTTGGAATTTACCATTTATTTTGTTTTAGATAACTCGGTATCACCAATAGTATGGCTAAAATTCGAGATCAAACTCCAGGGGCATCCCAACAACATTTAAGTACAAAATATACAAGTACCCTTTTTCAACTTATAACCAGTGGCTACAAGTAAGTTACGAAACTAATCTTGTTTTTTTAACTTAAATATTGTTATTAGTTTTGCCTGTGGTTTGCTTTATAACAGAAAATGTGTAACATGATAGGTATAGCATTGTAAAGCAAATATCATGATGCAAGTGTATCGTTGTAGCCCAAGGAGTAAAATTAGGAAGTTCAATGACAACCAAATGGGTAAACACAATGAAACACATCAACTCTCATCTCTAGTGGGTGGGCCAATAGGAAAACTGCAGATGGGTTCTTACAACTTAGATAAAATGAGTAGGGCGCTCAGGGGAGTTTAATTGAGAAATGGTGTTTAATGTCCCAATCAAGATGATGCAAGCTATAGGCGGAGGTGCAGAGATTTTGACTGTGCGTTGCACTTATGGCATTATACAGCTGGATTCTTTATCATGCCACATTTACCGTGACACAGGACCTTGTATATTTTAAGTTCCCATCCGAAAGAACTGTGACATTCGTTTTGTAATGCCTAGGGAGCTCAGGAGTCAAGTGGTAAGAAATTATAGAGGTAAGATAACATACATGTATATAGCTATACAGTTCAACCTGTTTTAAAGTACACCTCTATATAAGGGCCAACTGCTTATAAAGGACAGTAGAATTGTGAACCTGTCTATAAAGACCACCTTCCCACAAAGGCCACTTTTACTGGTACCTAAGGCTGAAACGTTTACAAAATATGTAAACGTGTACACGTTTGACAGTAAACGAAACGAAACCGTTTACACGAATGAATGCTAGAATGTATGTAAAATGTAAACAATCATAGTGTCAGGTATAGACATCTGACAGTTAATAGGACATGTTGGACCTTTGCTCTGTATTATAATAATTTTTTTAAATTATTTGTGATAAAATGCCATAAATTAACAAATTGATCATCACAAAGAATGAAGGTTGGAATAACTGCAATAAGAACTTTTAGTCGGCAAATTTGTTTACCTGTGCAGCTCATGCGTAACTAAATTACTGACAGATCAACTTCCGATGGGTGATCTCAAAGTAAAATGAATTAGAACTCAAAATTTATTTCTCAGTTTAATCAATGATTCTAACATTAAATAGTTTTATTTTCAAAATACAAACATTAATTCATATCAAAGAAAAATTAATAGATGGAATTTAAACTTGTCACAATAACAATTTGATCGGCAAATTTACCACTAGATGAAGACTAGTCACCGATTTATGAAACCTTCCCCATCAGCTATGGGTCAAAGGTCATGCACACTTCTGTGTACATTTCTCCCATTTATCGGAGATTTATAGGCATTTATAACTGTCTGGATTTAAACACTTTATTATTGGATTTGGTGTCAACAGAACCATGTTTGTATTTGAGATTATTAGCCATCACCTGTAACTGAGTACCATTTTACACAACAGACATTTAAGTTTTGTTTTCCCGACACACAATCTTTGAAATGTTCCCAAATTTCAGACCTGCGGGTTTTTTTTATTTAGCCATTTTCCTCAGAATCAATCAGTAATATGACAACTTTATTATTATATTCGACAATGAAAAGTAGATAAAATCAGAACAATGTATTTTATTTTACACTTCATTAAATTTAAATGTAGTCCACCATGGTGGTCAAAGGTTACGTTTAACCGTTTACTATTTTTGTAAACGTTTACAGGTCAAAATCGAAACTGTATCGTGTACACGTGTAAACGTTTCAGCCTTACTGGTACCCTTGGTAGCCTTTATAGATATACTTACTGTGGCAGGTTTTTGTTCAGATCCCATAGTCTGTCTGTTTTAATATTGTACCAAGGAAAACATTTCTCCATCATCTGTAAAAGAACAAATTTTCATATTTAATTGTAAACTAGTGTGGTCCAGATTCATGCCAGATTTAAAAGAGAGCTACTGGAGAACTATCAACAGATATGATGATTTTGTTATCAACTGGTCTGTGGCCCTAAAGCAACTCACACATTTGTGGTTGAGAACTTGAAGATGTTCTGTTGATAGATTAGAATCATTCTACTTTTTTTCTTTTTTTTTAATGGAAGTTCAATTCGAACTTGATTTATACATTGTACATGCGTACATGTATATAATTACCAATAGGTAATTAAATGCAAATTAATGTTGACAATTACCTTCATAATCATGGATCCAACAGTTTCTGGTAATTCATTTTCTAAAATCTACCACATTTTTAGCAAAACCTGATGAAATCCGAGTGGTTTTTCTATCAATGTGACACACAAATTTAGGGGAATATAAATTAGTGCTGATAATTACCTTCATAAACATGGACCCAACAGTTTCTGGCAATTCATTTTCCCAAATCTACCCCATTTTAAGCCAAGTCTTATGGACTCCATGTGGTTTTTCTATCAATGTGACACACAAATTTAGGGGAATATAAATTAGTGCTGACAATTACCTTCATAATCATGGATCCAACAGTTTCTGGTAATTCATTTAACAAAATCTACCACATTTTAAGCCAAGCCTAATGGAATCCGAGTGGTTTTTCTATCAATGTGACACAAAAATTAAGGGGAATATAAATCAATGTTGACAGTTACCTTCATAAACATGGACCTGACAGAGTTACTTGCTTTCTTCCTGACAGCTCGGAGTTCATCAGGATCGTTTACAGCTGTTTTAATTATGTGTGCCATATCTTCAACAAACTCCTCCTAAAAACAAAAAAATTACCAGAAAATTAACAAGGATTTAGAAATCTCTAGAGACCAGAGGAAGACAAATGCAACTAGATGGATGCAAATATGCAAACAGCAATTGCAACTAGATTCTAGGTTTCCGCAATTGTTAGTTGCCAAATTTCCAAAATTTGTGAAAATATTGTTATTTTGAAATAATTTTTAAAACAAATGTGCAAAATTAAGTAAAGAATATCTTGGAATGGAAACTTATTAATGGTAAGAAATGCTACTAGAAAGCTAGCCCATATGGATGCATTACTTAAAATTTTTTCCCCAAAACTGAATATTGAACATTGCTGATGCAGATAAGAGGTATGACATTAGGTCGTTTGCACTATGTAAAGTTTGTTGGGGTGGAAAAGGCATGGGTAGTGTACAAATTGGGCAAGACATGGTTTGTGTACGTTTTGGGCAAGGCATGGTTTGTGTTGGGCTGGGCAAAGTATAGTGTGTATTGGGGAGGTAACTAATACTCACCACACTTCCATATTTGTCTCGTTCAAGTTTATACTTGACATTATAAAAATCTCTCGGGTAGTCTCGGGATGGCACACTCCATGATTGATTGTCTGCAAAATGAACGTGGGTTTGTGAAATTTTAGTCTTCAATGGAGTGTTAAACTGTAACAGTTTTTGTTCATTATTTGTATCTGGACTTTTCATTATGCTTGTTGTAAAACCGACGGACATTTTGACCGTCGTTAATGAAACAGTTGATTGCACTACATTCTTGATATTTAAAGAGTCATTGGTTTTAGAAATAAGAGATAAATCCGTTCCTGATTGGACGCTGGTATTGACAATGTCTAATTGCTGTGCGACATTTGCGTTGGTATCGGTCTGAACAGAAATCGTGTTTGATATACCAGACTTGTTACTTCCGTCCAGACTAGCACCAGACTGGATAATATCTACAGCTAACTTTTTATCTTCAACCTTTGGTTCCAATTTTGAAACATTCGTACCATCAACCTCGTCCAAGACTGGACCAGAACTTGAACCACTTGACACAGCCAAACTTCCTTCAGTCAATTCCTTATCCGTATTTAAATCCATCTTAACAGGTGAACATTCCTCCGTAACACTTGATTTCTCACTCTGTACAGAATTTTCATTTAATGAAGTCAATTCTGATTGCATATTTTCACAAGACGTACTTGATGTCCGAGATTCATTCCCCCCAATAATAGCACTAACATTTGTATCACAGATTGCTTTCGGAGATAAAGCGTCCTCATTAATTTTGTCTGGTTCGAATGTGACATTTTTGTCTATTTTTAAATCACATTTTTCAGATGTACTATTTAAATCACTAACAATTAAATCACTTTTTTCGATATCTGTTTCCATGGCAACAGAATCGCTAATAATTGCGTCACTAGGATTACTTTTAACATCACAAGAATTAGTATCTAAGGCAACCTTGTCACTATCACAATCACTATTTCCTGATAATAAAGAACTTGGTTCAGTTTTGGGGATTTCTTGGTTTATATTTTCATTTTTATTATCACAGTGTTCATTTTGTGAAGTCTGGGTCAAAGCGCCATCTTCTTCCTGTTTTTTGTGACTCAGATTTGTAGAATCTAGTTCATCACAATGTTTTTGATCAGAAGTCTGTACATTAAAAGGTTTAGAGTCTGTTTGAGACAGATTTTCTTCTTTATCTGGATTTTGCAAAACCATTTCTAAAGGTTTCTCTTTCTGCAAAAACAAAATAAACAAATAAAATTTAAACATGTGTAGGCTTACAACACTGACTTCTTGACATTTAATTTCAATATTTATCATGGACCAGTACATTTATTCACAGGGAACACAGGTGTTTATTTTGTTTAATACACTAATTTTATACACACATCTGTATGTAAAATCGATGGTCCAGGGTTTAAAACAGAAAGGAAAATATTAATTGTTATTTAGGTACTACAGATGTAAGTTGGTTTATCCTGTATATATATATATATATATATATATATATATATATATATATATAATCAGGGTTCGAAATAAGCGGTAGCCCGGCAGCCCGAGGCTCCCTAAAATCCTGAAGGGCTCCCTGAGCTTAGTGTACAGAGGTCCGCCGGGTCCCATTGAAAATCTAAACCGGAATCGTTATCCAGTCGTACCATTTTCTATTCTTACAATTTATCGAAGTAATTTGTTACAAGCAATTTGATTGGTCAAATTCGGTTCAGATTCTTTCAGCCTTCTGTGTATCGACCAATCATAAAGTGTTTCATAAGTGATACCAAATCGTTTAGAATACGACTTCCGGTTGTGAGTCCATGCGTCTACGATGGACAAATTTTTAGGCAGGAGTTTCGAGCCTGTTAGAAAAAAACAAAAAACATCACAAGAAAGGCTGGAAGTGAACCGGCGTTATGAAAAGGAGGCCGACAACGTACATATCTCCTTAAATGGGAGAAAGAATTTTCATGGTTGAAAAATGAAGAAGCCGGTATGACATGCAAAATTTGTGTTGGTTACGAAACCCTTGGTAGCTTTGTGTTAGGTTGTAAAAATTACAAAAAAACTGCAATTGTGAAGCATGAAAAGTCTGATGGACATATCTCAAATGTGTTGAAACACAATGCCAAATTAAATCCCCAAAACACTCCTGCCGTTAAAGCTTTGCACAAATTGAATGAAGTGACAATTAACCAGCTTAAACTCAAATTCAGAAATTCACATTTTGTTTCATGTAAAGGTCGACCATATACTGATTATATTATGTTATGTCAGTTGGATGAGGCAAAAGGGTTAGATGTTGGTTCCCAATATAGGAGTGACAAATCTGACTGAGAGAAACTGCAAAGTGTAATGTAACAATTGAATCTGAACTGGGAGTAGTGCAAGAACAAAGTTTTGTGAATAATATTCAAATTACAAATCAAATTACTGAGGATGATGGTGATGAAGACTATGTCAGTGATGATGATTATGTGTATGAAAAGGATGTAGAGGACATGGTAGAGTTAAAAGCCTCTTACTCAGACAGAATAGCTTTGGCTTCAAAAGTTTATAAAAATTTTCGTGAACTGTTCGATTGAATTCCAAATACATATTCTATAATAAATAAATTTATTTCTTTTCAAACTGATTTATTTGCAATCTAGATATGCTAATATTGGAATATATCTAATCAACTCTAGATGCCTCGGATCCACCGAATGAAATGAATGAAACCTGAAAAAAGAAACCAAAAAAACCATTGAAAATATGGTCAATAAAGATATATCATTTAATCCTGGAAACAATAATTATTGTTTCTAGCATTAAATGATATCTCTTTATTGATCATATAAATAGCTATCTGCCTATCATTTGACATGGTTTATAATGTCAAAATCTGGCAGTGCATGTATAAACATCAAAAAAATACTAAATTAAAAATTTGTCACACAAAAACTGCAATTTTCCAGAAGGTCTAAATGGTCACAGGATTTTGCCAGAATGCAGGATTTTACATGAAATACCCCAGAGCTTCTGGGGGCCTTAAGCGGCCCCCAGACCCCTCGACGTAAAGACCACTGCGCAAGCGCAGTGGGTCAGCCCGCTTTGCGGGCTGAACAGGCTCCTTCAAAAGGTGCAGGACTCCTTCATTTACTATTTTGGGAGTCCTTTTGACTCCTTCCTTCTATTTTCTTTTTCTAACCCTGATATATATATATATATTGACAGGAATCCTATCACTACCCTTGTATTGGGTGGATCCTTCTACATAGATATATCTGATGAAAGAACAAGAGGCCCATGGGCCTTAACGCTCACCTGAGGAAGAGTACATATCTTATGCAGAGGTTCAATGGTCAATGACATTAATAAAAGAGAATATTAAAATTTTTAGCAGTAAGGGCCAATAATATGCAAGTATTTTTGCAAATTAATTATAATATTATTATTAAGTATGCTATATATAACATATTTAAAGTCTAGCTACAATATATTATTTATAAAAAGCTAAAACATCTGTAAATTAAAATGTGCATTAGGCCAATACCTACAATATTCCAATATACATGCCAATACAAAAAGTTTATAGTTTTTGAGATAATTAACCATTTAAATATTCGTTCGCAGCTATGACCTTGACCTTTGAACCTATGACCTTTATTCATATATGAAAATGATCGTTAGGCCAATACCTACAATATTCCAATATACATGCCTATACAAAAAGTTTATAGTTTTTGAGATAATTAACCATTTAAGTATTCGTTCATTTTTGACCTTGACCTTTGAACCTATGACCTTCATTCATATATCAAAATGATCATTAGGCCAATACCTACAATATTCCAATATACATGCCTATACAAAAAGTTTATAGTTTTTGAGATAATTAAGCATTTAAATATTCGTTTGCAGCTATGACCTTGACCTTTGAACCTATGACCTTCATTCATATATCAAAACGATCGTTAGGCCAATACCTTCAATATTCCATTATACATGCCTATACAAAAAGTTTATAGTTTTTGAGATAATTAACCATTTCAGTACTTGTTTACATCTGTGACCTTGACATTTGAACCCATGACCTTTATTCATATATCAAAATGACCATTGTGCCATTACCTACAATATTCTAATATACATGCCTATACAAAAAATTCATAGTTTTGCAGATAATTAACTATTTTGGTATTCTTGGACATCTGTGACCTTGACCTTTGAACCCATGACCTTGATCTATGTATCAAAATGATCGTCATGTCAATACCTACAAATAACTGAAAATCCTATGCCATTATCACAAGAAATGTTAAAAAAATAGCATTTTTTATCAAGGTCAAAAACTGGGACATGACCTTGACCTTCGACCTTGACATCAATTGGAAGAAAATTGCAAGACAAGATCAACAGTGAAAACTCCATACAATTATCTTCAGCCGTTATGAAGTTATAACAATAAATGTCTCATTTTAAAAATTACGTAACTTTACGCAAAAAACGCGTAACCTATTTTTCGTTCAATTTTCATGAAAAACACAATTTTAATGTTCCCAGGTATGCTGAATCCAAATATCCAATCAAAATTTGCCTGCACCTTTTGGTTTTAGAGAAGAAGATTTTTTTGTCTTTTTGCTATTTTTAGTAACAGCGGCCATCTTGTTAGGCGTGGCCAAACCCCGAACACAATTTTGAAAGGCTGTTACCTAGGCATGATAATCACTAAGTTTCATCAAATATGGCCCAGTAGATTTGGAGGAGAAGATTAAAATGTAAAGTTTATACACGACGCACGACGCACGACGGACGACGGACGGTGATAGATTGCAATAGCTCATCTGAGCCTTTGGCTCAGGTGAGCTAAAAATTGGACAGGTCAAATGTTGTTTGCCTGTGACAATAATGTTAGCGATTACTAAAATGTTTTTGCATGTATATGTCTAAATGAGATTAAAATTTAATTATTCCAAACTTACTAATATGTAAACCAACTCCATTAAAAAGATTTAACTAAAAACTTAATGTATTGACACTTAATGTATTGTTTCTTACCTTTTCTGGGACTTGTATTAAATGTTGTGAACATTTGGCATTATATACAGTGTAGAAAACAGATTTTAGGCCTGCGATGAAGTCGTCTTGTAGGACGAGTTCCCAGTGACGGAGTTTGTCTGGTAGTGAACACATTTTACAAACATAATGGACGTCCTCAGGCAGATACGATACCCTCTCGTACATCTCATCTGAAAATGTAACACAGAAATTTCTTGATTATGAAGAACAGGCTCAAATATAGTAAAATACAGAAAATGTTATCCATGGTTCTCATGCTTGACTTCATTCAAAATTCCCACACAGTTCTCTGACAGAATTTCACTTATCCCCAACCTTCTAAAAACACTTTAAAACAAGAACGCTGCTGGGCACATCAAGATATGCTCGTCTATGTTTTGCCATTAAACTTTACGGTAGTAATAATACATGTACAAAATTCCCCGACAATTACCTGAAATGTCCTTAACTTTTCAAATTCTCTAACATTTTTTAAAATTCCCTGACCTTGAAAAAAAACATAGCACTGTCGTGCTGTTGTACAGCGTACAGTAGTTGGGAAAATTGTGTAGTGGCAAGACAGAATATACCGAAAAATTCGGGGGGGGGGGGGGGGTTCGATCAATGCATAGTCCGACGGATGTTTTTTTTTTTTTTTTTTTTTTTTTTTTTTGAAAAAGAAACAATGTACCAAACCATGTATTGCTGAATTAAATGGTAGAAAATAATAATTTCATAAATATATGAAAAAGACAATCGGTAAATAAAATTTAAAAAATTTGTACCCGATCGTTTTGTCATTTCGGATAGAGAGAAAGAGTTTTGCAGATCCTACCGTCGCTATGAGGGGGTACATTCTAGCGGTTGTATGTAACTGGATCATTTGCTGTTAATCTGGGTTTTAATTAACTGCTGATTATCACTCACAATATTCCCGTTTCATGTTAATGGTGAAGTACAGTGTTTTACCAGTTCCGAATTTTTACTACCGAATAATCTAAATTTCAATCCCGTTCAATTAAGGAATCGCAAATAACTTTCTAAATTTGCTTCTACTTGAATGTATGGGCATTAATTGTTTAAATAATATTAAACTTCAACCGCTTCCTAAAAGGTCGACAGATTGTTGGTGACCTAGTTCAACGATGTAAACAAATCGTGATCACGGAAATGCTTTTTTCAAGAAAACATACTACCACGTGTTTTTGAGGACAGGTGTCGATATTTTGGAATCAGTTAACATTTGTATTATTACACAACATAAATTTATTTCCTCTGCTTGTGGACGACGTCTGCAGCAGCGCTTATATGAAACCCTGTTCGGAACTGGTAAAACGACTGTACACAACACTGTACGAATTATCTCCCTTTCACGAAAGTAAAATCTAATCGATAAACATTTTAAAATATGACACAATTGCCTCAACATCAAAATACGTTATCATAACCTTCAAAATAAATTTAAATTTCCGTAGATTTCGCGAAAAATTAATTAAACAACCTGCCGTTGCTGTTCATTTCATAAAAAGTTATGATTTTACATCGTAGGACGCAAACTTCTCGAACTACTTTTTATTGTAAACATGAGATCAGTTCGCCAAATTGCAGAAATTATTAGGTGCATCCCGTCGCAATATTTTACTAGATTCCGAAATGTATTCCGAAAATTTATTCCAAATGTGCATATGTAACCAAATGCATTACCCGTCTCAGAATACATATCTCACGATAAAACAGATATACTTCTTTCACGCTCATTTACCAGGCGCACTATTTCCAGGTGTACTCATATCTTATAATTTCATAGCAAAGAAGCTCGATATCTTGGAAGAAAGTGACAACAATGTACGCGTTTTCACGCTGTACAAAAATTGCAGACTCTAATTCACTGAGGCCCCCCTGATACTTAAAAAGATATTTATTCACCTGTTAGTCCTTCACATTTGGCATGTACCCAGCTATCACAGTTGACACACTGGACCATCTTACTCTTACACAGAGAAAACAACCCAGCATCTCCAAGCGAACTGACAAACTTTCTCATACAAGGATCTACCTGCGTGGGATTCGAACCTTGACATTTAGAGGTGCTGTAATTCACTGAGGCTCCCCTGATACTTAAAAAGATATTTATTCACCTGTTAGTCCTTCACATTTGGCATGTACCCAGCTATCACAGTTGACACACTGGACCATCTTACTCTCCCAGTCATCATCAGAGTAACACTTGTGACAAATTGGACAAAAATTACCTAAAAATTAAATGTAAAGTCAAATTAAATCACATGTTCAATTTTGGATAAAGGAAATATGAAATTATTGAATTTTAAATTTTAATGTAAATTGTAAAGTTATTGTCTCATCAATAAATACTTGAAGAAAAATCTAAATAATTTAAAAATCCGAAATTCCAGAAACTGGTTTGTAAATTAGAAGACCATGATGTAATGATCATTGGTAACTTCATTTCATTTCCAGTTCTTTGTCAACAATTTCTAGCGTTTCGTAATGGGTACTGCTTGGTCCATGAACAGTCAATAACAATTTTAAGTCTTTAAAAAAGTGAATCTTCATTCATAGATTGGGCACTTAAAAGGTCTGAATATTAAATTTTGTGGGCAATGAAAAAAATATGAGTTTCAAAACATATATAATGTGTACCTTTGTCCATAAGCTGTCCACATTCATAACACAACTGGAAATCGTATGTCCAGGTAGCGACATTACTACTGCCAGGTGTAGTAGCACCACAACTCTTACATCGGACACATTTTGTACATATCTAAATATAGAAAATAATAATAAGTTCTCCCTAAAATACACATCTGCTAAATATCTTAAACTAATAGGCAAGATCTGAGTTGAATTTTTATGTGTATTTTTTCTACAGCTTGTTAACTTTGCATCCCCATGTGTCCTATGATAGTAATTTAGGTCAACTTGGACCCTCTGACTTTTATGATGGATTGCATAATATTAAAACTGACAGAGCAGTTTCCAACATTTGTTTCATTAAATATGATTGTTAGTGTTACAGATTTTATGGGCGGACATGGCCGAGTGGTACTGTCACTGGTTTTCAAAGTTAAAGGTTGCGAGTTCGAACCTCAACCAGAACTTGGAAATTTTCAGAAATGATTTTCATCTTCTGTCCATACCAGAGCTGTAACAAGCTAAATACTAGTATAGTCTTTCGGATGAGATTCAATGTTAGTGCATGCTAAAGACACCTATGTAGGTGTTGGCCACCTAAAATGCAATTGAAACAGACTGAGCAAAGTAAGCAAGTTTTTTTTGTTTATCATTTTTGTCTTGTTGATGACAACTGATTAATGGATTCCATTGTTCAATCAATATCCACTATCACTTCTAGAGAGTTATCTGTGTTTAACTCTACTGTTTATATCATACAATATCTTACCCATATGTGTTTCTTCTTTGAAGGTTTTGTGGGGTAATTTGGACCCAGGCACTCCGGATGGTAGGTATTTTGACATTTATCACAGCGTAAAAGCTAAAATAACAAAAAATACATTATCATTTCATCATTCCTACATAAAAATTAACATTATAATTACCCATTACTGGTGACATCTCGATATAAATGAAATATTCTTGACTGTGACGTAAACCCTATTCAATCAATCAGTCTATATGAAGACCACCTATCAATTAAGACCATAATTTAACGATCCTATGGGTGGTCTTGATGTACTGTACATATTTTAATGTACATCAATATTTTTAGAATACTAGAATATTTTTCTAGTTTTTAAATTGGAAAAGTAAAACAACATCTTTTGGATACCACCTTATGCCTTTAAGATTGTAAAAATTGAAGTTCTGAGATCTAGCAAACTGCATTATGATATGCTGGCAATAGCTAGTATCATCATTGCAAAGACAATATATTGTGGTACTATCTGATATTTTGTGGATGGGGAAACTAGATTTATTTTTTCAGTACATCGCTGTTGTTTTGGGAATTTTAGTCATTTTTTCCCTAGGGGAAACTTCCTTTATTCGGTAGTAATTTTACACAAACAAAATCACTGGACTTTCATTGTGATGGTGTCAGCAGAGATTACAAAACTGGCATCTTAAACAACACCAGTTCTCAAAAAGAACAAGCAAATTCAGTGAATTACATGTAGGATCCAGGTGCAAATAGGTATGTTTTTGTGATTTGCACTTACAATCAAAGGGCCATAATCCTCAGGAATATGTGAACCAACTAAGTTTAGTAATAAGTGCATCTCCTAACGATGTTGATTTTTACACCAAGTTTTTCAAAATTGTTCTTCATAGTTTTGGCGCATTACTGCGGACAAGAAGTGTCTGGACGAACAGATTGAACTTAATATACTCCTCTTTCCTCGAACGAGGAGGGATAAAAATAACACTTACATTGTTTTGGTGTCCGCAGACATTACAAAACTGACATCTACGACAACACCAGTTTTCAGAGTTGTCTTCACTCGGACGATCTTCCTCTTCCAGACAGAAGTCATGGAAAGGCTCACAACACACGCTACAGTAAAACATCTAAAATGGAAAATAAAAATAATTTCTAGAATTTCAAATTTTATGAAATCTAAAATCAAAAATTTATACAGTCAAACCTGTCAATAAAGGTCATCTAAGGGATCAAGTAAAAGTGACCTTTATATACTAGTTCAATTTAACATGAATATATAGCAATTTGGATTATACTTTAGTGGCATTTAAAACCATGTGGTTGTAAGATAGAGGTGGCTTTTTAAGGCAGGTTTGACTGCAAACATTTATGCAACCATAATAATAAGCATTCTAAATTTCAGGTAAGTTCCCATTCAGAGACATGTAACATTTCAATCAGACCTGCAATATTTTGTAAGGTCTCTGTTGTATTGTTATAGAAAAGAATGAAATTTGAAATTCAGGCCAGTCAATTACTGACTCTTCCTATACACCAAGAATGGTCAGAAGGTCAGAAGGACGGAAATTTAATATGCCTTAACCTAGCATATGGATTATGGATCTTACCTCATGTTTTCCTGCACTTCCACAAAGGTAACAGACAGTTCTGACACACAGAGGACTTGACATGGTTAACGACAACCCTCTAAGCCATACAGACTTCAGATCACAGTTCTCCTTAAAAAGTTAGAAAAAAAAACAATTAAAGAGGAAACTGTTTAATCTGGAAAACTTCCAGATGTAAAATTTTGAGATTTTAGTTAACACATTAATTTCAGCTTATAATCAATAAACAATAATAATGGTGTGTCATAGTTTTTTTCCTTGATGTGTGTGATGTCTGCTTGCGGATATGATCAAGTACCGAAATTGAAGTTGAAACTGCAGACAATTTCTGTAAAGCATGGAAATTTTCACATCGTTAATTTTCAAGATATCCTCCCTTGTATTTTTGTTTCTCCATCATCGGAAGATGGCCAATGCAAATGCCAGTTAATTATATCGAAATAAAATATTTGCAAAAGCGTTATTTTGTTGATCTTGCGGGGGAAAAAAACCCACAAAAATTCCAATGGTAACAGTAATTTAGTAAGAAGGTATCCAAAAACTGTGTCTGATGGAGAGGCGTTGCTGCAGCCCTTTGTTCCCCAGGAAATCAAGAGGCATTAGTCACAGTAATTCAGTATTAAAATTTCTGTTCCTCAGTTTCAGTTTTTCAGTGAATTATTTTGTCATTCTTACCTTATAATCAGCTTTGATTCGGTGATCTGTAACACAACTAGTCGACCACTGACGCACAACATTGGTTACACATGGCTGCAACACACAATCTCTTTTGGATTCTATCATGATCTGCAATAAAATACCAAGGCAAACTTAATTTTAAGTTATTTTTATAAAGTTAGACAATGGAATTTGCCACTGTACCACATGAAAACAGCCCTTTTATGTTTGGGTGGGACATTTTGGAAAACGTTTATGTCGCAAATTCCCCAGAATAACAATCTGATATGATTTCATATGCAATGGAATAAAAGATTCTAACCCTGCTTTACAGTGATGAAAAAGAAATCTTCACCTAATGGATGAGATTCTTTGTTTTCCAGACCCAGTCTGGAAAAAAAGAATCTCATCCAGATGGTTATCAATTAGCACATTTTAAACCAATGGTTATCTCTCAATCAACAGCGATAATTGTTTTATCACTGACAGGCACCATACTAATTTCTTACCTTTTCAGAACATTTTCTGATGGTCAGACTGACATACAGACAGGCAGACAGATAGATGAACAGACAGAGTGTGATTGCTATATATCTTCTAAACTTTGCAGGGGTATAATTATAGACACTTTCAGCTCGGATCTTACCTTTTTAGAAAGCTTTGTCATCTGTTGTAACTGAATATTTTTTCGACCTCTACCATCCGTGTCACATCCGTCGGAGGAATGCAGAACAGATTCAATCCTCTCGCCACCAAACTGATGCAACAACTGCCGGCTCACATCTACCGGTCTTTTATTAGAACTGTTTAAATTTGCATTATCGTTGCCATGGTATTTCGACCTTCCATCTCTAACAGATTGTCCTGTTACAGAGACATCCTTATTTTGCATGACCATTCGTCTTAGAATGTTAAATTTAGCATTGTTAGGATCCATTGTCAAGTTGTATACAGAATTATTGGTTGATTGCTGGTATCCAGCAGTGTTATCCCACCCACCCTCCCTCAGGGAGGGGGAATGTTTATCTGGGGACGTATTGTCTTGAGTTGAAAATCTATCTGGTGAATCCTGTCCTGGGCGATTTTTTGATGTGCCTGCATCAGTTTTCCATTGTATGAAAGCCTCTGTTGCTACCCTAGGGTACCTTGGATATTTACACCTCCTGTTTCTAAAAATAGAAATGATTTGATTAGTATATGTATAAAAAGATTTGATTGGTCATTCAAACCATCTCAAACTGTTCTAACATGACATGGCAAATTCATCAACTGCTGAAATGATTTGATTGGCGATTCACATTGGTTCAAAACTGTTTAACATGACAAATTCCTAAATTGATGCAATGATTTGATTGGTGATTCACATTAGTTCAAAGCTTTTTTAACATCACTCATTGGTCAATTGCTGCAAGGATTTGATTAGTGATGCATATTAGTTAAAAACTGTTTTACTATCACACACTGGTCGATTTCTGCAATGATTTGATTGGACAATGACTGGATCATCATGAATTAATGTTAGCAATAATTTTTAATCAAAATAAGAAATTGGATTCAACTTCAATTTCTGCAAATGGTACATACCACTTTCTAAAGATGAAAATTACTATAGCATGGTCAGATAGACACTTAATCAGTGTTCAATCTATAAGGGGTCCTGGCTCCATTGACCCCCATCCCCATTTGGCCCCAAAAATGTCTGAAAGGATTGACATTAACAGGGCCCCAATAGCCCATGGCTCTTTAAAATCAGTCTGGGGCCCTAACTTTTACATACATTTTAGCTATTTATTCCTATTACAACTTCTTTTCTGTAGTGCAGTGAGCTAGCCCCCCCCCCCCCCCCCCCCCCCAACTCAAAATAGTCAAGCTTCATCCTTTTGTCTGTGGGTTAACCCTGGCCATGCTCATCAATATTGTCAGCCTCACCTGTAACTTAACCTACCACCAATATCAACTAGAAGATGATGATACTTACTCGCATGCCTGTTTCATAACACCCCTTCCTCCAAACTTTTGCTTGTCTCTGAAAAAAAATTATGAAATATATTTATAAAAGTTATGGTACACACATTACAACTTATTTATTATTATTATTATTATTGTGTGAATGTTAAGTCATACTGTAAACTTACAAAGAATGAGATTGTTTCCAATAAATTTGATAAAAATTACCTGCAGCATAGGGAAATTTGGAAAATTTGACTATTTCTACCCAAATTGGTAGGTTGATAGGATGAATTTTGTTCTACATCACATTAACTATTTTTCAGCTATTCATGATGTGACAATTTTTGTAAAATTAATCTCAATGATTAATCTACTAGTATTTCCTTCATGTAGAGACATCATCAGCTATAGGTGAAATCCTTTGCATTGTACAGATGGTAGGCGTTTTAGGTAAATGTTGTTGATAGCAATTCACCTGAGAGCACGGATTCTCTACACCTACCATGTCACTGTGTGACACAGCAGGGATTTTTCTTACCTTTTTGGGAAAAGGACCTTGGGATGAAATTGGGAAAATGCTCAACAAAAATGTAATTTTGGGAAAAATCACAACAACATATAAGAAATTCTAGACCACTAGAATACTGGTTAATTGAACAAATTATATTGGTGTTCACACCAAAATAGCGCTGTCTCTTTTGTCTCTATATAAATTATCCAGCAAAATGTGGGTTAATATAGATTGAAATCATTATCAGAACGAGATATCCTCCGAATATGATGTTGATGATCTTGTGAAATTTTTTTTTCTCAAAAATTGATAAACATAGCTAATTGGGAATTTTTTACTACAGAATTGGAAAAAATGTATGTTTTTTTGCATTGGGAATGGGTCCCTTTACCGGACCCTGTGGATACCCAGAAAAATCCCTGCACAGGACCTTATTTATTTTCAGTTCCCATGCAAAAAATGTAACTTTCATTTCTTAATGATGAGAGCTTGGCAAAAGAATAGTCACTACCCACTTTCAAGTCTTGGGTCAAAACTGGCCGGGGCTTTCCACTTACGGAGCAAGCATGCTACCAACTGAGCTACCGCAGTGGTCCAAAAAACTTTTATAATGAGTTTTTACTGGATGATCCTTTCCAGATTACCAGATTGGGAAATGTTTTCTTCTGTTTTGGGAAACTTTGACGTTTTTACGGTAAAAATTTAATATTACACAACAAAATGGCTGATGAAAGATTGGGAAATTTTTTCTTCTGTTTTGGGAAACTTTTGACATTTTTACAGTAAAAATTTAATAATGGCTGATAAAATGAAAGTGTTTGAACGCTAGTATATCAATGCCTGCATGAAATAAACTACATCAAATTCATTTATTGCCTATGTTTTCATTTAATATTTATTGAATGTTGTCATGAAAATTTAATTGTATGGCAGTGGATATTTGAAATATTTTTGAAAAGGATTTTTTATTACATGTATTTATATTGTGTATGCCTGTTTTAACTTTATGCACCTACAATATCAGTGTGTTTATTTATTGTAAAGCTAGAGAGCAGTGATGTGTGAAAAAAATCTGTCATTGTGCTGGATTTTGGTTATAACTTGGTAAATCAAAATTATAATTAAATAGACCTATCTGTAGATGTGAATTTACTTTAAAATAAACCATCAACACAAATTCAAGTTCACCCCAAAATATCAGGAAACATTTTTGGATTAAAAAAAAGTATTTTTAAAAAGGTTTGAGTAAATCCCCTAAACAGTAACTGATTTCCAAATATTTTAAGATTTTTTTTTAAAATAATTTACACTGAAGGTTTAATGTGTATGCCTGTTTATGCACATTCGATATTAGTGGGGTTATTTATTGTAAAGATAGATGCCAGTCAAGTGTGAGAAAGCTGTCATTGTGCTCGATTGTGGGTGCATCACAATAAAATAAAACATCAACACAAATTTATTTAAATTTAAATATCAGGAAACATTTCAGGGAAAAATGTTTTAAAGTGTTCATTCAAGAAGGGAATGTGGGGCCATAACCCCCTCCCCTTTTTTTTGCCAAATGTTCCCTTGTTAGTGAGCCATATTTAACAACATGAATGCAAAAATATTGACGTTATGGTGTAATAAACAAACATTTTGGAAAAAAGGGACCCTTCTCAAAAATCTTACTGTAGATTAAAAATTAGTTATGGTTTAAACCCCCTAAATAGTAAACTGATTTCCAAATGGAGGGTGTGTTTATACTTATATATATACACTGGCTCAAATATATATACACTCTAGGTTTATTTTGTATCAGAGACAACACTGGCTCAAAATTATTTTGTTACAAATTTTAATCAAGAGAAGAAATTTCAAGTATTCTAAGACATTTTTTCTATTTAAAGATGATTTTTTTTTGTGTCACAATTTAGAAAACATGTACAGTCTAACCTGTCTATAAGGGCCACTCGGGGGAAGTTGCAAAAGTGGCCCTTATGGACAGGTGGCCTTTATATAGAGGTTTGTAAATCCAATTATGACATAAATATAAATATTAGATGAAAAAATAGTGAGCAGTTCTAATTTATTTATTTCATTTGTTAAAATCTCTGTTACAAAAAAAACATTAGCTAATTTTAACAGAATAATTTCTTTGAAAACAATTAAAGAAAAATCTTCTGACCACACTATTTATCAATCTTTGAAAGAAAAACCTTAAAAATCACCAAGTATATACACATATCTTAAATAAAGACATGTTTTCTTTAAAAAGATAGGAGCCAGTAATAAAACAATAGAAAATAGTATCTGTATCATAATTAATAATGAGTAATAATCTATCCTTAGTGCTTTATGGCTTCATTTGTTGACATAAGGATAAATGACATAAGAATTTTTTTAAGTTTTAAAAAAGTTTCAAAAATATTCTTTTTAAAAATTCTTTTCTTATCAACATACAGATTTGGTTACATGTACTTAGTTTAATGATCAATGGTTTAAAGTTAAATAATCAATGTTTAAAATCTAATTTTAGCTTCAAGATTTTTAAAAAAACTACATGGCTTAATATTTTTGCACAAATTTTTAGAAACTATAACAAAACTTGTCCCCAAAATACGAAAAAAAGTGGCCTTTATAGACAGGTTCATGAGTCATTTTGTACAAAAATAGGGTGGCCTCTGGCTCAGTTGAACAGTGGCCCTTATATAGAGGTTAAATAAAGAGTAAAATGGCACGGGAGGAATTGAAAGTGCCCTTTATAGACAGGTGGCCCTTATATAGAGGTGGCCTTTAACACAGGTTGGACTGTAGCATATTGTGACATTTAAGTCTGACAATGTGAGCCCTATGTAGGTCGGTTTATTCACAAACAATATGTGTTTATTTATTGTAAAGTTAGGGGGAGCAGTGATGTGTGAAATTTAAAAAAAACTTGTGTCTACTGTAACATTACTCTTAAATTAGAATAAAAAATCATACATGTGCAAATATTTCAGAAATAGGGGAAAATAAAGCATCAAAACAAATTTAATTTAATCCAAAAATATCAAAATATATTCCAGGTAAAGCTCTCAGCTTTAAAACCACAGTCCTAAATTTAGGAAATAGAAAAACCCCAGATTAACGGGGTCCCAAATGGGGGAAAAATTAAAATTTATTTTTCAAAAATTAAACTTGAATGTTCAAAAACACTAACTGTCAAATAAGCACTTTAATATTTATAATCAAACACATTTTAAATCAATAAAAATATTTTTGCACAGATAAAGTTGTTTAAAATCCCTAATGTTGCCCCATAAGCTCTCTGGAAACAGGTAGTGTCACAGTAGAACTTGACCTGCTAAATATTTTTTCCATGTTCATGTTTTAAGTTTTGATTTAAAGTTAGACAAGGCCTCAATAACATGGAGATGGATATAAAGAAACAAATAAACATCAAACCTTGGATGCCATGCTCCAATTCTGCCTTAATTCCACAGAAACTTGCATTTGTAAAATAACAAGCACATGGCTCATTACTAGCTGACCTACATTAGAGAATGACTACAGGGGAGACAACTCCTACCATAAACATGGCAATGTGTATTGCACATCAGTATATGCAAAAAATAAAATCAAGCAATAAAGATATTAAAACTGAAAAACATTAATTCTGATTTTAATCTAATTAAAATAAGAATTTTTTAAGACAATTGATGAAATTATAAATATTTTCCCCTCTAATTTATGTATATATGTATTAATTTTTATTTTTATTTATTTATTATTATAAATAGGTCATGTTCATCTATTATTAGAAACTGTCCCCATTTTTTAACTATTATTAGAAACTGCCCCATTTTTTAAACTATCCAGAGAGAGAGAGAGAGAGATCTATATCAAATTATCTGTATTTAACATCACTTTCAAGTTCAAATTGATTGTTAAAAAATGTTAATGGAACTTTTATTTTCCCATCAAAAATATCTAGGATATATTTTAATTGTGAAAAATTTATAATTATGCAAAGTGCTTGAAGGGAATGATGTAGAAAATCTTTTTTATGTCATTATTGCTACAGGCACTTTGCAACAATATCTAACTTATATTTAGCTGTCACCAGGTATTTTTAAAATTTTTAAGCATTTATACATGTATTTTGAAATATAGTAATTATGGTCTTGCTACTGCCATAACTATTCAAGAGAAACAGAAAAACATGCATTAACTTTGATCCTATATTAGATGCAGCTGATGTTTAAAATAACAAATTCCAAAAACATGAAAACAAATTATGTGATGCCACAAGATAATAAACAGCCATGTTGCTTACAAAGTCGCTGTACTACCAGTATGTTAGAGTGTGACAATTGTTGAATTCCTCATTGTTAACACACTATCGACAATCCATGCTGAAAAAATATTCCTCACAGCCTCAACACCAAATTTTCTCCCACTTCCTTGTGGTACCCTCCCTCAACTAAAGTAATGTATATACACATTTGTAATATTGTACATTCAACAATTTGGTGTCAAACATTCCATCCCCCGATCACTGTCTCCACACTGTAATCTCCTGTTGTACCCCTCCACATCTATATAAATGCATCCACTTGTAATAGATACACATTCCACAATGTGGTGCCAAACAGTCCCCACTGTCTCCACACTGAATCATCCTCTCTGCGTTACACCCCACCCCCCACCCCACCAACTAAATTAAAATCAATCTTATATGCAATAGATAAACTTTCAACAACTGTCACCCACAATCTATTCACTGGTCGGAATCCTTCCTCCACTCAACAACTGTGTAGCTCAGTTGGTAGAGTGTTTATTCCGCAAGTGGCAGGTCTTAGGTTCGAACCCTGAACAGCTCTGACCCAAGACTCGAAGGCGGACAGTGACTGTTCTTTTGCCAAGCATTCGGCATTATGGAATTAAAGTCAAGATTCTTTCGGATGGGAACTTAAAGTAAACAATAAACAAAGTCCTGTGTCACGGTAGTGTGGCATGAAAAAGAACCCTGCTGCATAGTGCCATCAGCATAACATACTGGCAAAATGTCTGCACCTTTACCTATAGCTGGTGACATCTCAATATAAGTGACATATTCTTAACTAGGACATTAAACATCATTACTGAATTCGCTCATGTCAACCCCCTCCACCCTATAGTACCCCCCAACCACCACACACACACAACTATATTAAAATTTATGTGACTCACTTGCAATAGATACACTTTCCACAATCCACTGCTTTACAGCCTTCACATTCCCGGCATCGGATTTTTCTCCGTCTCCCAGTGGGTCCACTACCAAGTGGTCTCTTTGGGAATTTGGGTGTGGCGGATTTTACCGGGGACCGCTTCATGGTCACGACGCTGTCTTCCGACTGTTGTATTATTTCTTCCATAGGTAACTCATCATCTGATAATGCTGAAACAAAACCACTTATTCAGAATCCTGGCATCCATATGGTAAATGTTGTGGCTCATCTTTTTTCTTTGCAATTTTTACTCCGACTTTTAATGCAATATTACATTTCAGTGTGCAGTTTTGGGCAACAGAATGTATATCAGGGCTTAAAGTTACTTTTTAAATTCACTTTAACTTTGAAATTTCAAGTGCCAATCAAAAAATTTTGACTATTTTTATCACGGGTCAAATTATTTTTAAACTTTCACTAAAACTTTGAAATTTCAGATGCTAACCAAAAATTTTAATTGCCAAAAATGAAACTATAAAGAAAATGTTTTCCTGGAAGCTCCCGTCAAATAACATTCATAACCTGCTTTGTAAACCATGTGACAAATTATTTACTTATTTGGTCATTAAAATGCTTTAAAATAGTGGCGTACTAAAAGCTATAACTGGAGGTAGTCAAATCAGATTCTCATGATGAAAATTTTGGAAGCCAAATTGGTAACTTATAGTAAAAAGTAGTCGCAAAATCAAAATTTTAGTTGCCATGGCACCATTTTTAGTTGTAACTTTGAGCCCTGTATATGTAAGTTTCACATGGAACATCAAAACCATAAAGTCAAGATTATAAATAATATGCAATCTGTTTACTATAAAGGTCATTAGAATACTTTACTGTGTGTAGCAATCTTGTTCAGGCAAACTATAATGATGTTAGACCTATTCTTGTCTCATCTATGGCATCAAATCTTTACTTTGTCTTGTTAAAATTAACGGGTAGTTAATTTTAACTGTAAACTAATTTTAACTGTAACAGTTTCTTGCTTGAGTTTTTCTCTAAATTTTGAAAATTTCTACATAGCAAGAATACACACAATGACAGTCCATTTATGTATGTAATTAGAGATGAATTTTAATTTTTAAACAAACTTCATGAAATCAAAACTGCATTTTCCAAATGACAACAAAATAACTAAGCACATATGAAAGCATAAAGTGTAAATAACAGAAAATCACTTGTGAAAAAGCAAAATAAATTTAAAGAAGTTCATAGCTAATACCGATCACATTGAGAAGATACTGGTAAGATTGCTACTGACTCCAATGATGTCTAGTTTACATTAATCTCAAATGCCACTTTCTGTTTTAATTTTTTTAAAGAGTCTGGAATATTTCGTTTTGTGTTACATAGGGCTAAGGTTATCCAGAATCATCTCCCGGAAAATTTCACTTCACAATGACTTCATGTTTTGATTTTTTTCCAAACCTTGGCAAATTTGGGGAGGGAAAAACACTTCTTCCCATTTCCAAAATCTAATTTTAGTTCCAACTTTTTATTGAGAAATGTTGATACAAGATTGAATGAAGTGTAATGGAGTAATGGAGTTTTATGCCTCAGTCATGATTCTTTCACTATTGTTGAGTTTGTCTGTTCTGGAATGGTGAAGGAAACCAGACTCTTCACAGAAAACCACAAACTTTAGTAAGTAAACAGACAAATTTCACAAGGATTTGTACCCAGTGGTATTCAAACATAGGCGGTGAGAGATGATGTGATCTGTAAGCCCACACTTTTGACAACTTGGTCATAGAGCCAGCCCCACCCCCCATCCCAGACCGAGATTTAATAACAAAATATCATCCAGGTTAGTATCTTTATTACAATCCATATGAAGCAGAAGCTGTGTGTGATGTGTATTTTAACACCTTGAAGCATGTTTACACAGCCATAGCATACATAATTAAAGCATCAAATTATTCCAATTAAGGCCAGTCAGGATACTTTAATTTTCTTATCTTCAGTACTGAAGAAGAGTTCCACAACCTTCAACCACTTATAAGCATGAATGTATATATTAGTTACATTTTCCAAATTGAATGGATAAAAGAGCCCAAATTGTTCATTAAGGTCAGTCAGTATACATCACTTTTCTTAACTTAAATACTAATATTAAAGAGTTCCACAACCTTCAACCACCTATAAGCTCTTAAACTATGATTGGTCAATTTCTAATCACATGACATAAAACAATTCACATTGTTTGACACAGCGGTCAACATTGTTATGGGATCTTGCAAAGTCCGCCGCTAGGCATGGAAAATCACGGAAACTACCGAGTAATCCTACTTCTCCCCTCAGGGAGACAATCCTTCATATTTCCCCCAACCAAGGGCACTATTTATATTTTTAGTAACTTTAGAGCAACTTTCTTGAAAAAAAGCCATCTTCTGCCTTGCCCTCATCCCATCTTGTTATTAAGCACCTTAAGTTTAAAATAGTATGATAAAAAATGTTGACATTGACACTGCCAGCGATAGAATCCCATCAAAAACTGATCATCAGAAGTGCTAGGAACAGAGAGGGATATCTGAAAATAAATTAAAGAAATAGAAAAATCATGCAAAATACCTCCATGCTGTTAAGTTAGACAAGCAGAAACGTAAACTGTCGCCGATCAAGCTCCGATGGACCTCGGATAACGTAAAAATTGCAAAATAAGCCACAACAATTTTATATGATTAGTACTAAAGTTACCTGGGGGTCGAGGACGTTTAATGTACAAACCAGCCTTCTGCTCTTCATCTTTCTTCCATAGTTTGGTTTTCTCTCCTTGCGGCAAAGCGCTCAGTCGAATTTCAGATGTTTTTGGTGGAAATCTTGCCACAGGTTTTCCAAGCACTACTGCTGCATTGCGGCAAACATGTTTAATTCTTGGTCCCCTAGTGTCAGCTTTTGGAGAATCCGCGCTCTCAGGTGAGCTGCTATCAACGACATTTACTCCTTTTTCTTTAAGTCGGATAATGGACCGAGGTGATGTCATTGGTTTGGTTGACTTGATTGTTCTTTTGCTGGCCGCCGACTCTGGTAGTTTGGATGAGTCTGCTTCTCCTTCCATTGTCTTACTTAAGGAATCTGTAAATAAGAAGACAACCTGTATGAAATATTTTGTGAAAGAAAGATCCTCATCAAATACAAGTGGAGGCAGAGGGATGGGAAAGGATGTTGGTCAGAAAGGTCACAGAACAGCATATTCAGCCAAGCATTACCATTTTCATTCTCTTTTTTTAACATATTTAGGCAAAACATATATATCAACTCCTTAACATATCAAGTCAAATTATTTGTGTGATTCTCAAGAGGCATTTCAAATTCCTGATCGTCAAGCAATGATGGAAAATTCTGACAACATTCACCAAACCGCATGAGCAGTCCACCAAAAGATTGGTTGAATAGAGTCTTACATTTCAGTAAAAAATATTTCATTTATATATTGAGACATCACCAGCTATTAATGAAGTAGCAACTTTTGACCTATGTAGTAGGATGCTCAGGACAATGCAGGAAGGATACTTTAACTTTCTACTTCTGCAGTGACACAGGGCAATCAGTCTTAAGGTCTCTTCCAGAGGATCCGACCATGAAATGACTTAATCCAATTCAAACCCTCACCATTGGAATATGACAAAATAGTTGCACAATTTGTTTACACATACTTAAATATTTCCATGTATATTCAAATAATATGAGTTACCATTTTCATTTGTGACATCTAAGATATCCTCCGCCATTTCTGCAGCCGTAGGACTTGTCATCTCATGTTTCCATGTGCTTTCCTTTCCAGGGGAGGTAATCTGTATTTTGATTGGGTCCACTAATTTCTGGCCCATCATGCCCATTTTGAACACATCTTTACATTTCGACAACCAGCAGGACTCGCAGGCAGATCTGTCCTCGTATGACACTGGACATTTCCCTGAAATAAATCACAAAAATTTAATGTTGTAGAGAGACAGAAAACAAAAGCAATAAAATTCAAATTCCATGAAAGTCAGTCTTCTAAAGGGCATCAAAAAGCTAGTTATAAACATTTTCTGAAATTTTTCAAATTAAATGCAAAAAGGTGCAACCCATTTTTCCACCAAATTTTACAAAATTTATATAGTTAAAAAATAGCAGATTTTGGCTTAAGATACTGGTAACTGTTTCAGAGGACATAACTCCTAAGAGCATGGTCTCCACAAAAAGATCCAAATTCAAAGTTGCCATGATCTTTTGCTCAATGGGCTATATTTTTAAATTTCAGAATAATCCATCCAAGATCATGGTCTGTCGTGTCTGGAATACAACTGTCCATGGAGAAACAGAGTCATACCATAAAACATACATTTTTTCCCAAAAAAGTCAAATCTGTCTATAAAGTCCACCAAAGGGAACCAGTAAAGTGGCCTTTATGGGCAGTTGGCCCTTATATTTAGGTTCAAATAACATGAATAAAGAGCAGTTGGGATTATTTTTATTGGCCTTTGAAACCAGGTGGCCCTTATATACAGATGGTCTTTAAGGCAGGTTTGATTATATATAACAAGAGGCCCAGGGGCCACATCGCTCACCTGAGCAACTTGCTAGGTAGAAGCCGAAATGAGTTCAGTATTGAAGTGAGTGCAGGGGAGGGAGGTTTTGTACAAACTGAAATCTATACTTCCTACCGATGCTTTTCACTAAACAATTTGTAAGTATTTCTATGTACCGTAAAAGGTTGATGTTTCGACAAGCCTCGGCTTATTCCGTTACCTTTTTCTTACAGCATTTCAACCAATGAAATAATTTAAAAAAAAATTTTCATCATGCAATCTACCAATCTCAAAAGAGAGAAAATGCATAGGCCGAATACTGTAATCGGGAAATGGCAAATAGAAATTATAGAATACAGCAGGATTTACATTAAAAATTAGCTTTTAAATACAAGTACAATTAATATATTTCTCATGAACAATATATTTAACTTTATATCAAAATACTTATATAAAAGAATACAGCATGGAAAATACACTATTATTTAACCATGATTTGAACAAACTTGAATCTACACTACCTGAGGATGCTTCCATTTTAATTTGAGCTTTCCTGGCCTAATAGTTTTTGAGGAGAAGATTTTTAAAGATTCTCTCTATATATTCCTGTGTAAAACTTGACCCCCCTCTTGTGGCCCCACCCTACCCCCAGGGACTATGATTTGAACAAACTTGAATCTACACTACCTGAGGATGCTTCCATTTTAATTTGAGCTTTTCTGGCCTAATAGTTTTTGGGAAAAAGATTTTAAAAAATTTTCTTTATATATTCCTATGTAAAACTTGATCCCCCTCTTGTGACCCCTCCCTACCCCCGGGGAC
>CM037866.1:16883581-17226081 GCA_021292105.1 Anadara kagoshimensis
AAACTTGTTGACACCCCAGAAAACGATGAGTATTTACTGATGGCAGCAGGTGGTTGTTGCTGTAGGCGGTGCTTCTCCATTTTAGCCTCCAACTTAAGCTCTGCCTTCAATGTCCGTGCTAAATCCTTGCTTGACCTGTTCAGAGCTTTTCTATTCAGTTGTAATTTTGCTTTTCTCAGAATATTGTGCCCTTGTCTACGAGTTGCCAGTGCTTCACGTTCAAGGGCTTCAAGCCTGTGTCTTTCTTCAGAACTAATACCGAACTTTGGCGGTGCGACTATCGTTGACGCTTGATGGGTCAAGGTCGGAGCAAGTTTGGACGGTGAAAGAATTGATTTGCTCTCTTTGGATTCTTCCATCTTCTTTTTCTTTTCTTCTATCGCTTTTCGACCGAGAAGTTTTTTCTCCAATGATTTCTCTCTTATCTCCTGAACGACACCTTCTGACATTTTTAACTTCATTTTCAGACTGAGTTTTCTTTCACGTTTTCCTTCCACAACTAAGGGTTTGTCCAGAAGGCCAATTTTAGGAATTGCTACAAAAAAAAATGCAATTTTTTAAAATCTCGAATACAGTCGTAATTTTTCAAATTTGCCTATCAAACAAATACGCAAACATCAGTATTTTCTATAAGACTCAAAACTGAATTATTTTTTTGACCGAAAATGGATTTATCTAATTTTTTATGTTAGTAATGATGCCTTTTAATTTTTAAATGAAACTTGCACAATGAGTAATCTGTCAGTATTTTTTGTATTTTACAAAAGGTTTTGGTGCATAGAACCATTACACATGATGTATACTTTATTCTGTGTGGCATAGATAGATCTTAAATTTTAAAACTTATATATTGTTACAAAACTAAACCAGAACTAAGAGCCAAATACCCCCCCCCCCCCACTTTTTTTAAAGTTTCCCTGTGACCTTGACCTTGGTTCAAGATCATGACACACCTTTGGACCATGAAGATTATTCATGTTAAGTTTCATGAGAGTCCTCCAATGCATTGATGAGATATGGCATGGACACAATTTTACATGGACAGACAGATATGGTGATTGGACCCTTAACTTTAAGAGGCCAAATTGGGTTTCTTAAACATCTAGAATCTAAAATAAGTGTAATATAAAACAAAACCTATTCATTATGTAAAGCTTCAGTTTTGGCAATTTTGGATATAACCTTGTATGATAATTTCAACATTTCTTTTTGTGGTATATATGAGACTATTGGAAAAGTAACCAGTCCCTTCTTAAAGTTACAAGTCTCGGAATGTCAGATTGGCTTAATTACCAATACCTGATTTGGTTTTCTACAGCAAAAATATCACATTTGACCCCCTACCCCCACCACTCCTGAGATATATAAGAACTATCACATACCTGCTGTTGCTGGAATTGTTTCAAACTGTCCAAGAGGAATTCCTGGAGATTTCATATGAACTGCTGATTTAGGCGACAACAAGGATCCTCTCTTTGAGGAACCCATTTTATCCTTTACAAGTCCTAGACTGGGACTGATAATAGGGGAGGTAACTGGACTCAAAAATTCACTTCCATCCTGATCCATATCACTGCCATCCATGCTTGTATCTAAATTCTTGCGTTTAATTACTAACTCATTGTAACTGTCGTCTTCCAAAAATCTCTTGTTCGGGATAATACGCCTCGCTGACCGTGAACTCTGGGTTGGCAGGTGAAACTGTTTCCGATAAGGTGTCTGTTTTGTGGTTCCTTCCAGTGACTTATTTTGTTCTTGACCTTTTATAGCTTTGGCCAGGAGTTGCTTGGCCTTCAGTTTCGCTGGTTGATATAAAGCTGGCGGAGGTTTATCTATCTCTTTTATCTTCTTCTTCTTTTTATCGTACTGCGCTTCAAGTTTTACGGGTTTAATGGTTTTCTTCACATTTGCCTTTGCAATTCCATTTTTAAACGACTTCCGCATTTTTGTGTTGATTCCAAATGACGCAGTTTCACTTTTGCTTTTCTTATCTTTTTTACCAAAGTCAAGTTTAATAGATTTTAATGTATATGACGGTTTTCCTTTACCCTGTAAAACTGAAGTTACTCCGTGCTTTCCTCCGGGTTTTTTCATGGCTGCCCTGGTCTCGTCTTGAGCCGATGTCAGATCGCGGACAGCTTTTATAATGTAGGATTTCGACGGCGTGACAATTCCTTCTTTCAGTAGTTCCTTGTAGGATTTTGGAATTACTTTCTTCTCTCTATTTCTTGTTCGTTCAGACGTCGGTAAATTATCGATACTCTTGCGGGTTTTAGCTAGCCTGGTTCCACTTCCTGGTGACAGAGTGTCTTCAATATTTTCATCCTCGTCAGATTGGTCTTTTTCATACTTTGCAACAGCCTGTCTAAGTTTCTTTTCTGCTTTTCTGACATCTTGTTTTGTAAATCCTTCAAATTCTTCCTCCTGGAAATAAACAATTATTATTATAGTATTATTTGAAATTTTTCAGGCAAGATACATACAATGTACAGGGATTTATCAGGGTCCTTTGGGAAAAGGCCCTAAACTAAAAATTGGGAAAAACTATCAACTTTTTGCTCATTTTGGGAAAACATCAACATCATTTTGATGCCAATTAATAATGAATAATCTTTTTTTCTGACGCCAAGTGTTTATCAGTGTTTAAAAATTTAATTTGATATTCAAGTTTGTCATCATCGCATCTTGCCGGTTTACTTTCAATCTCGGTATCAGAATTTGGTTTACTCACGATCTCTGAAGCCTTTGATGTAGAAGCTGTATTTTCATCTTGCTTTGCAGATGTTGTTTTAAAATAATCTAGAATCTTTTTACTTGATTTTGCATCCTCCATCTTGAGGTGCTTTGTGTAATACTTGCTATTATGTGACATTATGGAGTTATTGAATCATGACCTCTTAAGTGTATTTTCTAATTGGGAATTTTCTCAGCCCATTTTGGGAAAAAATCAATGTTTTTCCATTGGGAATGGGGCCGAATTTCGGCCCTAAATAGGCTCTTGATAAATCCCTGATGTATTAGAAGAACATGTTTCATTGGTCAGTCAGTTCTGGGAGGCCAGAGGAAAACTAAGTACCATACCCAGAGAAAAGAGAGACGGTATTCCAGTATAAACAAACATTGGCAGAAATATATATATTTAATGAATTTGGATTTTCTCCCAGCAGTTTTATTATTTGTAATATATGCAAAGGGCAATAATTCCCAGAAAATAGTGAAATAGTGCTTTATAGTTTTGGAGAAATTGCGCAAACAAGAATTCCGGATAGATTGAATGACTGACGGACAGAAACTCAAATTGAATATCCCCCTCTTTCTTTGAAAGGCGGCGATAAAAAAGGACTTAGGCTGTTTGAGGACAAATAAAATAGAGTGGAGTAGCACTGTTTTACTTTCCAGTCAACTTCCATTTGATTATGGTGGGTGGGAAGATCAAGAATGGTGGAGGAAACCAAAATCTGAATGCCTGGAAAACATTGATTTTGGCAAGTAAATTGACAAACTTTCTCACACAAGGTGCCTAAGTGGGATTTGTAATAAATCAATAAATCTTAAGAGGCAGGGGTTCAAAATTCCCTGGGTCCGAGGTCCCGGACCTGTTGATTTCACATTGGGACCCATGATATATAAACTGTAAAAGTTTGATAGTTCTGTCATTTTTTTACCAGGATAATACTGCTTTCTTTTGTGATAATATAATTACACAAGTATTTCTCAATGTTGACATTGGACTTTCAAAAATATATGGAACCTACTGAAAATGAACGCAAACGGTTCAAGACTTCTTTTACAAAACATAATTTTGAACCCCTGAGTGGCACTGTTGCTTCAGACCACTGTGGGCCCAAATGAAAAGATGAATAAGATGTAATTCATAGAAATCAAAGGGAATGAAATAATGCATACTCAAGATAAATATGCAGAGGCCAACTATTTCGAAAACTCCCAACTTTGGACAGGCAGAGGGTGGTTTAACAGGCAAATTGTTAATTTCTAACTTTATCGTTATTAGGTCTATCATCATTATCATTCTTATTATTTTCTATTTTTATTTTTTACTATAATTATTTTTTGTGTGTGTTAAATTTTGACTATTCCATTCAGAACTATGTCCATGTGGGGTTTTAACTCTCTTGAAATCAATCTTATGTCAAAGTTCAATCAAGGAAATGTAAATGAAGCTGCCAACACAGAAATTGAGGAGCTGTTTGTACCATATTCAGACATAAAAATCCATATAAAAGAACATATTAAAGACAAATGGCAGAGACAGTGGGACCTAGAAAATGCAAACCAATTTTATCATGACATCATAATGATCATACCAAATATTGGCATAATAACGAAGAAGTGTGAAAGAGACTTAGAATATGCCAGACTCAGACTTATGTCTGTCCATAACAGACTTAAAGATAACATGAACAGACTGGGTCTTATAGACAACCCAACATGCGATTGTGGTAACAACAGAGAAACCGTCCAACATATTATTTTAGAATGTGAAAAATATAAAGAATACAGACGTGAACTTATGCTCGTCATCCAAAGAGAATTAGATGGTGCGCTTCCAATAAGCGGAAATTATATTATGACGGTGCTCCTAGGAGAATGTAAGGATATACCACCGAGTTCAAGAGATGCCATTTCTGATGCCTTTGAGACATTTATTCGAAGCAGCAAAATTTTAAATATTATATAAATGTACTTATTCAATCGCAGTAGCGCCTACCTACAAAAGTACAAAGTGGAACTTTCAACTCCATAGTGTTATTCCAAATTCCATAGAGTCCATTTTCTCGCGAAGAAGGAGATTTATGATAACAACAACAACAAACAATGTTTTGAAAATATAAAAAGCTAAATATTTTAATCTGGAAAATTTAAAATTCAAAGATTAATTTTAAAATTTTTATTTTAGTTTTGTTAGGATTAGAAACTTCAAAAATCACTGATTTTAAGTTAAATGAGTGGGGTCCACCCTACAGAAAAAAATTCAGAAAATATTATTTTAGACCTTGAATATTTGAATGTCTAAAAGTTTTTAAACAAAACATGAATAAATAAGTTTTACAAATATGTATTAAAACAGCTACGGGAAATGTTTACACAGATGCTGCAATGTCATCTAGTATTGCAACATCCGTTTTCAGAAAAAAATCTATATCCTCGGATGTACCTGTAAATCCTAGATGAAACAAATTTTTCATTTATTCGTCAAATATATTTCAAGAATTTAGTTACTTCTAGCCCGTTGTGAAGAATAATACCGATATATTTGGGAAGTAAATTTATTCCAGATCTCTAGAATCTAGATATTTTTCACCATTAACAACAAAAAAGGACAAAAATCTGCAAATTTTAGGCACGACTGACAGTAAATTCATCGATGTCGGCCATTTTGGGTAAACGTACACTTCCCGTATATTTTTACCTCATCCGAGTCGCCGAACAACTCCTTAAAAAGTCTCAATCCTCGATGAATATTGGCAACAATTGCAAGTGTTGGGTCTTTGACATTTTTAGCCTCATCAGCGCCATATCTGACGCCAAGGCGATCAAATCTACAGCCAGGACGACCTGGAAACCGCAACCTCGCCATGTTGAATATACGGAGATGCAAAGATGGCGGCGACCGTGATCAACTTTAACAATACGAGAGGTTAAATTGAGAAAAACATAAAATTGGATCGTCAGATTGGTGTCAAAAGCAGAAGCTGAAATTTCATTTTTAAAGAAGAATTTATAAAAATTTCATTTTTTGTTTAGCATGCATTAGAATAAAATTTATAGCTAAAAATAACAAACGTCAACTTTGATGTGCTTGAGAAGGGCCGCTATGTAACCAATTAGTACGCTATAAACACCCGCCAAAATTCATTGACCTAAATCACTCACTCAGTTTATTTTATCAATGGGAAAAAATTGTGGCGGGAAAACATAGCTTGACAAAAATCATATTTTTCTCATTGTAAAAAACACATGGTGTACTTATTCATTCCCTTGTAGTTAACAGCGACAGGTAGTAAACAAGGCGTAGGACTTTAATATGGACTTCTTGTATAGTATTTACGTTATAACAGTATGTACAATTTCCTACAATGAGTGACAACTGTCACTTATATTTATTTCAATAAGTCAATAGTATTTATAAAAAAAATATCAACAGTGGTATATCATGAAAAATTACATGACATAAAATGTCAATTTTCTCAATAGGTTTGAACTTTCCGGCGAACTCTATATATTGCAATATAATGTACATGCCGCGTTATGTATTTATTTATTTATTTATTTATTTATTTTTTATTTATTTATTTATTTATTTATTTATTTATTTACATGTATTTATATTTATTTATTTATTTATTTATTTATTTATTTATTTATTTATTTATTTTTCCGATTTATTGTTGAAAAATATTTAAGGACATACCTTTCAACAGCGACAAGCATTAAATGTCAGTGCGTTGTGCGTTCAAAGTCTTCTCAGTTCCAAAATATTTCAAGTTGAACCTGAAAAATATCATGATGAAACTTGAATTGAATATTGGTGTCTAGAAAATCAATCTTGACCCACTGATCAGATTTACCGGCTATGTCGATAAAATAAAAATCCATGGCAAAGGCACCCAAGAACTCGTAAAACAAAAACTAATGGAATATTGAGACAATAAGTGATTTTACAAGCCTAGGCTGATCAAGGCCCTCAACTGAAAGTTTTGTGACCGTCATCACAGTATTGTTGATATGTTTGACGTCTCTGTCTCCAGGATTGCCCTGGATATATTTGACTCCCATAGTTCCATGTTCCTTTCACACAATTTTGATTACACACGTGGCGGATGTAGCTAGCTAAACAGGAGGTGCTTACCCTTCCGGAGCACCCGGCCTCACTTCCCTGGTGGAAGTTCACGTGTCTAACCTAACTTGTCAGTTCTAAAGTGTTTACTTTGCTTCTGGATTGTGATTCGGACATATATAAAAATATGATTTATAATATTAATAATGAAGTTACCTGATTAAAGATAACGAAAAAAAAAAGATTCATCATCATCATCCCTCTCGCTCCCCGGTTGAACACGGATCACGCCTCTTGCCCCTTTTCTTTCTAATCATAAATCCGGATACGTAAAGATTACGTCTCTTGCACCTCTTTCATTCCCATCAAAAATCGATCGCCAGGACCAACGCTCTTGCGTCCAAGATCACGCCTTTTTTTCGTTCCAATCACAAATATTTACGTGAAAAACACGTCTTTTACGTTCCTATCACAAATATTTACTGCTAGATCACGCCTTTTACGTTCCAATTACAAATATTTACGTCTAAATCACGCCTTATTAGTCCCAATCACAAATATTTATGTCAAGATCACGCTTATTCGTTCAAATAAGAAAATCACAATTTTTACCTTCCGATCACAAATATTTACGTCAAGATCACGCTTTCTTACGTTGCCATCACAAATATTTACGTCAAGATTACGCCTCTTATATTCCCGTCACAATTATTTACGCCAAGATCACGCTTTTTGTGTCCCCATCACAAATATTTGCTTCAAATCACACATTCATATCACAAATGTTTACGTCAAGATCACAGTTCTTCGTTCATATCACCAATATTTTCGTCTTAATAACACCTTTTACCTTCCGATCACAGGTATTTAGGTCAAGATTGCGCTTGTTACGTTCCCATCACAAATGTGACATTAACGTCAAGATCACACCTTTACGTTCCCATCACAAATGTGACATTTACGTCAAAATCACACCTTTTACGTTCCAATCACAAATATTTACGACAAGATCAGGCCTTTTTAGTCCCAATCACAAATATTTACGTCAAGATCACACCTTTTCCCATTCACATCACAAATATTTACAAAAAGAATACGATTTTAACGTTCCCATCACAAATATTTGTTAAGATCACGCATTTTACGTTCCCATCACAAATATTTACGTCAAGATCACACCTTTTATACGTTCCCATCACAAGTATTTATGCCAATATCACGCCTTTTACGTTCCCATCACAAATGTGACATTTACGTAAAAATCACACCAATATTACAATCCAATCACAAATATTTACGGCAAGATCACACCATTTCCGTTCACATCACAAATATTTACGAAAAGATTACGATTTTAACGTTCCCATCACAAATATTTGTTAAGATCACGCATTTTACGTTCCCATCACAAATATTTACGTCAAGATCAACCTTTTACGTTCCCATCACAAGTATTTATGTCAAGATCACATCTTTTACCTTCCCATCACAAATGTGATATTTACGTCAAAATCACACCTTTTACGTTCCAATCACAAATATTTACGGCATGATCAGGCTTCCTTTGTCCGGATCAGTTAGTTCCCCGCTTCTTGTGTTAAAATCAAGTAGAAAAAAGTCACTGTCACGTGTTTGCATTCAGATCACATAAGATCACAACGCTTTCATTCGGACCAGTTAGGAACAAACATCATGTTCAGTTCGTAGTGTTAACATTACGTTAAGATCACATCTTTTGTTGATCCGGGATGGATCACGTCTATCGCGTTATGATTAGTTAGGATGGATCACGTTTATCGCGTTATGAATAGTTATAAGGGTCACGTCTATCGCAGGATGGATCACGTCTATCGCGTCATGAATATTTATGAGGGATCACGTCTATCGCGGATTGATCACGTCTATCGCGTTATGAATAGTTATGAGGGATCACGTCTATCGCGGATTGATCACGTTTATCGCAGGATGAGTCACGTCTATCGCAGATATATCACGTCAATCGCGTTATGATTAGTTAGAATGGACCACGGCTATTGCCGGATGAACAGTTATAAAGCATCACGTCTATCGCAGGATGGATCACCTCTATCGCGTTATGAATAGTTATGAGGGGCCACGTCTATCGCGTTATGAATAGTGATAAGGAATCACGTCTATCGCGGATGGATCACGTTTATTGCGGGGTGGATCACTTCTATCGCGTTATGATTAGTTAGAATGGATCATTTCTATCGCGGGATGAACAGTTATGATGGATCACGTCTATCGCGTTATGAATAGTTGTGAGGTATCACGTCTATCGCAGGGTGTATCACGTCTATCGCGGATGGATCACGTTTTGCGGGGTGGATCACTTCTATCGCGTTATGATTAGTTAGAATGGATCATTTCTATCGCGGGATGAACAGTTATGATGGATCACGTCTATCGCGTTATGAATAGTTGTGAGGTATCACGTCTATCGCAGGGTGTATCACGTCTATCGCGGGATGAACAGTTATAAGGAATTACGTCTATCGCGTTATGAATAGTTAAGTTATGAGGGATCACGCCTATCGCGGATGGATCATGTTTATCGCGGGGTTGGTCACGTCTATCCCGGATTAATAGAATCTATCACAACTTGTGGTGCCAGATAGGGAAATCTCAACCCGAGTTCTGATAAGCCTCGTTCTGGACCAAATATATTAGAACGAGGGTTGAGATTTCATTATCTGGCACTACAAGTAGTGATTGATTCTATTTCTTGCATCAAAAAGTACAATTTTTCAATTTAAAACCAATTTCAACCTTCGATACAACTCTGATTTTGTTGATAAAATTTTTCGGGAAAAACGGCGTGTAGGCTATCTTGCACAGGGGGGTACAAGATGGAGATATCTTGCACCTCTCTTTTTATGGATTTTTCTATCTGGGGTGCAAGAAAGATCATGTCTATCGCGTTATGATTAGTTAAGATGGATTACGTCTATCGCAGGGTTTATCGCGTTTATCGCGTTCTGAATAGTTATAAGTGATCACGTCTATCGCGGATGCATCACATTTATCGCAGGATGGGTCACGTCTATCGCTTTATGATTGGTTAGGATGGATCAGTTCTATCGCTTTATGATTGGTTAGGATGGATCACGTCTATAGCGTGATTGGTCACGTCTATCGCTTTATGATTTGTTAAGATGGATCACATCTATCGCGGGATGGGTCACTTCTATTGCGTTATGATTAGTCAGAATGGATCACGTATATCGCGGGTGGGGTCACGTTTATCGCGTAATGATAAGTTAGGATGAATAGCCTCTATCAAGTGATAGATTAACTCTTCCGCGTTATTATATGCTTCAAATGGATCACTTCTATCCCTCAATGGCTGGTTATAATGGATCATGTATATTGCGTAATGATAAGTTAGAATGAATCGTGTCTATTAATTAAGGGATGGATTATGTCTTTTGCGTTATGATATGCTTGAAATGGATCACTTCTATCGCTTAATGGCTGGTTATAATGGATCGCGTATATCGCGTTATGATAAGTTAGAATGAATCACATCTATCAAGGGATGGATTACGTCTTTCGCGTGATGATATGCTTAAAACAGATCACTTCTATCGCTTAATGGCTGGTTATAATGGATCACGTCTATCGCGTTTTGGATCACGTCGACATAACGTTATGATTTGTAAGGGCGGATCATGTCTGTCGCGGGATGGATCACGTCTATTACGATATGATAAGTTAGGATCGCACCTCAATGGATCAAATCACGCCTGTAGAGGGTATACTTGTCAAGATATCTGATTTTGATGTGTTTGACCTGTCAAAAATTAATCTGCAAACTGTCAATATTGCATCCATCACATCTCATCCCGATGTAGGCAAACAACATTGACCTGTCCGCTTGACCTTTAATTTTAAATATTTTATTGTGGACGAGCACAGGGTCGCACGTGTTTATTTCGTCTACATATTGAGAACACTAATCTTATGTATTTTGGATATATTAATTCACGAATTCTAACACAACCCATGAATTAGGTGGATTCTTTGAATATACCAATTGAAAGGTCAAGCGGACAGGTCAATGTTGTTTGCTCATACTAATCACACTAATTATCTGATGGTTTCTGCGAAGCCGTTTATTATCAATGTCTTATTTCTTATCAATTTAATTATCACTTTTAATGAGCACAGAATATTTGAACGTCAGTGTGTACATAATTAACTCATTAACAATCATGTCGAAGTAACATGTTAAGCCGATTACGATGTGTGCGAGAATTTTTTTTTTGTCTGAAAGCCATGTACACTCTATGTTTACGATAAACACATTACTACCGTACAGACCTGTCGAAAGTTTAACACTGAACTAAAGAAAAGGAGACAAAGTTTGGCTGCTTTAAATTTCAGGAGGCTAGCGGAAAGCAGCCTAGCGGTAGATATAGCAGCTGGTTCCAGGGGAAAGAGTTTCATTTGTACCCTCTATTAAATTTTCATTGCGACAACACAAAAAAAAGCCTAAAAATGACGGAATCAAGTAATTTTATACATTTCTGTGAAAAATAATTTTTAAAAACTTTTACATAAAACTTCATAAGCGGGGGTCCAAAAAGAACTTTTACGGCTCCAGGCCACGGTTTCACAATCATTCCTTAACTACGATTTTCTTTAACTTATGCACCATCGGGACGAAGCATATTGTCCGGTTTAGAGAGGTGTCTGGTTTAAAGAGGTCGAGTGAAAATTTGTCGCTATTTTGCATATACATCACTTATACAATGTAATAGCTAATTTTAGAAATAAGAGCTCAAAATTTCAATTTTCGCCAAAACTAGAATACATCGTTAGAGTGCTCGCTTCGTAAGTGGGAGGTAGTGGGTGCGATACCAGGTGATCCAGTAAAGACCAACGGCAAGGAAAATTCACTTTCCCACATGTGGTATGAGTGGGGCTCGAACTCAGCGGCGAGCCTGAAATCCTGGATTTGTAGACTGACGTCTTATCCATTAGGCCACCGCGTCATATGTGGTCTGAATGGGGCTCGAACTCACAGCGGCGAGAGACCCTTGATTTGTAGACTGACATCTTATCCATTAGGCCACCGCGTCATTTGTGGTCTGAGTGGGGCTCGAACTCACAGCGTTGAGAGACCCTGGATTAATAGAATGACGCCTTATCAATTAGGCTACCGCGACCTCTTTTATCGATTCCCACTACTTCATTAGAGCTTAGTGTTAAACTTTCGACAGGTCCGTACTGTAGTTTTATACGGTCTTTTGTTTTGTTTACCACAATGACAAATATCGTGTGAAATTGGCAAATAATCAGAAACATTAAACTTATAAACGGATTAAATGCCTCGCTTTTAAATCACATTTTAAAATCAAATGATATGCAAACGTGGTTTTGGGTCCTTTAAGGGTTTCTTCAATTTCATTTTATTTACAGAGACATGTGTTTCGGAATTTTTATGAAAAATAATGCATTCGAAATTAGCAAATGAGTGAAATGACATGTCTAAAATTCTGCGAGGAGTAATGTTGTTTTACTCCCCAGTCAAGATTCTTTTATTTAAATCTTGACGGTCACTTCTGGGATGGTGAAGAAAGCCGAAGACTACATTATTTTTCATATCCCAAATCTTGGAAAAATAATGGAAAATATACAGAAGGTGAACAATGATTATAGAGAGTGGAATGGTCCTGAGTAATGGAGTTATATGTCCCAGTCAACTTTGAGATGTTTTCACTTATATCGAGACGTCCAGTGGATGGTGGAGGAAACCGGAGTACCCAGAAAAACCACTGAGTTTCAGCAACTGAACTGACAAACTTGCTCACACTAGGATCTGTCTCGAATGGGATTCGAGTCTAGGTGGTGAGAGACTGGCGTTGAGATGCATAGACCACTTGGTCACCAACGTCCCAGAGAATTAAGAATATCAATAAATACGTGTTTTTCAGTTAAAAATGCGTATTTTGGTGAAGTTGGTTAAAACAATCCAAATGGTGTGGTTAATTTTTAATTAATTTCAAAAATGCATTTGTTTTAAAATTATGAAGATTTTACATCTCTAACAAACAGTCCACATCCTACAAGAATTCGACGATACCATTTTTTCTCGCGATCGAATGAACGGCAAGAATAAATAAAAAATAAATTAAATAAAATTTTGACAAAGAAAAAAGACATTTTAATCGAATGTTTCTAATAGAAATCGACTGTTTGAAACAAAATTTAAAATAATTAAAATTATTTCAAAATTCTTTTTATATCATTTAAATACATTAAAGATGTGACAATAAATAAATAAATAAAAATAAATAAATAAATAAACATCATAGAAAATTAAAAAGAATTTAGTAAACTTACAAAATTTCACTATAATTTGAAAAATAAAATCTAATAAATGAATAAATATCATAGAAAATGGGAAAAATCAATAATAATAAAAATTTTCCTGTACCTCAAATGTTTTTCTCACCTACTGGACACTGCCCTTCGCGGGCCTCTTGACACCAAAACCATAAATCCATCCCCGCTACATGTCAATTTCCCCCAAACACATGCACCTTGGGCGTTCATTCATTCGTTACGTTTGGCTCGGTTGGAAATTTTTATCTAAGTTCGACCAATGATAGCGGAATAATCGAATAAGACACAAGTGTCAGCTATCTATATTTAACTCAAAATAGTCTGTTTGCCCGGTGGGGGTCATTTAGCCCAATGGATAGTTACTTAATTGTGGAATTGAAGATCAATAATTAATGAAAATACGAGTGAACATTTCACCTTAAATAACAAAGGCATTTATATACACACACATGTATATTGCAACACATCGGGATAATAGCATGGATACTTTTCATGGATATTCTTAAATTATGGATGGTGTATAATAATAACGTGGTTTTTGTTTGGAGTTTCCCAAAATACGGGTAAAAATTTCACCTAAGTTAACAAAGGCATTTATAACATGTACGTGTATATGTAATAAGTCGGAGTAACAGCATGGGTACTTTTCATGGATGTTCTTAAAATATAGATGGTGTGTAACCTCGTTTTTGTTTGGATTTTCCCAAAAAATACGGGTAAAAGATTTTAACTTTAGCTAACAAAGGCATTTAAATACCCCCATAGCATGTCAGATAACAGCAAGTATAATTGTCATGGATATTCTTAGTTGAAATTCGGATGTTGTGTAATACAGTTTTTTTGTACAGAATAATAGATCTTAACAAGATTTTCCCAATTTTCCAGGATTAATTCTTCTTTCCAGTATTTCTTGGTTTGAATTCCAGGATTTCCAATGGATCAGTGTTTTAATTCTACTTTTCCGGGATATTCTGATTTTGCCAAATCTCAAATGGATCAACGTTTAAATTCCAGTTTCCCAGGTTATCCCGATTTTCCAAAGTTTCCTATGGATCAACAGTTAAATTCGAGTTTTCCGGGATATTCAGATTTCCCAACGTCTTCAACGGATCAGTGTTTGAATTCCAATTTCCAAGGATCTTCGGCCTCGAATGGATGTAATTCGTATTCTTTGGATGTATATAATAATTTAAATAAGAAAAATAATTCAGTTTCTAGTTTGGAAAATAGTCAAAAGTTAGAGAATCGCCTCTCTCCCAGGGTTAAAGTCGGCATCGAGGATCGGCTTTCCCCACGGGTAAAAGTCGGGGTGGAGTTGACACTAAGAAAACCAGAAGCATTTTCAGATGTCAAGTCGGCCACAAATAATTATTTAAGATGTAAGACCCCCATCCTGGCTCTTGAGGGTAATGGTCAAGAATCTGACCATTCTACAGGCAGTGGCGGTCAGTGTGTGGCCAAATCGCCAGATTCTCACAAAGAAATTAATCCAAATAAAAAAGGTAAAAAATTACAAATTTAGTATTACTTCTGAATGCATTTGAGAGAGAGAGAGAGAGAGAGGAGAGAGAGAGAGAGAGAGAGAGAGAATTCATATGATACAGTTTTTAGATCATTATACAGAAAGAGACTAGTTTAATACATATGATATCGAGCATCAAAACGAAATTGGAGAGAGAGAGAGAGAGAGAGAGAGAGAGAGATTGAATACATATTATGCTATCGAGCATCAAAACGAAATTGGAGAGAGAGAGAGAGAGAGAGAGAGAGAGAGAGAGAGAGTTTGAATACATATTATGATATCGAGCATCAAAACCAAATTGGAGAGAGAGAGAAAGAGAGAGAGCATGACCAACAAATCTCTATTAAAGACTCCAGAACCTAATTAACAATTTCCGCTGAAGTACAAATACTTGGACCAAATCAAAATATAGCAGGTGCGAGATGTAATAGGGAGGAAAACCACCTTTCGTCCCCAGGGAAAATAGAAAAGTATTCTCCATTTCAAATGGTTACCTATTGAACATGAACGCAATAATACCCTTGATTATGCTCGGGGTACATTAACATAGAATTTATGTGATGTGGCTCATTGAAAAAACCAAATAATACATGTTCTATAATTGCCTTGAACTCCTTATAGTTTCAATATCCTTTAATATTAGAATTTAAACCCTGAATTTAACATAAAATATCAAATTTCATGAGATTTAAGTGACCATGAATGAATAAAACTCTATTGTGTTTTAACATTCCTGTTTCAGAGTTAAATACTATACATGGGTGATATTAGATTTTTCATTTAAAATTGTAAGTTTGAATGGTCTTATAACATATTAGGCTAAAATGCTGTGTGTGTGGAGAGAGAGAGAGAGAGAGAGAGAGAGAGAGAGAGAGAGAGAGAGAGAGTAATGGTGTTTAACGTCCCAGTCAAGAATATTTCACTTATATCGAGACGTCGCCAGCTATAGGCGAATGTACAGAAATTTTGCCTGTGCGTTGCGCTAATGGCAATATACAGCAGGGTTCTTTAGCGTGCCAAGCCCACCGTTTATTTTAAGTTCCCATCCGAAAGAACCGTGACTTTCATTTCGTAATGCCGAGTGCTTGGCGAAAGAACAGTCACTACCCAATTTCAAGTCTTGGGTCGGACTCGGCCGGGGATCGAAAAATAAAGTCATTATTATTATTATTATTATCGAACCCACGACCTCCTACTTACGAAGCGAGCACTCTACCAACTGAGCTACCGCAGTGGTTTAGAGAGAGAGAGAGAGAGGAGAGAGGTTACACCCCAGTCAAGTTTCAGTCAGTTATATTGAGGCGGTCAATTCATGGATGGTAGAGGAAACTGAAGTGCCTGGAGAAAACCAATAACCTTCACTTGAATCTGGTACGAATGGGATTTGAAACTAGTCTGGAGAGAGAGAGAGAGAGAGAGAGAGAGAGAGAGAGAGAGAGAGAGAGAGAGAGAAGGGTGGCTGATTTTTTTATGACACTATTTACAGCACCACACTGTACTTGAAAATATTAAATACCTGCTTATATATACATGTCACTCGTCTAAATCTCTCTCTCTCTCTCTCTCTCTCTCTCTCTCTCTCTCTCTCTCTCTCTCAGTTCAGTACAAAAGCGCAAGTCAACATCGCGAATACATAACGTTCCACCACTTGCACATACAGAAAGACACGCATAACATCTTGATAAAAATTAATATTTAGACGTATCCTTGTGTTGCATTGTTTGCAGATACATAAAAATGATTCACAGATACAAGAAAGCTTATTCGCCATCTGTACAGAAATAATTCTTTATTCTCTTACAAGTTTTTTCTATTCAGATAAAATCAACATGCTCTTGTGATGCGCCATGTTTAATTTGCTTTTTTGTTTATTTTCCTCTGTTTATCGTAAACAGGGTATCTTGTTTCGTTTTTTAAGATTTTTGACAAAAATTTGACACCCAAAATGTCTACAGTTTAACAGTTAACAAAACGTTAATTTTTTACGAACGAGGCGCTTCAATCTAGGGGTTTACGTTTTTTTAAAGAGTTAAGTTAAATTTGGAACCTGGAATTTTAAACTTAAATTTCTTATTCAAATTTAAATTTTTTAATGAAAAGAAAACAAGTTATCAGGTTTTAACACCTAAAATTTTATGATCTCGATACACAAAACAGAAACAAAATGCTTCATTAAAAACCCCACAATGTGGTTTAGATGGATTGATAACATAGTCTGAAATTAACAAATATTTAAAGATTACAGTACAGGCCTGTCGAAAATTTAACACTGAACTCATAAGGATCGGATCGGCAGCTGTCATCTCGGCCCTCGTTATCTGTACCATGGCAGCGTTTTGGCTGCTGTCATCTACCTCACGGCAGCTTTTAACACACTAGCTATTACAGTACAAACCTGCCGAAAGTTTAACACTAAACTAACGAATGAAGGTCGGATCGGCAGCTGTCATCTCGGTCCCTCGTTATCTGTACCTTGGCAGCGTTTTGGCTACTGTCATCTACCTCACGGCAGCTTTTCGACCGCTAGCTACCCATAAGTACAGACCTGTCGAAAGTTTAACACTAAACTAACGAATGAAGGTCGGATCGGCAGCTGTCATCTCGGTCCCTCGTTATCTGTACCATGGCAGCGTTTTCGGCTACTGTCATCTGCCTCATGGCAGCTTTTTGACCCGTGACTAGCCATCCATGCAGTACAGACCTGTCGAAAGTTTAACACTAAACTAACGAATAAAGATCGGATCGGCAGCTGTCATCTCGGTCCCTTGTTAAATGTACCTTGGCAGCTTTTCGGCTACTGCCATCTACCTCACGGCAGCTTTCGGACAACTAGCTATCCATACAGTACAGGCATGTCGAAAGTTTAACACTAAACTAACAAATGAAAGTCGGATTGATAGCTGTCATCCCGGTCCCTCTTTCTCTGTACCATGGCAGCTAATTCGGATCGGCAGCTGTGATCTCGATCCCTCGTTATCTGTACCTTGGCAGCTTTTTGGCTGCTTTCATCTACCTCACGACAGCTTTTCGCCCATTAGCTATCCATACAGTACAGGCCTGTCGAAAGTTTAACACTAACTAACGAATGAAGGTCGGGCCGGCAGCTGTCATCTCGGTCCCTCGTTACCTATACATTGGCAGCTTTTTGGCTGCTGTCATCTACCTCACGACAGCTTTCGGACAACTAGCTATCAATACAGTACAGACCTGTCGAAAGTTTAACACTAAACTAACGAATGAAGGTCGGATAGGCAGCTGTCATCTCGGTCCCTCGTTATCTGTACCTTGGCAGTTTTTCGGCTACTGTCATCTACCTCACGACAGCTTTCGGACAACTAGCTATCCATGCAGTACAGACCTGTTGAAAGTTTAACACTAAACTAACGAATGAAGGTCGGATCGGCAGCTGTCATCTCGGTGCCTCGTTATCTGTACCATGGCAGCTTTTTGGCTACTGTTATCTACCCCACGGCAGCTTTTCGACCGCTAGCTATCCATAAGTACAGACCTGTCGAAAGTTTAACACTAAACTAACGAATGAAGGTCGGACCGGCAGCTGTCATCTCGGTTCCTTTCTATCTGTACCTTGGCAGATTTTCGGCTACTGTCATCTACCCCACGACAGCTTTCGGACAACTAGCTATCAATAAAGTACAGGCCTGTCGAAAGTTTAACACTAAACTAATGAAAATTAGTTAAAGTTCGGATGCCGAGTGGCCGTGATTTTGATAGCTTGTTCTCAAACGAGAGATAGATAGCAGCTGCCGAAAAGCTGTCAATATACAGTCAAACTGTCTATAAAGGCCACCCAAGGGGGACCAACAAAAGTGGCATGATTTATGGGCAGGTGACCTTTATATACAGGTTCAAATTAAATGAATAAAGAACCATAGGTATGCAATTCTACTGGCCTTTATAAGCAGGTGACCCCCTTATATAGAGGTGGCATTTAAGGCAGGTTGAACTGTATATGAAAATTGAATCTCTTGAAATAAGTAGATGAAGAGCGTGTATAGTGGTCCTTATATAGAGGTGGCCTTAGACTGTAAAGGCAAACTTAACGGGGGCAAGATGAACTGCCGATTCGGCACTAATTTGTTAGCCTTTTGTTAAACTTTCGACAGGTCTGTACTGTAGAGTTTTCACACTTGTGTGGTAAAATTTCACCGTGTAAAGTTAAATATTAAAGGTTACATTTATAAATAGACCTGACGAGATTCTTTTACATTCCACATTAAACTTTTGACAGGTCTGTACTGTATAGCTAACGAGGGGCCGAGATGAGCCACCAGATTCGGTATTATTTCGTTAGCCTTGTGTTAAACTTTCGACAGGTCTGTACTGTATAGCTAACAAGGGACGAGATGAGCCACCAGATTCGGTATTATTTCGTTAGCTTTGTGTTAGACTTTCGACAGGTCTGTATTGTAGAGTTTTCACACTTGTGTGGTAAAACCATGAATGCTTGCAATGTAAATTTCACCGTGTAAAGTTAAATATTAAAGGTTACATTTATAAATAGACCTGACGAGATTATTTTACATTCCACATTTAACTTTCGACAGGTCTGTAATGTATAGCTAACGAGGGGCCGAGATGAGCCACCAGATTCGGTATTATTTCGTTAGCCTTGTGTTAGACTTTCGACAGGTCTGTACTGTACAGCTAACGAGGGACGAGATGAGCCATCAGATTCGGTATTATTTCGTTAGCCTTGTGTTAGAATTTCGACAGGTCTGTACTGTATAGCTAACGAGGAGCCACCAGATTCGGTATTATTTCGTTAGCCTTGTGTTAGAATTTTGACAGGTCTGTACTGTATAGCTAACGAGGAGCCACCAGATTCGGTATTATTTCGTTAGCCTTGTGTTAGAATTTTGACAGGTCTGTACTGTATAGCTAACGAGGAGCCACCAGATTCGGTATTATTTCGTTAGCCTTGTGTTAGACTTTCGACAGGTCTGTACTGTATGGTTTTCACACTTGTGTGGTAAAACCATGAATATTTGCAATGTAAATTTCACCGTGTTAAGTCAAATATTAAATCTTACATTGTGTAGAGATTTTTCTACATACCGTTGTTGAGTTAATGATTTTGTATTGGTTTTTGTTATTGATGAAGTCATTTTCCCTTTTTGTGACATTTCATTACACGAAAGTTAATTAGCATTTATCTCGATGTTTTAAAATACTTATACTTTGATTTTCATTTTTGTTTAGGGGGTGGGGGGGGGTGTCATATCTTTTTTTTGACGACTACTATTTTCAACATTTCAATATTTTGTGGTATATTGGAGATATTGAAAAAACAGTCCTTCCAAAAAGCTACCAGTCTTGAACTTTGCTACTAGTGTGGAATCTAAGGTCTCAGTTTTAAAGATTTCGCAAAGACATTTGATACAGTGATGTGTTCATTCATTTGTACATGGATGAATGGATTATTTTATAAAATAAATCACAGTATAGCGCATGACACATTTAAAATGTTTACAAGCCTATCTTGCGGATATTGAGCAAATATTAAAATAATAGTAACCGTTAGTCGTAATAATAATAAGACGAACACAATAATAAATCTTATATAGTTATTTTAACCACTTGAGATTAATCTTATCAAAAATTATATATGTTTAGGATTATCTTATATGGATTTATTTGATATTAACACACATATATGCAATAATCCTATAATCTTAATCATCATAAAGTTAAGCTTTGATTAGAGGGCATTTCGACATTAGTCAGGGGACGGTTGAGCACAGTGCAGACCTGTCGAAAGTTTAACACTGAGCTGGCGAAGGGAGTCGAAGTTTTGCTGTTGAGTGGTCGAGGTTAGTAAACAAATTACCCGGAAAGCTGCCGAGAGATAGATAGCAGCTGCCGAAGAAGCTGTCGAAATCTTGAGCTGTCGACGCGCACTATTTCGTTAGCTGAGTGTTAAACTTTCAACGGGTCTGTACTGTAAATAATAACTTTGTATGCATGCGGTTTGTTACAACGCCCACAATGCTGTACACGTTGTAATAGTAACCAGTAGGTTTAAACTGTGAAGATACCCAGAGCGGATCCGGAGATCGAACCCTCTAATATCCACTATCTTATTGGGTTTCTTGGACATGTACTAATTCTGTACTGGAAATAAAACCGAAGTGTTCCACAACAGAACCAAACAATATCCCATTGCAATATGTATTTGCATGTGTAAAACATGACCTTTGTTCGAGCCATGGCACACTATTGGATCATGAAGAAATCTTTAGTCGAGTTTTCAAGAAAATTCTTTCTAAATTATAGGTAGCAATGATATGTCCCTGATAGACAATTGTAGACAAACACGTTGTTCCTAACTAACGGATCACATCGTGTCTCAACGCCTAGACTCGAATCTCATTCGGGCAGATCCTGGCCTGGAAAAGCGGTTTTCTCTGGGTGCTTCGGTTTCCTCTATTCTAAAACTTGACGCCTCGATATAAGTAAAAGAATTTTCCAATTCTATCCTTAACTGCATGGCAATATAATAATGCTTGGTAAGAGTTCCTTTTGTACCACACCCATTACCGGTATATTCTTTGTAAAAATTGTGAAAAATCACTTTTCACATAAATGTTCAAAAAGGCTCAAAACTGTTATTTATAGACTTTTTTCGGTCAAAATTAAAATTTTAGTGGAAAGGGGGGGGGGTTACAAATGGAACTCTTTCCTTATGCTTATATTTACGATCAATTGAAGAGGAAGAGAGATAGAGAGATGAAAAAATTAAAAGCGCATTAAAATTAAAAGTTTTAATAAACAATATTTCCGATATTTATTTCATTACAAGAGAAAGCAATCAACATAACACCTGAAACCCATTAAGAGCTGTGAAAGACAGGTACTAATACAGTATGGGCCTGACGAAAGTTTAACACTGAGCTAACCGTTTTTCGGAAAAAGAAGAATCCAAGTGCGGTTGCTGAGAGGTCGAGATCTGTAGAGCTAGTGGCAGGAAAGCTGTCGAGTTTTATCTGACAGGAGGCAGAGACTAGCTGCCTTTTCGGTACAAATTCATTAGCTTTGGTGTTAAACTTTCGACAGGCCTGTACTGTACATTGTAATAGAAAGGCATACAAAATATCCATTTTATCTGGTTAATTGCGGAAATGTCATGATTGTTATGGTCGTTATAAATATTTTTTATTTCTTTGACGATTGACAACTATGCTAGTATGTATCACAGTCGCTAAGTAGTAGGTAATAGGCCGTCTAGAAAGCCTTTTACTTGGCCTTCAGGGGCCCCGGTGGACGAGTGGTCTAAAGCACTCTTACAGACCACATCGCCTCTCAAATCCAAGGTTCGAACACCAGTCGAAAACCACTCTGGTGTAAGAGTTAGTTCACTTGCCAAAAGTCGGTTTGGGCGTGACCGGGTACTATTTCTTCCACCATCCAAGGTCTGTGGTCTACTCCACCATCGCCGAACTGGCCACCACCATATATGTCTGGAGCGTAAACACACTTGCTCCACTCCACTTCAGTGGTTTTAGTGTATTATCAAAAACTTAATATTTAACTGTAACTTTACATTTCATTGTTGTGACATGTTCTTAGTGTTTGCTTATTACCAAGTAGCCTATACACATCGTGTACAACTCTTTCGAAGATAGAATCGCTGAAGCGCCCATGTGACTCGCATCTAAGGTATGATAGAATCGCAGTCTCGCACGAGATAAGTTGTTGTTACTTTGTACTCTGTTTCATACTTTGATTATAAGCATGCAAATTACCATATACCCCACGAAACAAAAGACACCAGTGTCTTTAACCACTTAAATGAACCAGCCATTTCTTCAAACACTTCGTATCAGTTTCAGTCTATCAGAGCCGATGCGTCAATTTTGTCATATCTTGACCAAAATATTGCTACTGTCGCTCTAAGCCTGTAGCATCCAAGTAGAATATAGATTAAAATAGCCCCATACACACTTGGTACAGGAATTTCAACTCTAGCGCTCTATTGCGTATTTATGTTATGTCCATGGTTGCCCTGTCCAGTATGCGTTATTTTAGCTGTTACTTCTACATTGTTGTGTCATGTTCTTGATGTCTGCTTATTGCCAAGTAACCTGTACAGGAATTTCAACTCTAGCGCTCTATTGTGTATTTGTGTTATGTCCATGGTTGCCCTGTCCAGTATGTGTTATTTTAGCTGTTACTTGCTACATTGTTGTTGTTGTGGTATGTCATTGGTGTCTGTTTGTTTCCAAGTATATGTAAAGAATTATTTTCAGTATTTAGCACTTAATTGTGTTCTTGTGTTGTGTTTTTGATTTCCCTTGCTATTAACAAGTACTGGTTTATGCTGTTTAGAGGTCTATAACGTTTTACATGATGTTGTTGTGACGTGTTCTTGGTGGTGTCTCTGGCTATTGTCAAGTACTTGATATCCATTGCTTTGTTATTTTGATTTTTCGTATTTTTTCATAATTATCATTAAATATACAGCACCCGGCCTCACTTCCCTGGTGGAAGTTCACGTGTCTAACCTAGCTTGTCAGTTCCAAAGTTTTTACTTTGCTTCTGGATTGTGATTCGTACGAAAGCCTATTAAGCTCATGAATAAAAAAAAATTAAAAGGCGTAATAACGCGAAATAAAGGCGTTATAATGCGAAAAAAGGCGTTATAACGCCTTTAGAAAGGCGTAATAACGCGAATCGAAAGGCGTTATAACGCGAAATAAAGGCGTTATAACGCCTTTAGAAAGGCGTAATAACGCGAATTGAAAGGCGTTATAACGCCTTTATTTCGCGTTATAACGCCTTTAGAAAGGCGTAATAACGCGAATCGAAAGGCATTATAACGCCTTTAGAAAGGCGTAATAACGCCTTTTTGTCTATATATAGAGCAGTCACTTGAGAATGTTAACAACCCTCGCCACAAACAGATTGGTTTTAGTTTGAAAAGCTTAAGGCAACTGTAGATCTATTCATACTAAGATGTCACAGGTGTCATTTAATCATTGTTAAAAGTTAGCGATTGACAATTGGACAGGAACTTTTTAATAAATAGCCATGTGTACATTGCCAATGTTTATCAATGTTTATATTTCAGATTACTTAAAAGATTTTCGTCCCCATATATAAAATGATACTCTTTATGAAAAAACAACACTTTAACATTAAAAAAAGAAACCTTTTTTTCTGTTTTACTGAAATAGTATGTTCATTTCAGCGCAGGATCAGATGATGTGCAATTTTTTTTTAATTTTCATAGAATAAATACATATAAAACAGCTTATTAGATTACATATAGTTGTGCAGGAAACACACACACACACACACACACACACACACACTTTTAATATGTATGTAAAGTGGGGTGGGGGCGGGGGTAGAGATTAAACCCCAGGACCTCCACATCATTATGGAAGGCATCTTAACTTCGCGTTATAACGCCTTTCAATTCGCGTTATTACGCCTTTCTAAAGGCGTTATAACGCCTTTCAATTCGCGTTATTACGCCTTTATTTCGCGTTATAACGCCTTTCAATTCGCGTTATTACGCCTTTATTTTGCGTTATAACGCCTTTTAATTCGCGTTATAACGCCTTTCAATTCGCGTTATTACGCCTTTATTTCGCGTTATAACGCCTTTTTATTCGCGTTATAACGCCTTTCAATTCGCGTTATTACGCCTTTATTTCGCGTTATTACGCCTTTATTTCGCGTTATAACGCCTTTCAATTCGCGTTATTACGCCTTTCTAAAGGCGTTATAACGCCTTTTTCGCATTATAACGCCTTTATTTCGCGTTATTACGCCTTTTAATTTTTTTTTATTTATGAGCTTAATAGGCTTTCGTAGATTCGGGCATGGATTAGTATGTTTGTTTTTGATATATACACACCAATCTCATCAACAAATGATATAAATGATATACTCATTATATATATACTCATCATCAGAGATAATCGGCATTCACAATTTACTTACTTTCTGTGTAGGAATGTTAATTAAAATCAGCACACATCTTTAGATGTTATAATGGATTTTTCAGTAATTAATCCGTTCTTGTAATCACGCTTTATCCCAATTTCTTTCTACGTAACTTTATATATTATTCATTACAGCATCCAGCGTATACTTTCAGTCTTTTCAAAGAATTTTTCTCTAGACCATAGTAAAGGCTTGTCGAAAGGTGTGCATGTAGCATTATATTGTCTTTGGGTAATATGCTTTTTGGTAATACCTTCGGATGACTAAACCATTGAACAGCATTGGCCATTGAGGTTTTCAACATCTGGGCTATTTGAACAAAAGTTCATTTGTTTGAACAGCAAATTGGCACCCGTGTAGCAGAGTTTTGATTTTGAGTATCGGAGAGAGAGAGAGAGAGAGAGAGAGAGAGAGAGAGAGAGAGATTGTGTTTCAAATAAACGAGTCATTTTAAATTTGATGCCGAGAACTTGAATAATAAAAGGACGATGTAGAGGTTTGATTGATTGGTATTAGGTGATCTAGGAACCTTGTATTATTATTATTTTTTGAATATTCTAATATTCTACATTCAGTAGACATAGACTCCATTCCCATACGATTCAATACATACATTGTCATTGCAGGTCAAATTAATTTATCATAAGAGGTCAATTTAACGTTTTGCTTTATCATTTTGAAATATTTTACATGTCATTTGAAGAAAAAAGTCTCCAGAACCTAATTCTTGTTTGATTGAATATAAAATTTAAGGCCAGTCAAATTGATGGGTATTTTGGCAAAGACGTGTTACAGTGGTAGCTGTGAAATGAATTTTGACATTTTCTGACCTTGTTGATTAAACTGGCTGAAATTAGAAACCCTGGAAATGTGTTTGATGTTGCGCTAATTGACAGGGCGCTTAATAATGTTGGAATAGCGTAACTGATAACTCGTTAAATTGGTAATCATCTGAGAGATGAAAGAAAAAGATTTAATGAGTGTCAATAATAATAATAATAATGATAATAATAATAATAATAATGAGGTTTTTTATTAAGTGAAAGTGACATGTGTCTAAAAATAACACAAGTCTTGTATTTTTTTTTTTTTAAGCTTTTTTTATGTAAAAAAGCAAACAAAGTGAACAGTTTATATGCGACACGCATATTACAGTTCAATTATATTTAATAACAATATTACTATCTACAAATATAATTTTGATGCTAACCAATAATACTCATGACTACTACTGTACTCACAAAGAAAGAGAAATAACTCCACCATGCTTACAAGTTTATATGTATGTATTTGTATACAATGTATCAGATCTCAGACGTGCATTAAGAGTTTTAAATGTTTTAAATAGACTACTTCTTAGATAAAAAATCTCGATTTTTTTAATGGTGTATTGAAAATAAAATCTGTTAAAACTTCAATAATATGATGAATTCAGTGTTCAGCTGTTTCAATTTTCTTTAATTATTATTTTTACGATTTTTCATTAAAAAGTGAAATTTTAATACAGTGTACCCACACAATATGGAAGTCTTTCCTTTATTTTCGTTTATATCTAAATATTTAAGTGGCATCAATTTAATATTTATATCAATTTCCAGGTGCACTGCCCTGCAAAGGGTTAAACTGTCCAAAAGAATCACGTGCATTTGTTTACATTGGCTTTACCCGGAAGTAGAAATGGTCATAGTCTCGTAACGTAAAATGTTGATCTTGAGTGAATGCATTGTGCATTTATGAAATATTTTGGTTCATTCAAACAAAATATACAAGTAAAGATGATATAGATTAAAAATCAGAATGCATTTACCCTTTTTGTCACGGTTATTCAACATCGATTGAAGAGCGAGAGTAAATTTGGCGCCATCTTGAATTTTGAAGCGACTCAAAACAAGACGAAAATCGACCTACATAAAATGTTTATAGCAACAAATTTTACGATGTTTAATCAAATTTTTAAACCGTAGTACACGATGAACGAAAAGGATCAAAATGGAAGTATGTATTTTGAATAATTTCATATATTTGGTGTTTTAAATTCCAAGTCGGGTGCGAGTTCAAGCCCAGACAAATTTTTGTCAACTTTCATATTTTATTTATTTTTCATCAACAAATTTATGCAAAACGGAATTATGGCTGTTTCTCTTACCTTGATCAAACATTTGTAGACTAGAGTATAATAATTTAGATCATTAGCTGGGGATATTTGTATTGGATATCATATTCATAATCCATATTTATAAATTTTTCCAGGAAATTTAATTTCAGTATGTATTTTAATTTATTCATTACATGAACATGCTTAGCAAACCACCCAGACTCTTGGGTTCAACTTTAACCTTTTGATGTTCAAATTGTATATATATATTTAAATTATGTGTGATTATTATTTCATAATTGGTCACCGTCTTGTCTGAAAGTTCTAAAGATTAATTATAATTGAATTTCAATTTTATGATTTTTATGAGATGATTTTTATCTCCTGCCCACACTAGACTGTAAAAAGCTTGTTACCAGGTTTTTCGGGAGAGGCTCAATACCTAGGTCCTGTTTCTCAGTGCATGTTAAGGACACCTCTGTAGAGTTCGTAAAAAAGCAGGCCACCTGTGGCTGCTACACAGGACGCTTACCGTTAGAAACATTGAAACAGACTGAGCAACATAAACCAATTACGTAACAAAGTGTAACAGGAAAGGAAAAACTATAGTGACCAAAATGGGACTTGAACCCTGGACCTTTCTAATACTAGTGGGACGCTCTACAGACTGAGCTACCTGGCCACCTATCAAGCCCGGTCTGCCACATTCCTTCTTTCCTTTTTTCAATTCAACTACCTGATACTTTGAATTTAAAGAACCAGGTTCCACCCTTGGACTAGCCTGTTGGTTGGCCACTTGCCAGAGTGGGACAAGCCATATTATTCTTGACGGGGACTAAAACTAATATCTATCACTCTCTTCTCTTCCACCCCTCCCTCTGTCTCTTTCTCTCAAAACATTGAAATAAGTTAAATTATCACATTTTGTGCAATTAATGGATTATGACAAGTGATAAATTAACTAAAATTCTATTTTATTTATTTATTTTCCTTCTGATATGCAATTCAGAAAGTACAATACAAGGTATGAATATAGCTAAGTTATTAAAGCAGTCATCATATGGTGTCTGACAACTGTTTTATGATTTAGTGTGTGACACCACTGTACCATGGACAGTAATACCCCTAACATTTGTCTAGAACAGTTATTTTCATTATACCCCCCCCCCCCGCTAAAACAGTGGGGGTATATAGTGATAGGGGTGTCCGTCCGTCCTTCCGTCCTTCCACTACACCTTAGGGTACCTATCTCTTATCCGCAACTCCTCCCAAACCCTTCAATGGATTTTCATGAAACTTTCACACAATCTTTGTGATATAATGTAGATGTGCGCCTCCTATTTAAAAATTTGATCCGATGGATTTTTTTTATGTGGGGGGAGCGGGGGGTATTTTTTGTGAGCTTGTGTCTCACAGTTTTTCTAGTTTTATATGGAATCATATAAGTTCATGTATACCTTTAATGAAACCACATTATTCTGTGAATTCACTAGATAAACATTTTTCAAAACGTCCCACACAGACGTTAGAGGTTTTGATCACATGGTTCAGCGGTAAACCCCATTTTCCAAAATTTTATTCTTAACTTATTTAAGCTGGACATATATATCGGGTGCATGACGAAGTATTCCTATGTAAAAACATAACCATAATTTACCTATTTTTTTGGACAGAAGTGTAAGTAGCACTTACTGGTATGTGGTGGGTTGTGGCAAGCTTCCTTTAGATAATTTGCCATATACATGTATATATCTAGGTTAATATATCTAGGAGTCCACAATTTTAAAATTTTTAGTTGCCAAATTTTCAAAAATTCAGGGATTCAAAATTATTTTATGTAATGGAAGGTCCAGGATGTTTTGTCTTTATTTTTGACAGTTCCCACTTAAAGTTTCGAAAGTCCAATGTCATCATTGAAAGGTTCATATACAATTATGTTATCAAATAGAAAAATTGGCATTATCCTGGTAAAATATGGCAAGTCCATCAGACTTTTACGGTTTAAATATCAAGTGTTCCATTGTTGAATAAATAGGTCTCAGACCTCAGACCTTGGGAATTTTGAACCCCTGAAATTTGTGAAAATATATTTCTTTTTAAAATATTGTTTTTCACAAATATTCCAATGATCAATTATAATGAATTATCACCCATGACCAGATTTTAAGTGCTTAATCAAAGTTTTGAATAATGACATCAGTCGTCAATTTTGTCTACAAAAATGGTGGCCAAATTGACCTGGAACTGTGTTTGAAGATCTAAAATTTGTAAATGGTGGCCAGCTTGTCCAATTTAAATTTGAACTTTTGTGACCAGAGAACATATATTATTTCAGAATTTTCATGATACTTTTGCCTTTTCAGGCAATATAATGGACACTTTACATCATCATTATTGTTATTAATAACACTGATGTATGTAAGTAATTGTAAGTCAATTTTAAAAATGCATTTTTTGTTCCCCATACCTAAAAGGTGCCTTAATTTTCCTTCATTTAAAAGAAAAGGTTGCCTGGCCACTTGGAATTTCTACTGGCCACCTGAAAGTTTAAATTGGTGGCCAGCTAGTAACTTAGTTTTGAAACCCACTTTGAGGGCTGATGAATCTTCTCATTGGAGAGCTATTAATGTCCCCTGGATCCAAAACTAGATGCAGGGTGTGGCTTTTCTTTTATTTTTGTCCAAAGTACAAATAAATGACACAGAATTCAAATTACCAGTGGAGAAATTTAATGTTAAAATGTCAGTTCAAAATATGACCTTAAGAATCTAACATCTAAAATTCCATATTTTGTACCGGTACCTAATGACCAAATGTCCATTTCCATATGCGTTCGTTACATAAAAATCAATTATTTCTGATTATTATTCACTTGAGTAGTTCCGTTCATTGTTCATCGATTATGAAAACTTGTCCCATTTCCATTACCAATTTTTGGAATGACATCACCATGTCATTGCTTTTACAGCACACTGGTAGTTGATAATTGAAGTTAAAATGGTAAAATGGCCAAATTATGTGATAAATACAATGTTTTGAAATGTCCCCTATGTATAAGTACCACACATAGGGAAGTATTGATTGTTTGGTCCAGTATTTATGATGAGGATGTAAACATCATTTACTACAATGTAGTCTAGTTTATTGCTTGTCTGTCTCTACACTCAGTAGGATGCTAAGTGTCTCATGTCTTTTCACCAATCATTCATTCATGTATGGGTGATATGGTGCTTGCACAAATGCCAAAAGAGCTATTGTCATAACCACCCTCCCAAATACTGCAAGATACTGCTGGTTGGTGCTTAGTTAAAATGAAGACTGAGTGACTTATTGTTAAAGCCGCATCAGCATTATTGCAGCTATTCACAGCCAGAAAATTTAGAAAGAATGTAAAAATGAAGAGAGACAAATAAATATGAAATGATTTATAATAACATTTGCAAACACACCATTTAATTTTTGTCCAGTAACAATATAGATATATACAGTAGAGTTTCGCCAAATTTCAGCGCTTGTTGGACCCATTTGCATTTTTCACATGTAAAAACTTTTGAGAACTGACTGAAAACCGCAAATATTAATACATTGCCAAATTACCCAATATTTCTCGTTATACAGTAATATATACATAATATATAAAAATTTACAAAGTACTTTATTAGTTGTATATAAAATACAAGTACACTTGGGTTAATTGTGTCCCTCCCCCACCTCCTACTGATGGAATGCTGTACTGTCAATCATCCCCACTGAGATGGACATGCTCTCTCCACATGCAGGCACTTCACAATACTTGTTATATGTCTAACAGATTCAAAACATCAAAAATATTCAATTTCATTCAGCTACTTGTTTTATTTTATTTTTCCTCCACAGAAACCTCCTCCTTCATATTTTATGTTTCTTTGTTTGATGGTTGATGTCTTTAGCAATAAATTTTTGTATGGCAGCTGTCAATTCATGCCGATTTTAATCAGTTTAATGTCATGATACATTGTGTACTGGTATGTGTAGCTCATCCAGGGATGAAGCTTAACTATTTTGAGTTAGGGGCCCAGCTCTCTTCAGAAAAGAAGTTTTAATAGTAATAAATAGCTAAAATGTTTAAACACTTAGGAGCCCAAACTCATTTTTAGGAGCCATGGGCTACTGGGCCCCCGGCTAATCTTCATACCTACTCTTCCTAGTTTTCATGCATAGTCCCTTAAAATGTTGAGGTTAATTCAGTGTTCACTTGCTCCATTGCTCCTAAAATAATGATTTTGGCCCACACAAATAGTGTCCATGGACTCACCCTGGTCCATCTTTTTAGTCTCAATATTCAAGTTTTGAATATATCCAGTATATATAAATTTTTGTATGGCATCTGTCAAATTTATCTTCAGTTTTATTGGAGGTGTGCTTTGCAGTATGCAATCAAGAACTTATATGATTGGGCCATCCTGGACCAGGCCTTAAAAAACTGGAGACCATGTTTTCCAAAAAAGAGTCAACATTATAACAGAAACTGCACCGGTTGGTTTATTTGAAGAAGTAAAAAAACCAACCCAAAAATGATACATGTCTTATGTCTAGTGTCATTGAAAAGATGGATCAAAGTTGGTCCACTGGCAAATTGGCAATATTTTGGGGACATTTATTTTCATCATTTTGGAGCCATTGACATAAGGATCTGTTTACTAGAGTGAACACTAGATGTAAGATGAACAGATAGTTTGTCATCGCCAAATCTTTGAACACATCTATTGCATCATCTGCAGGGCTCAAAATAAGGGCGAAGTTGGGTGATATCTTAATAATTCTGCACATAGCAAAAAAAAAAAAAAAAAAAAAAGAAGAAGATAATTATGAAGAAATTTATATTATGATTTGTTTGGATTCAATAAGTAATATTACAATTTATGTAATATTCAAGTCTTCTGTAGGGATACTCCCATTTAAAGTCAAACATATTGGGAACATGCGTCGCCACGTAAATTTCACTCGCGGCGGAAAAACTTCTCCCTAATCTTGGCTGAGGGAGAAGTCACTTCTCCCTGTTTCAAAATCTAATTTGAGCCCTGCATCTGGTTCTATTTATGAATTTTTGAAAAGTCTGATTAGGATTAGAAAAAAAATTGTTTGCAATCTAACGAGAGTACGGTAAATTAAAATGTTTTCAATGACTTAAGTAAACATTTTGTTAATAAGCCCTAAATAAAAAAAAAACAAAACATGAAAAACTTATAATTACCTAACTTAAATACTGATTTACTATCTTAAACAAAATTTAGTTTTAGTCAAGTGGAAAATTGTGTGTCAGATAGAAAGTGTACCGGTACATGTACAATACAGACCTGTGGAAAGTTTAACACCGAGCTAACAGATAAGTACCGAATCGGTAGTTCATCTTGGCCCCTCGTTAGCCATATCTCAACAGCTGTGCTATCTATGTCTCAGCAACTTTTGGGCCACTTGCTATCCATACCTCGACCAGTCGGAAACCGATCTTTGGCTCTTTTTCGTTGGATAAGTAATTAACTTTTGACAGGTCTGTGTTGTGTGTAAACAGTTTAACATGCTTTTATCAGGGCTTTTGAAATTGTTAAAATGACGTGCCAAGTTCCAATTTTAAATATTTAGAAATTTAATTAATTTTACACTTTTACCGCAAACACTTTAAATACCATACAATATCAGCAATTGATTGATTGGTTAAATGACTCTTTTAAACTTTTGTATACAATATGAAGAACTTACTGTTAATTAAATACAATACAGGCAATTGATTGATTGGTTAAATGACTCTTTTAAACTTTTGTATACAATATGAAGAACTTACTGTTAATTAAATACAATACAGGCAATTGATTGATTGGTTAAATGGCTCTTTTAAACTTTTGTATACAATATGAAGAACTTACTGTTAATTAAATACAATACAGGCAATTGATTGATTGGTTAAATGACTCTTTTAAACTTTTGTATACAATATGAAGAACTTACTGTTAATTAAATACAATACAAGCAATTGATTGATTGGTTAAATGGCTCTTTTAAACTTTTGTATACAATATGAAGAACTTACTGTTAATTAAATACAATACAAGCAATTGATTGATTGGTTAAATGGCTCTTTTAAACTTTTGTATACAATATGAAGAACTTACTGTTAATTAAATACAATACAAGCAATTGATTGGTTAAATGGCTCTTTTAAACTTTTGTATACAATATGAAGAACTTACTGTTAATTAAATACAATACAAGCAATTGATTGATTGGTTAAATGACTCTTTTAAACTTTTGTATACAATATGAAGAACTTACTGTTAATTAAATACAATACAAGCAATTGATTGATTGGTTAAATGGCTCTTTTAAACTTTTGTATACAATATGAAGAACTTACTGTTAATTAAATACAATACAAGCAATTGATTGATTGGTTAAATGACTCTTTTAAACTTATGTATACAATATGAAGAACTTACTGTTAATTAAATACAATACAAGCAATTGATTGATTGGTTAAATGACTCTTTTAAACTTATGTATACAATATGAAGAACTTACTGTTAATTAAATACAATACAAGCAATTGATTGATTGGTTAAATGACTCTTTTAAACTTTTGTATACAATATGAAGAACTTACTGTTAATTAAATACAATACAAGCAATTGATTGATTGGTTAAATGACTCTTTTAAACTTTTGTATTCGATATGAAGTACTTACTGATAATTGATTGGTCGATTTACCGGTATTTTTAGTCATAACTTATGTATGAAATAATTACGCTTTTCATAACTGTATGAAAACACTTTAAACTGTTTACATGGTATTTTTTCAATATTATTGCGACACATAGACCTCTGTTTTGATATGGTGTAATTTTATGAAATATAATTTTAAAGTAATGAAAATTTAAATGTAAATTATAAGTTAGATCATATTAATGTTCAATCCAGAATCACCGCTGTTGGTTAGCCCTGCAGGGCTGTTGCTAGGTTGTTTTTTCTCTGGATATTCTGCCCCATTCACAATTCACAAATCAAAATCTTAATTTTTTCACAACCACTTTGCCAATATTCACAATTTTGGAAATTTCAGCTTTTTTGGAGTTTTCTTTCACTTTTTCTTTTTCACAGTTTTGGCTATCATGATGCTTACCATATTTTTCACAATTGCAAGGACTCCAGCCCCATTAAAAAAAGGTTGAGATAGAGATGACTATATTTGTATAAACAGTAAAACCCCCCAAATTCATACAGGTGTTTTTCACTGCTGAACAATTTTGGTGCTCTTTTGGGATAATAGAGGAGGGATTTACAAATTTGTTGATACATATGTTGATATTTTCTGATAATCTGGTTAGAATTTACTTGTCAATTATAACTTAATTCTCTATTATTTAGTTTTGATTTATTTTTATTGATTTTATGTGATATAATTAGAATGTACATGTACTGTTTGATTTGATGAATTTCGAAGTACAATATTGGTGATCCTTTGATAATTTTAGGAAGGATTTGATGATAATATGGAGGAAGATTCTCCATTCAGATCACCCGTTGAGGAGAGTGTCAGCTTAGAGTTACGAGTAAGTCTGACAAAAACTACCGGGGCTCGAAATATCCACTTGTCCTATGTCCCAAGGACTTTCAAGTTTTCTCTTTTGGTCAGTACCTAGATATAACCACTTGTTGGTCAGTAGAATTCAAAAGTTAATGGTTGCAAGAAACCGGGATCTGAAATTGATTTTTCGAGCCCTGTGATTTTATACATTTGTACATATATACATGTGTATGTTAAGCAAAATGCACACAAGCAGAGCATGGAAGAATGCAGCTTTTACTGGAGTCTGCTGCATATTGTAAGTTTGCCATTGAATGAATACTATCGGTTGCATTTTAAGTTCAAGAAGTACACAAACTGGAATGGCTTTTAAAATTGTCTGCATATTGAGTTCTATTTTTTCAGTAATCTGTGCACAGTATACGGCTGCAATGTCTGGGCTGATTTTGAAACCTAAGATGATAATGTATTGTTGCTTTTTTGCTTTATCTTATTCTTTGGTTTGAGACAAAATGGCTTTAGATATTGTAAGTTGATAAGTTGACAAGTTGATATAGCTTGTATTATCATTTGTGATGCTCTGGAACTCCTGTTTTCTCTACCAGTTTCAGTATAAGTCTGTTATCTTTGTCATGTGTATTCTGTTTTCTTATTGCAAATCAAAGTTCTAAAAATTGTTAAATGTGTCATGATACATTGATGATACCTAAAACAGTTGGTTTGCTAAAACGTAATGACACAGGTGAGCTACAATGACCTAGCTTCTGCTTTTATAATGTATGCCTCTTTTTTTAAACTGCTTATTTCTTAAGTTCTGCCTATGTATTGTATAAGGCTTTAAGCCTTCAAACTCATGACTTCTCACTGTTGCAGGTTGGACCCAGGTCAGCTATATGTGAAAAAGGGCCTTTTGACTGGTGGATTCAATCTGACCTGTGTCATCGTTTGTCAGAGTGTACAGGGGTACAAAGCAGATCTGATCATCAGTAACACTTGCACAAACTTGTAAACGACATGAACTGTTGTCCATATAATCTATTAAAAAGACAGAACATTTACATAAATATATATGTGTTGTAAAACATCATCCTGGACGGTCCAACTAATCAATTATTCATGTCTCCAATTCCATGTCACTGATGTATACATGTAGATGTACTTTTAGGGAGTGGAACGGCAGTAAAACCATGCTGATTTATTCTTGATCTCTCTCTCTCTCTCTTGTAATTAAGTGTACAAGTTAGTTTTCTGGTCTAGTGCCTAGGATAATGAGTAAATGATGTATACTGGACATCCCCTCTCCCCCTTTCTCTCTTTCCCTCCCTCTCTCTCTCTCTCTCTCTCTCTCTCTCTCGTAATTAAGTGTACAAGTTAGTTTTCTGGTCTAGTGCCTAGGATAATGAGTAAGTGATATATACTGGACATCCCCTCTCCCCCTTTCTCTCTTTCCCTCCCTCTCTCTCTCTCTCTCTCTCTCTCTCTCTCTCTCTCTCTCTCTCTCTCTCTCTCTCTAATTAAGTGTACAAGTTAGTTTTCTGGTCTAGTGCCTAGGATAATGAGTAAATGATGTATACTGGACATGTGGTTAGTTTCACATTCTGTTGCTAGGACACCTTGACCTCTGGTCACTCATTGGTCAACATCAGGTTGTCATTACCACCTGTTTATGTATCATTTAGTTTTAATGTCTATGGAACATCTCAAAAGTTTTAAAAGATATTATGTGTTATCGTGTTTGTGAATAAAGTATTTCAAAAACAAAGGGAAAAAAATAAGATTAAGAATGAGAGAGTGAGTGAATTATTTCTTAAAGCCACATCAGCATTAGTGTAGCGATTCGATTCGATTCGAGGCTAGAAGAAGTAAAAGATACAATAGTATTAATTTAGTATTAATACACAAATTATTAAAATATACATTTTGTAAAATTAAAAATAAAAATACATAAATTTTCAAAATAACTAAGTGAAAAGAAGAGAAATGAAAATGAAAAAAATGAGCATTTGTGGGTTAGAGATTCTTTTGTAAACATGCCCTTACTTAATGCCTTGTAAAAAAAAAATAAATTTGCCATATTAAAACCATTTTGTGCTTTTCAGTGAAAAATAGTTTTAGTGGAGGTACCCTCTATTCGTGCAAATGGAACTGAGAAACAGATCTTTTCAATATTATACACTGCAAAATGAATGAATGATTGAATGAAAGGTAACTCCCATTATTGTTTTGTCTTTCCGTGATGAGAACAGGCTTATTGTTCAATTCATCTGATGTTGAGCATTGGATATCAGGATAATGGATGAAATCAACTCTATCTGGATTCCTTTTCCACTCTGAATGATCCTGGCGTCATTTTCCTTCCTGAAGATTGGTTTTCTCCAGGCACTCCAGTTTCCTCTACCATCCCAGAACTGACAGCCTCAATTTAAGTGAGAAATCTTTACCTGGGCATTCAACACATTGCCCAATTCCATTTGTTCAGTGATTTTCTACATCTGATGGTTTACTGTTTTCTCCAGGCACTCTGGTTTCCTCCACAATCTTAGAACTGACAACCTCAATTTAAGTGACAGAATCTTGACCTGGGCATAAACACATTGCTTCATTTCATTTGTTCAGTGATTTTCTACATATGATTTGCCAAAGGTTGGTGGTTTACCATTTCTCTGGGCACTCCTGATTCCTCCACCATCCCAGAACTGACAACCTCAATTTAAGTGACTGAATCTTGACCTGGGCATAAACACATTGCTTCATTTCATTTGTTCAGTGATTTTCTACATCTGATTTGCCAAAGGTTGGTAGTTTACCGTTTTCTCCAGGCACTTCTGATTTCCCTACCATCCCAGAACTAACAACATCAATTTAAATGAAAGAATCTTGACTGGGGCATAAAACCATATTAGTCCACTCCACTATTTCCATGATTTTCTAGATCTGAGTTGGTGGTTCTCCCATGCACTCTACTTTCCTCTGCTGTACCAGAACTGACTGCCTTGATTTTAAGTGAAAGAATCTTGACTGGGGCATAATATCATTTTTTTTCCACTCCACTATTTCAGTAATTTTCAAAGCTGATTGGATACAATTAATCCATGTTCTTTATTTTCTCTTTCAGTCATAAAAATACCTGAAGCAAAATTAAATAATGCTATTTAAGGCCAGTTGATATACTTAAAAGTTTCTACCTTCTTCATTGAAATAAAGTTTCACAACATTCAACCACTTCAAATGTTTTATGTACAGCTACTCTATATCAGTTTAAGTTAGAAGCTATCTTAACACCAGTGAAAAATGTAACAAAAATATTAACTAACCCTGGCAGCAAAATTCTATGAAAGTTTTACATATAACCATGCAATTTTGATGATAATTTAGTCAGCCCTGCCTGTAACCTACCCGATCTTTCCTAAAATTTACCAGCAGGGATTTTGCTACATTTTAAAAAAAAATCCTACCTTCTGCCTTTAAGATCTGAATAATTAAGTTCTGAAATAAAACTAACTGCATTATGACATACTTGGAAAAGTTATGTTCCTCAATGCAAAGATGTCATATAGTGACAATATATGAAATTTCTTTTGTGGGTAAGGTCAATTAATTTAATATGCTAGTGTTTCATTGTTATTTTGGGAATTTTAACGGCCAAATTGGGAAAATTTTAGTCATTTTCCCCAGGGGAAAGTACCTTAATTCAGTAGTAAATTTAGCCAAACAAAATCACTGAGCAGCCTTGGACTGGTTAGCTGGTTGTTATTTTTCAAATCTGATAGCACACTGCTCATATTTAAGAAAACTTCAGACAAATCTGTACTGTTTTGATAAATAAGTTATAAATGTACCCAGTGACCTTAATGTATACATTTTATAGATGATTTTAGTATTAACATATTAAAATTCCAACTATTCAATAAATGTATATATAAATGTAGAGGATTTAAGGTCATATACAGGTTGGTAATTTACATATAGAAATCCGGAAATTTTTCAGGGATGGTTGGATCTGAAATGGTTGTATATGCCTTATGTGAATGAAAATTGTTCAAATTACCCACAGAAATTCAAATTATATGCAGGATGTTTTGTGTAAATTGATGTTAAATATGTACATGTATTTAAAATGCAGAAAACATTGACAGGTGTACTGGATTAATTTTAAATTTTATTTATCCAGTTATAATTCATTGCATTCTTATTAGAAGACCTATACAATCATGTACAGTGAAACCTCATTATAATGCCACTCAATGACTTTGGCATCTTTCTTATTGCCACACCACTGTGGTAGCTCAGTTGGTAGAATGCTCACTCTGTAAATGGGAGGTCGTGGATTCTAACCCTGACCCTTGGAAGTGGGTAGTGACTGTTCTTTCGCCAAGCACTCAGCATTATGAAATAAAAGTCATTGGATGGGAACTTAAACAAACTGTATCACAGTACAATGAATAATATGACAAACAGACTGAACTGAGCAGTAGTAATAGTGTCTCTGGACAGAAACTGTAAGTGTATCGACTGACCTTAATGAAGATGATAATCTGTTCAGATATATGTTGTTTACAGGAAGTTAAGGGTGCAGGATAGACACTTCAGCTTTGTTTTCCTACTAGCAATAACAATACATTTTTCTGTTTAAAGCGATAATGAGGAAATAATTTAAATTTAAGAGGTTTCATCGAAGATTGTGGTCAGTGATTTCCTTAGGTGTGAGTGGGGAGTGTCACAAAATGTGCTTGATGAGGAAGTGAGAAAATTGTCTCAGCAACTTTATTGTTGGAGATTGGCGTCAACAGATGGTGGGGGGTGGGGGATGGGGTATGTGACTGTGGGTCACAAACCATGCTAATGTTACTTAATAATGACTTAAGCTTAATTATGATTTCTAGCAGCTTTAGTTTTTGGAGGTGTCCTCATTGGACAAGAGGTCTAAAGCAACACTTACAGATCACAGTGCCTCTAGCTGCATAAGATCAAATCCCACTAGGGACAGATCCCACTGTTGGAATGTTTGTCAGTTTGCTTGCTGAAAATTGGTGGTTTTTCTGGACACTCAGACTCTAGAACCCTCCACCATCAGTGTTTAGATTGCACAGGTAACAAACCTGTATGATGAAAAAATGACAAAAAATTCAGGATACTTACAGTGCTTATTTAGTCCAGCTGCTGACAGCATTTTTGCTTTACAGCAATTCAGATAACAAAGGCTGCAATCTTGTTTGATGAAAACTTAGACAAAAAATTCAAAATGATTACAACGCTTATTTAGGTCTAATGCTGAATGCTGATAGAGATTTTTGGTTTACAGTAGTTCAGAGATCAAGATCAAGATTACGTTTTTAGCAATGTATAAAAATTTTAGGTTAGATAAAAATTTCAGAATGATTACAGTACACTGTTTAATGAATTTGCTGACAGCTTTGGTTTAATCTTAGTTCAGACTACACAACACTGAATTAAAATTTCAGATGTGATGACAAAACAAGATAAAAATTTCAGAATGATTACAACATGCTGTTTGATAAACCTGTTGACAAAGGTTTGGTTAAATTAGAGTTCAGATGTAGCACTGTTTTAAAATTTCAGGTGTGAGGAAAACAACTTACTAGGTAAAAATTTAAGGAGTGATGAAAAAAATTAAATAAAAATTTCAGGTGTGATGAAAAAAACTTAGATAAAAATTTCAGGTGTGATGAAAAAACTTAGATAAAAATTTCAGGTGTGATGAAAAAAAAAACTTAGATAAAAATTTCAAGGTGCAGTAAAAAATTCAAGTTGATTACGGCACCAATTTTACAAAACTGCTACCAGTTTTGGTTTATTCAGAGTTTAGATTACATTGGTTGCACTGTATTAAAATATGACAGAAGACATGATGAAAAAAAAAAATAAATAAAAATTTTCAGAATACTTACAGCACCTATCAAGACCTTAAACCATTTATTATATTGGCCCATACATGTTGTAAATCTGATGACAGATTTTAAAAGGAGATATTTAATTGTCATAAAGAAGTAGGTATATATCTTTTGTATATGTGTTATCAATAACTCATTCTATGTGCTACTATAGTCAAACAACATTGACCTGTCCGCTTGACCTTTAATTTTAATATTTATTATGGACCAGTACATTTATTTTTAGGGAACACAGGTGTCTAATTCTTCTAAATTACAGGGATTGTGCATTGTTAATGTGTTGACTCATAACACTAACCATTTACTAGGTGGGTCACTATTTATGAATATTCCCAATTGAAAGGTCAAGCAGACAGGTCAAAGTTGTTTGCCTATACACTATATAGATTTATACTCCCAGACTGACTGACTGAAGTACATTTTGTATACACAATAAGTATGGGATTGAGACATAAAACAAGTTTTGAGTACTGATATTATGCATATTTTATACCCCAATTTGGAGATTTTCTTTTAAGCAATTGGGGTATTCTAGTAGAGGACCAATGTTATTTATAAATTTGAAATATTAGTGGACAGGTTTTGAGTACTATTTTATACCCCAAATTGGAGATTTTGTTAAGTAATGGGGTGTTTTGATACAAGTGTAGTAGAGGACCAATGTTATTTATAAATTTGAAATATTAGTGGACAGATTTTGAGTACTGATATTATATATATTTTATATCCCAAATTGGAGATTTTGTTCAGTGATGGGGTGTTTTGGTATAAATTAAGACAGTGAGGCAGTTTTGAGTACTGATATTATGCATATTTTATACCCCAATTTGGAGATTTTGTTTAGCAATTGGGGTTTTTTTGATACAAGTTTAGTAGAAGACAAGTTTTGAGTACCAATATTATATATAAATATATATTTATAAATTTTTATACCCCAAATTAGAGATTTTATTAAGTAAAGGGGTATTTTGGAACAAGTTAGGAAGAGGACAAGTTTTAAGTACCAATATTATATTTTATACCCCCAATTGGAGATTTTGTTCAGTAATGTGGGTGTTTTGATACAAGTTAAGATAGTGGAGGACAAGTTTTGAGTACTGATATTATACAAGTTATATATCCCAAATTGGAGATTTTGTTAAGCAATGGAGTATTTTGATACAAATAAGTTATCCATAGGAGTTGTAAAAATACATGTAATTTTAAATTCTATACGTTGATATCTAGATCTGGACTTATTCTGAAATAGGATCTTTACAAGCATGGATTTCTTAACAAAATAAAGAAAATAGGATGATCACAAGTGCGGATTTCTTAATAATCTATTGAAATAAAAATGTAGTTGGAAATTAAGAGTTTCAAAACTAAATATTATCGTGTTGTAATAGATCGGAAATTTCTATTGATGGGGTGATGCTTTTCAATTGATATAGCCATTCTACTGTAGGCTATAAAAAGTGCTTGAATAACAGTAAAACATTATTTTAGGGATGGACACTGCATGGAATTTGTTTTGGATATTGTAAAATTTTTACAGACCTGTATCAGAGATGAATTTATTCTTATTCCTGTTGGGATGATATGTTCAAACTGGACCTGTATTTGAGATTTCTGTTAATGACGATGTTTTCATATTGATGTAGCCATCCTTCTGTTGGCTAAATAAAGTGTTTGCACACTAGTAAAACCTTGTTTTGTTCAATTGGTGTATATATAGCTTAAAAAGGAAACAGAATAAAGTGAAATGAACGATCCAGATTTGGCCAAAAGAGGAAACTGATTAAAAGTGTTTATAGAGATGAATAAGTGAAAGGATCTATCCAGATTTGGCCGATAGAGGAAACTTGTTGAAATAAAAGTATTCAAAGTGATTTGACTTGATTTGTTTTCAAGATAAATCCATCCATCTCTATTTAAAGTATTTATACATAAACAAATGTACTTATTTTAAATATATAAGGATGGACACTTGTGAGGATTAGCCAAGCCGGCTTTCTATATTTAGAAAATATTTATATTTGGACAGGATATAGTACAGTAGTTTATTCACTTTATTGTGGGGTATTTTACTTATAAACTAGCTTATTAAGAACCGATAACTGCCTTAAATGTTGACATATAAGTATGTCCACTTCAAGCACATTAGAGGTAAACAATAATTCTAGTATTCATTTTCTAAATTACTTTCAGTTTTTATTTAAGAATGCTTTTAGCACGTTTTCTTTTATGTATGTTGTTCGCATACTTAGTTTGTTTATTGTGTGAAATGATTTCAGGCAAAGATCAAAATGTTTAGATAAATGTTATAATATTGTTTATTTTGTCTAAATAAGATGTGCTCTCTCTCTCCCCCTCCCTCTCTCTCTCGTTTTTTTCTCTCTCTCTCCCTATCTGTCCGTCTGTGTTTTATATTGAAGTGCTTTTTGTAAGAGTATGAAAGTGCCCCCTCTCTCTCTCTCTCTCTCTCTCTCTCTCTCTCTCTCTATCTGTCCGTCTGTGTGTTTAAGATTATATTGAAGTGTGTTTTTGTAAGAGTATAACAGTGCCTTTCATTCTTCTGGAAAGATACTAATGTAAAAGTTCGTATAGTTTTGAAAGATACATGTAATTAACATATCGCCGGCCATGTCTATTATGTTCCAACACTGGCCGCCATCACAGTACCAAAGCAGCGTCAAGGCAACTAATGACGTACTAGTGTCAGTGACGTCATAAAATAGCACAATTCAGGCTGAGTTTTCATTCTTTTTGTGTGTAATTCAAGCATGCCGGGTCTTTGTCGGAACATTGTGGGCGTGGCTAGCGATCCATCAATTGTATTGTATCATATCACAAGAAAAAATATGATGCAGTTGTCTCGTGATGAATTGTTCACCCTGGTATACCTGAGTATTTGTGAAATAGCATGGTATATTACAATGACATACAGATTTAGAACACATAATCATTAATACAGTCATACCTGTCCATAAAGGCCACCTGAGGAAACTAATAAAAGTGGTCTTGATGGGCAGGTGGCCTTTATATAGGTTTAAATGACATGAATAAAGAACATTTGGGATACAATTATACTGAACTTTATAAGCAGCTGGCCCTTATATAGAGGTTACCTTTAAGGCAGGTTGGACTGTATTTAACAAATAATACACAGATGCAAGAAAAATATATGAGAAGTTAATTATTCAAAACCCACAGCATTATTATGGGTTTTAGTTAAAATGGACCAAAGATCACTTCTAAAAGGAATTTCTCAGAAATGTAGTAGTGGCTGTAGCCAATGGTGATTTGGGCTACTAGAAATGGAAACATAGCTTTGTTGTTGTTTAATCATTATTAATCATACTTGTAACTTCTTCCACTTTCAGCAACAGCTTAATGCATATGTGGCATGGGTTAATTCACAGTTAAAGAAGAAGCCAGGTGTCCGGCTGGTAGAGGACATCCGTAATGACATGAAAGATGGCGTAGCTCTAATAGAATTAATAGAAATTGTTGGTAAGCCTTTAAGTCTTCTATGAACTGTTTGTTTTTAACATTTTACTTGCCTTATACAGTCAAACCTGTTTATAAAAGTCACCCAAGGAAACCAGTAAAATGGGCCTTTATGGGCAGGTGGCCGTTATATAAAGATTTAAATACATGTAATATGAATAAAGAACAATGGAGATAAAATGTAACTGGCCCCGGTTTCACAATCATTCCTTAGCTAAGATTTCCCTTACCTTAAATCTTGCAAAATTTCAAATCTTCATAATTTTGTTAATTTTCAAGATGTTGAGGAATTTAAGGTGTCATTTTTATAAGATCACTTCTAGATTAAAACATTTGCATTTAGTTTTAACACAAATATTCACTAGTAGCTCCTAAAAGAGACTACAAAAATTTGCTAAGTTTAAGTTAAGGAAAATCTTAGCTAAGGAATGATTGTGAAACCGGGGCCAGGACTTTAAAAAGTGACCCTTAGGCCTTATATACAGGTGGCATGTAAGGCAAGTTTGACTGCATAATCTTACACAGTGTGGTGCCATGGTGGCCAAGTGGTCTTATGTGCCAGCTTTCAGTTCACAGCTCCTGTCACCACCTAGGTTTGAAGCCCATTTAGGACAGATCTTTAGTGGGAAAGTTTGTTAGTTCACTTGTCATAAGCTGTGGTTTTCTCAGGATACTATTGTTGTCTACATCAACATAATTTTGAAAATATTGCAAATCCGACCGAATCACTGCTAAGTAAAGTCTAACCTGTCTATTAAGGCCACCTAAAGGAGCCAGTAAAAGTGGACTTTAAGACAGGTGACCCTGATATCAAAGTTGAGATAACATACATAAAGAACAATTGGGATAAAATTGTATTGATCTTCAAAAGCAGATGGCTCTTGTATAGAGGTTGCCTTAAAGGTCAGGTTTGAGTGTATATTTATACCCCTGCTTTGAAGAAGAGGGGGGGGGGCATACTGGTTTACCTCTGTCCATTTAAAACAAAGGGTTTGATTCCTCAGCAATTACTAAACACGAATTTTGTATGCAAGTTCAGTATGAGGTCTCATACCACAAGTACTGATTACATGTCTGCGAGACATCTACTTCTCTTAAAAGCGGGGATATACTAAGTGAGCAGTAGCTCACAGATTTTAGTTTTTTCACCAACAACTTTTTGTATCCATTTTCAGCGGGCCAGAAGATAACTGGAGTACACATGGTGCCATCTGGTAGTCAAGAAATGAAGGAAAATATAGACGCCATCTTACGCTTTATGTCCACTAACAGGATAAGGATGCATCATACATCAGCTAGAGGTAAAATAAGTTTAAAGCTTATCCATGCAAAATGTAAAAAAAAAATGTTGTATTTTAAAAAAAATTTGGTACCAGATGTTAATGAAGCAGTGACTTTTTTGCCTAAAATTACTTCAGAATAAAAATAGTTTCCCTGGAGAAAAATGACTAAATTTTCCAAAATTTGATTGCTAAAATTCCCAAACGATAGTGATATACTAGATATTACAATATAACATCTTTGCAAGCATGTATGTTTACTGTATTTCAGAACTTCAGATTTTTCCAATTTAATAGGCAGAAGTAGTTTTTAAAAAAAGTAACAAAATCACTGATGAAGTTTTGGGGAGATAAATAGGAATAGGCGTCTGTCTCCCTGTATGTCTGTCCCAATATCATGTCTGCTCCATAACTTTGACATCTGTGGATGGATTTTGATTAAACATAGCACAAATGTATGCAAACATGAGATGATGTTTTGCATTCCAATAATGTCTGCTGCTGCCCCATATCATGTCTGCTCTTTTAAATTCCACATCTGTGGATGGATTTTAATTACACTTGGCACAAATGTAAACAAATTTTAAATGTGTAAGTCAAAGGTTAGATATTATGATGGACAGAAAATGCTTGAACCATTCACATGCAACAAAATTCACTCGGTTTTGTTACCTCCCGATTTATTCTTCAACGTGTTTTTTGTTTTTGCTTGTGATTCGATAAGTTAATATTGACAATTTCAATTCTTATATAACTTTGAAAAAAAACCGATCAACATTTACCCAATTTTGTCGGCCAGGGTCTCCATGACAACGGGAAATATTGGGACACCACGAAAATTAATGACTTCACAATATCATTTGTAACCATTTGAAATATTTGTAATTTTAACACTTTGTTTGTTCATTATTTTACAGATATTGTGGAGGGAAATCTCAAGTCTATTATGAGGTTAATTCTGGCACTAGCAGCCCATTTTAAACCACAGAGCGTGAAGCATTCTGCTAATGATAGCAGGTCAAGCAGTGGTGAAAAGACCCGTAATCACAGTGTATCTGGTATAGCACAGGTTAGTGGCTAATTTATTTGTACCAAAACCCCTAGGTGTTGGTTAAAATATCTCGTTCTTGAAAAAGACATATATTTCCATTTCAAAATCTAACTTGGAGTTTACCAAACATCAGTCTAGAAAAGAAAAAAAGCTCACCCTTCAGACATAGCACTGGTAAATGGCTGATTCATTTATAATGAATCCATAGATATGGGTTAAAATAGCTCTCTCTTGAAAAGACATATATATACAATTTCAAAAAATAACTCGGGTTGAGATAAGCTTAGGTTTGAAAAATAAAAAAATCACCCTTCAGGTTGAGATTCTATGTCTCTTAATGTCTCTAAAGAATTTAAAACTTGCAGCAGTAAAACTGATGAAGGGAGGTAACTCTTCCACCTCTGTAAATTAGTTTTAGACTATGGGAGACAACTAGAACTTTTATAATGACAAAAAATCTTGAAAGTTTGCATAAAGACCACTTAAAGTTCTTCCATTTGTATCATCCCCTCAAAATAAGTAAATTTAACTGAAAAAGCCTAAAATGACAGAATCAAACCATTTTGAACATTTATGTGCAAATTTGTTCTCAAATATTATACAATCATATATTTTAATTTTGGAGGGATGGAGTGAGGGGTATAAAAAGACCTCAACTAGATCTGATTTGGGACAGATATTAAAAGCTCTTTTCCACGCCCTTGGCAATTAGAAATGAAACTTTAGCCTTTAAGACCAAAATCTAATCCCAGCTATTTCAAGATTTATGTCACCACAAAGAACCCTCAGTTTAATTGTCAATATCAGCACATTGAATAATGATAACTTTATGCAACTTCAAATGTATGTAGCCAGTGGCATTGCAGTGGATCAGGGCCTTGATAGCAGATTGGTCTGAAACATTTAGATCACAGTGCCACTCATGGCATGGGTTTTAATCCCACTCTGGACAGATCCTAGTTTTAGAAAGTTGCTTGCTGAGGTTCAGGTGTTTTTTTGCTGGACAATGTTTACTTTCACCATCTCTGAACTGACCACCTCGATATAATTGAAAAAATCTTGACTAGGGCATAAAACCAATCCATTACAGTATAATATAATTTTCTTAACAGATGCTCAAATGCATGCTAGTGCATCCACATTTTTGCAGCTACACATATTCACGGTTTAATCATGGATATAGTTAATTAAAACGCCAACTAAAGAGTTAATTGTTTATATCATTTGTTTTAGGGAGCAGCGGCAGCGTTAGCTGATGCCAGACGGAAGGCAGCGAGAGCGGGAAGTATAAAAGGACGCAATAGATCTCATTACAATTATAGTGACCGGAGCAGCAGTGACCGCAGTAGTGATAGAAGGTTAGTTTGACCACTAAGTTGTCTTTTGTATTTCAGTTTGACAGCTAAGTTTTTTAGCAGAGCTGCCTTTTTGTATATCACTGCACTTCAGAAATCATCATCCAGTTGGTAGAGTGCTCTCTCCGTAAGTGGGAGGTCCTGGTTTTGAACCCCGACCGTGTCTGACCCAAGACTTAAAAGTAGGTTGTGACTGTTCTTTCGCCAAGCACTCAGCATTTCGAAATAAAAGTCACAGTTCTTTCGGATGGGAACTTAAAATAAACGAGGTTCCTTGTCATGGTAGGCTTGGCACGATAAAGAACCCTGCTGTATAATGTCATCAGTGCAACACACAGGCAAAATTTCCAACCTTCGCCTATAGCTGGTGACGTCTTAATATAAGTGAAATATTCTTGACTGGGACGTTAAACACCATTACTCAACTCAAATCAGAAATCATCATCCTTTGCTTCCTGAAAGTTTGTTATTTTCTTTGTGTGTGCAAGTTTCTTCGGCAATTAATTACAGAATTGGACCGCCCCAATACAAGTAAAAGAATCTTGACTGGAATGTCTATATTACCCTGCACCACTCCACTTTACTTAAACCTTGATGAAGGTCGTTGGTTTACTCTGGGCATTCTGATTACCTACATAAAACACCATTACTACATTTCACTGTAGGCTGTTTGACCTTTAAATTCAATATTAGATTGGGCTAATAGACTGTGTGATTTAGGTAAGACGGCATGTTCCATTACCATAAACACCTGGTATCCAGTATTACTATCATCTATTCTTATATATCAACTTTATATAGCCCCTAAATTGTACAACGGATATGTCTTCTTGAATATTAAAATTAAAGGTCAAACTACCAGGTCAAACTTGATGGACTATACAGATATAGGCAAACAACATTGACCTGTTCGCTAGACCTTTGATTTAAATATTCATTAACTTATAAAAAAGAGAATCAACACACTTAGATGTGGCTGGTCGTGGAGTCTGTTGGTGGAGTCTGTTGGTGGATCCTAATGGATTCAATAGAGTTCTGAAGTATTAAACTATATCCAAAAACACAGAAAACTCAACACTTCACAGACTGCTATGGTATTTATTATGGTATTATCATGATAATACCATAATAAATACCATAGCAGTCTGTGAAGTGTTGAGTTTTCTGTGTTTTTGGATATAAATATTCATTATGAATAGGTTAATGTAAGGAATAGGGATCACGCATGTATATTTCGTCTATGTGATTTGAACACTAATCATGGGCAATGTGTATATGTATTAACTGCGAATCAACGCTACCCATGTATCAAGTGGAACTGCCTGTATGAAATTTCTTATGAAAGGTCAAGAAGACAGATCAATGTTGTTTGACTATACTTGTAACCTGGAATTGTTGATTTACTGGTGGTCCCTAGGTAATAGATTATCTTTTAGGTAGGGGAGATAACTAAATTTGTAGATTAACGGACATGACACCCGTGTCACAATAGTAGGAGATTATGATTGCTGTCTATACTTTGTATATATACCTGTAGGTCAGTGTTGTTTATGTTATGTGTTTGATTTACTGGTGGTCTGGTGGTCCCTGGGTAATAGGTTATCCACTGGGTAGGGGAGATAACTCACTTTGTAGATGATTGACGGACATGACAAGTTTTTGCGATGGCTGACAAATGATTGACATAATTTTGTGTATGTAAATTGTCAGGTTGCAGATAAAGTAGTTTATCTGTCTGTATTTGGTATTTTTGATAATTGAATAAATTAAATAAATAAATAAATGAATCAATAAATAAATAAATTTTGAATAAATAAATAAATAAATAAATAAATAAATAAAAACATGTAAATAAATAAGATGTTAACAACTTCTCTGGATTATCAAACTTGTCAAATTTGTTGTTTCATTTTAATAAAAAAATCTTAAGTGTTCATAGTTGATATGAGAGAGAAAGAGAGAAAGATAGAGAGAGAGAGAAAGAGAGAGAGAGAGAAAGAGAGAGAGAAGAGAGAGAGAGAGAGAGAGAGAGAGAGAGGGGGAGAGAAAAGAGAGGGAGAGAGAGAGAGAGGGAGGGAGCATGCAATTTTGAAATTGGGGCCAATTTATTGACAGTGGGGACAAATTTGAGAGGGCGAATTTACAGTGGGGCGAATTGACTTGAATTCTCCTGTATACATATGCACTAGATTACAAGGCAAGATAGTTAGACAAAAGACAGAAAGATTAATATCAGTACCTTGAGTTTTTATAGTTGTATGCACTACTAATATATATACTAGTATATAAGTATTTTATTCTAAAAATAGTTTTATTACACTAATATCTTAAGTATATATATATATTTATTATATGTTTATCTATTAAGGTACCTTTCATCAAAATTCCCTCTGTATATATACCTTGTTTAGAGATAGAGATACAAGCTGTCTAGATTGAGATACAAGCTGATTGTGGTTATAATGGAATGTCATTTGTACTTAATTTTATCTGGCATATTGTTGGAAGTATTTCCATGTTTAATCTATGAGACCTGCTAACTTTTGGAACACAAAAATGTACTGGTCCAACATAATTTTACCAGCCCTGGTCCAACACAAAAATATAAACTGGTCCAAATTAAATATACCGGCACTAGTCCAACACAAAAATATAAACTGGTCGAAATTAAATATACCGGCACTAGTCCAACACAAAACTATAAACTGGTCGAAATTAAATATACTGGCACTAGTCCAACACAAAATTATAAACTGGTCGAAATTAAATATACTGGCACTAGTCCAACACAAAACTATAAACTGGTCGAAATTAAATATACCGGCACTAGTCCAACACAAAACTATAAACTGGTCCAAATTAAATATACCGGCACTAGTCCAACACAAAATTATAAACTGGTCGAAATTAAATATACTGGCACTAGTCCAACACAAAACTATAAACTGGTCGAAATTAAATATACCGGCACTAGTCCAACACAAAACTATAAACTGGTCGAAATTAAATATACCGGCACTAGTCCAACACAAAACTATAAACTGGTCGAAATTAAATATACCGGCACTAGTCCAACACAAAACTATAAACTGGTCGAAATTAAATATACCAGCACTAGTCCAACACAAAACTATACTGGTTCAACATAAATATACTTGTTTAGCACAGATATACTGGTCCACAATAAATTGGTTCAAAACAAAAACACTGGTTCTACACAAATATACCAGCACTGATCCAACACAAAAATATACTGGTCCAGCACAAATTGGTTCGACATAAATACACTGGCTCAAAACAAATATACTGGTCCAACACCAAAATCATGTACCGGGTAGTCCAGGACTTATGAATCAATCTGTTATCTCTGAAATGTTTGCAAATAATATGTACTTGTTTAATCTATTAAAACTTTTGGAATATACTGATCCAACTTAATTTTACCAATACTGCTCAAACACAAAATATACTGGTCAAATACAGAAATTCTATGGTTCAAATCAAGAGAATTATTCTATTACCGGTACCTTGGAAAATTGAGTATTGGCATAAAAATTTTACGTCTAAAACTTGGGCTTATGGATCTGGCACATCTGTCACCCTTGGTTTTAGATGCCATTCTTGACAGGTATTAGTACAAGAAAGTTTAGTAACTCTTTTGCTTAAGGTTGGTGGTTTTCTCTGGGTATTTTGGTTTTCTCCACCATTCTGGAACTGAATACATCAATGCAAGAGAAAAAATAAATAAATAAATAAATAAAAAAATAAATAAATAATGATAATAATAGAAAAAAGAAAAAGAAAAAAAAAGGAATAGTCTGAAAACATCTGAATTCATTATGAAAACACCTGAAAAACTGAAAACTTGGTTTGGATAGATATAATAGTTGTAAAGAATTGAAAGAGATGTCACCATGCCAACAGTTTTTAATAACAACCTTCAAAAAACTTATGTGTGACATTAACACACATTCCAGCTCTCTATTTTACACACGCACAGACATAATTAATTAGATGATATATATATGTGTTATATATATGTGTGTAAAGTTGATGAATATTAATTAAGGGGTTAGCTAGAACAGTTTAACCTGAAGAATTCGACCTGAATATGAAAATTTTTTACAGCACTGTTGAATTATGTGATTTAAAGGTGATACTCTTTTTTCATTCAATGGGGCCTTTGGTGGCTGAGTGGTCCAAAGGCCCCTCTTGTCGCCTATGTCTGTCGAATTCTACTTGAGGCTAATCCTTATGTGAGAAAATTGGTCAGTTTGCTTGTCAAAGCTCGGTAATTTTCTCTTGGCACTCTGGTTTCCTCTATAATTTTTGAAATGACTTCCTCCAAATAAGCAGTGAACAAATTTTGACTGGGATTTAAAACACCATTACTCCACTCAATGATTGAATAGAGATAGAGGTCTTTATCCTGTATTTATAAGGTCCACCTGCCCATAAGGTCCTCTGTTACTGGTCTCTTTATAGACAGGTTTAACTGTATTTCAAAACTTCCTATTTTTTTTTGTTTTTGAAAAAATTAACCAAGTCACTGGTTTAATAAGTGAAGTATTCTTGCTCCATATGTTTTTAGGTATACAAGTAAAGGTCACCGTGACCAGGTCATTATTGTCAAGCTTGTAAAAAGCTTGAAGGCATGTTAAGATGATGACATGATGAAGAATGTAATCAGGTGTCTAAAAACAAAAATTATCCCAGTATCAGATGATAATTAATAATACCAAACTGATAAAAAAAATCCCCGAGAGGAGTTTTCCGTATACACCTCTTTTCTTAACCTTTGACCTCTCAGTATTTTAGACAGAACCATATATTTATTTTGTAAATAACTAAGGTACTACTATAGACACACATACATATTACACCTGATATAGGCAGGTATGACAAATATTTTCTCGTCAACAGGTACATCATCACACAGGTACACACCGAGGTTTTGGATTCATTTTATATATTTTTTATGAGGAATAACAAGATTTCTACAGTTTTATTGACAAAAATTTTGGATTATCGTTATGATTAAGTGGACCTGTCATCACTAATTAATATTCACTTGTCGGCCGGGATGTCATATAGGTACAACCTTCAGCTCGGGATTTTTCACTTGTCATTTTGTATGCATTTTACGAACCACCACGATCCATTGACAAAAGTTTTGTGTGTTTTTTGTGACTAAAATTTTGAATGTAGCAGTTATGTTTGGGATTTTTTTGTCCATCTGTTTCATGGGATTCTGTCAAGTGGTTGATGATCCACACAGGTAGAATCGGCACCTGTAAATTAGTATTACCTTTGAGTCAGGATTTTTCATGTTGTTGTTTTTTACGAGCCACTTGGATTTATTGACAAGTTTGCAGTTTTGTCAGAAAATATTCGATTATTCATGAATTTTTTCATGATTTTTTAGCCAATCTTGGATCATGTGACAAGTTTGCAGTTTTTGTGATATAATTATGGATCATTCAGGATTTTTTTTCCCCATTATTTTGCTGAACATCAAAATCAAATGACATTAAGTTTTTGTGCTAAAATTTTGGATTATTCAAGTGTTTTTCATATTTTCCAAGAAAACCACTCTTGGATCAAGTGACAGAAATTTGCACTTGTTTTGTTAAAATTTTAGAATTTTCACATGTCATTTTCTAAGAATCATCATGATCAAATGACAAGTTTTTGTGATAAAATTTTGGATTATTGTTATGTTAAAATAGCAAGTTTGCCTTGTTATTGGAACAAAATTTTGAATTATTATCATGATAAATACCAAATAAGTTTTTGTGGTTACTTGGAAACAATTTTTGATAATAATCATCATGGTCAACTTCAAATAGCAAGTTTTTGCGTTTTTTGTGACAAAATTTTGTTGGATTTAGCCGTTATGTTGGGGATATTCTCGACCACCTGTTGTAAAGGATTCCGCAGAATTGTTGACAATCTTTACAGGTATGTGGGTATCTTTTGTTTATTTACTTATTACTTATCAAGGTACGATGTCCGTATAACTTTAAGGTGTTTAGAAATGTGTACATTGTTTTATAACATACCTGTTATGTGCAAAAAGTGTTGGCCAATCATTATCAACAATATAATACAGTCAAACCTATCTATAAAGGCCACCTGAGAGAACAAATAAAAGTGACCTTTTTGGGCAGGTGGCCTTTATATACAGGGTCAAATAATATGAATAAAGAACAATTGGGATACAATTCTACTGGCTTTATAAGCAGGTGGCCCTTATAAAGAGGTGTGGCCTTTAAGGCCCATCTGACTGTACAGTGAAATGGAAGCACCACTGAAATCATTTAAAGCTGAACCCCGAATAAACTGAAAACTTGTCTAAACTGAAAACCTGTGTAAACTGAAACTCTGTTCAAACTGAACCTTGAGTAAACTGAAACTCTGTTTAAACTGAACCCTGAGTAAACTGAAACTCTGTTTAAACTGAACCCTGAGTAAACTGAAAACGTGTTTAAACTGAACCCTGAGTAAACTGAAAACGTGTTTAAACTGAACCCTGAGTAAACTGAAAACGTGTTTAAACTGAACCCTGAGTAAACTGAAAACGTGTTTAAACTGAACCCTGAGTAAACTGAAAACCTGTCTAAACTCAACCCTGAGTAAACTGAAACTCTGTTTAAACTGAACCCTGAGTAAACTGAAAACGTGTTTAAACTGAACCCTGAGTAAACTGAAAACGTGTTTAAACTGAACCCTGAGTAAACTGAAAACCTGTCTAAACTCAACCCTGAGTAAACTGAAAATCTGTCTATACTGAACTCTTGAGTAAACTAAAAACGTGTTTAAACTGAACCCTGAGTAAACTGAAAACGTGTTTAAACTGAACCCTGAGTAAACTGAAAATCTGTCTATACTGAACTCTTGAGTAAACTGAAAACATGTCTAAACTGAACCCTGAGTAAACTGAAAACGTGTCTAAACTGAACCCTGAGTAAACTGAAAACCCATTTTAACTGAGAATCTGTATAAACTAAACCCTGAATAAATTGGAAACCTTTCTAAATTGATCCCTGACTAAACTGTACCCTGAGTAAACTTAAAACATGTTTAAACTTTATCCTGAGTAAATTGGAAAATCTGTAAAACTGCGCCCTGAGTAAACTGAAAATGTGTCCTAAGCTGAACCCTGAGTAAAGTTAAAATCCATTTTAAATGAAAATCTGTATAAACTAAACTCTGAATAAAGTGAACACCAGATACAAACTGAATATCTGTCTGAACTAAATACAGGGTAAACTAAATACCTCTCTAAAATCATGAGTAAGCACAAAACTGGGCAGGTCTGAGATGATGGAGAAAACTTCAGTACCTGGAGTTGAGTAATGGTGTTTAACGTCCCAGTCAAGAATATTTCACTTATATCGAGACGTCGCCAGCTATAGGCGAAGGTGCAGAAATTTTGCCTGTGCGTTGCGCTGATGGCATTATACAGCAGGGTTCTTTAGCGTGCCAAGCCCACCGTGACACGGGACCTCGTTTATTTTAAGTTCCCATCCGAAAGAACCATGACTTTTATTTCATAATGCCGGGTGCTTGGGAAAAGAACAGTTACTACCGACTTTTAAGTCTTGGGTCAGACTTAGCTGGGGTTCGAACCCACGACCTCCAAACTTACGGAGTGAGCACTCTACCAACTGAGCTACCGCAGTGTACCTGGAGAAAACTAACATAAGCAAATGAATTATCCAAATATGACATATTTACAATGAGGATCTTAGCTACTGCTAACATGCCATAATATTATAAGTTTGCTATTTATTCAAGAATTTCAATATCCTAATTTTTTTACCAAAAGCGAAAATTTCTCCTCTTGTACTAATTAAAAAATGTTACATGTATTGATGTGACACTTACCATAGGCGAGGTTTGAAGAATTTTATACTCTTTGTCATGGTTAATAAAGGAGACCTTGTGTATAAAACACATACTATATTTATAACTCTTTTTAACTGTGGCCTGTCTCTATTCAGATCACATGTCTACCCACCTAGTCATCAATCTTGGCAGGGAAATAAAAAAAAGTATTAATATCAAGAAATTTTTAATTATCATTGTATAAGATGACTGTTACACAGATTCTAGATTGGTCATAAAGGAATAGGGAGCCTACAGTATAGATCATAGCACCTCTCACTAGGTATGTTTACAGGGCACATACCGTCAGTCGCAAATGTCACAATTTGCGATACTTTTTATAAATTGTGGCAAAAAAAAAATACATCTTTAAATAGAAAAAAATGTTCTAGAAGAATTTAAAATTTGCGACAGAAAATTTAGGCCAGTATTAGCCCTGGTTCATATGCAAATGAGAAACTACGGATCACAGTGCTTTTCTTTACCTCTGGTCATATACAACTTGGGAGCATGCTGACCACAGTTCTCTGTCATTTTTAGGGGCTTCAGTCATCATGTGATTTAAAGTGTCTTGCTTGTGGATCAAAGTACCTCTAACTATCTTGAAACTCACTTGGGTAGATTCTAATTTGTGAAATTTTGTCAGATTGTTTGCTGAATGTCAGTGGTTTTATCTAGGTGCTCCAGTTTCTTCCACCATCTTGACTGCAGTGTAAAACACCACCACCACTACACTCCATGAACATCAATCAAGCTTGTACAATTTCACTAATGTTTGATGGTAAAATTACAAGTCTGTTCAGTGTTTACTGCATTCTAGTTGAATGAGAATGTGACTTGCATATATGCAGATAGACAGAGAGGGGGAGGACATGCAGTGAAAAGGGGTGTGCACTGTGCAGAGAGGGGACACAGAAAATAGAGGTGTGCAGAGGGAGAGGGGTGTGTAGGGAAGGAGAGTGAGGGTAGATAGAAGGACACATACATAAAGATGGAAATGAGAAACAATACATGTGAAAAAAGATGATATACATATGAGAGAGAGAGAGAGAGAGAGAGAGAGAGAGAGAGAAAGAGTATACAAGAGAGAGAGAGAGTTGTTGAGAGAGAAAGAGAGAGTAAAAACAACATAAAGGAAGAAAAATTCAGAAAACAGGGAAATTTCCTCATAATATAAAATAAACATACCAGGAATAAATTTTAATTTTAGATCTTGAGTTTAAAAAAAAAAAAAAAAAGAACGAAATTAGACATGCGTCTTGATCCGTTTGTCATTGATGAGCATACTATCTACTAGACTATAGCCCCGAGGCGGGACGTAACGGGACATAGGTGTTTGATAGAGAATTCTTTTCAAGTAATCAGTCATTTCTTGTTTAACAAGTGTTTACATCAGATTGTTGTGTTGTGTATCGTGGTCGTCGATGGGTTGGAAATGTCGATTTTTTAGTAGTTTTTCTGGATGTTGTTGTATTCATAAAATGTGGTTCACATTGGTGGTTAGGTGAGTTTGGTTTTATTTTTGTAATTGAAATATAAAAATGTCAGCTGAAATATGAATACTTTGCAATAGCTGGAACAAGATGCAACAAAATGAATGAAATAAGAAAAAAGACACCTGATAAATACACACAGTAAAACCTTGTTATAATGCCACTTGGCAGCTTTGCCACCTCGCTTATCATGCTTATTGCCACAGTAAACCAGTTCACTATCCCCAACCTAGTACTGGGAATAAAGATTTGTGTGGACAGGTTTAAGTATTTTGAAGTAGGATTTAATGTTAAGAGTAATACCATCTGAAATCTTATGTGTTGCACAGAACATAGTGGCAAAAAAGTAGGTCATTAGCTTCCTGAAAAATGATGCTGGAAAGGAAATACCCAAACACTTTAACAATATTTCTCAAAACATGTTTCTCATACAGATGTAACATTAAATGCATTATTATATTGTGTCCCATGTATATTCTACAATGTTTTACCAGACCTTGAGTTTCAATGAATTTTCCTGACGAGTACAATACTATTTTAGAAAAAAAAACTGGCCATTTAGAGATGCTAAATGTACTGTATGTTATGGTAGAATGATGTGCAGAAGGGGAGTAAGACTCTTATACAGATCAGGGGTAAGGAGTAAAATCAGAAGGCCACAGTCTGGTCTGGTCCTTGCCTCTGTATACACAAATCCTCAGCCCCAGTGCTAGGTTCATGTGATGAACTTATTATAACGAAGTGAATTATACCTAAAATAAATTAATCTTGTTTGTGAAAATTTCACAATTAACAATATTGTATTCAGTAAAAGTGATATAGTAATTACAGGAAAAACCTGATAAACTTTAATTGAGATTGAAAATTTATTCTAGATCAAATAAAAATTAATGATTATTTTCCATCATATCCATACTAGATAATTGTTTTGGCCTTGTTTTGGAGACATAACTGTCTATAATAATATCAAAGAGACACAGTTGTCGCAAAGTTTGATAAATTACAGATGATGTACTCTGTAAGAAGAAACATTCTCTGGTAAAAAATCTTTACAGTTTTCACGATGACTCTTGCACCACAAATATATTTTCTCATTGAAATTTTTTTTACTTCCCTTGGCACACTTTCTCTTTTTTGGAATCATGAATTTTTTTTATCACGAAATAGCTTAGAAGATAAAAACCCAGGGTTCATACAGGCCTGGAAAAGTCCTTAAATTTTTAGGTTTGTCCTAAAAAGACCATAAAAGCAAGTCTGACCCTAAAAAAGTCCTTGAATTTATCCTTAAGGCCCTAAAAGCCCTTGAATTTGGCCAGTTGTGTGTCTGTATTTTGACATTAAGTGGTTGCAAATAGACTGATATAAATAAATTAATAAATTATGTTGAAATGAGCAATTTAAAGGTATCTGGCCCTCCTGAACGCCCAACTTTAACCTTATCCACTTCAAGTGTCATTACCATGGACACGTAAGTAATTGTTTTATTGATTTAATTGTCTTTGGACCAATATTTTTTTTGTTAAAATTGTCTTTCTGATTATACCTTGAATTTACAAATAAGACCCTGAAAAGACCCTAAAAAGTCCTTAAATTTAGAGTCCAAATGTCTGTACGAACCCTGAAACCTGGAAAGTCTCCTACTGTTAATGTTTCTTCTTATACAGTATTAGATGATCAGTGAGACTTTGACTCAGCACCACTCTATGTTCTATCAAAGTTTGTTGTTATGAAGTTGGCGATAAACTTTTGAATAAATTTGAAATCCCAAAATCATGGCATCAAGATGTTAATTCTTATATTGCAGTTAAACATAGTACAGTCCAACCTGCCATAAAGGCCACCTCTATATAAGGGCCACCTGCTTATAAAGGCCAGTAGAATTGTATCACAATTGTTCTTTATTCATATTATTTGCATCTGTATATAAAGGCCACCTGCCCATAAAGGCCATTTTTACTAGTTTCCTTGGGTGGCTTTTAAAGTCAAGTTTGACAGTATTTAGTTAAATTTATAGAATTTTGAACAAATTGATTAAAATCCCAAAATTATTACATCACTATTGTAATTCTTCTATCACATTTAAACATAATATTCAATGATTTTGCCCCCAAAATGATGTGAAATTAAACTAACACTCCATGTACCCCAGACCAAGTACCAAAGAGCGCAGCTAGAAATAAATTTGTAACATTGACAGGAAAAACACAAACCTTAGGCAAATTAACTGACTTGAGTGGGATTTAAACCTAGACTTGAGAGGGACTGTGATCTATATAATCCCACACTTTAGACCAATCACCCACCGAAGACCCTGACTGATGGGATTTCTGGTACTATAAACCCATACAATATCTGGTGTGATGAATGATTATGTTGTAAGGCTAACCACCATTTCCTGTTAGAGGGAATGAACATCTGCCTAATGTTCAAACCCAAGACCATTTCAAGTGTCAATTTCAAGAATTGGGTAGGTCAAAAGAATTTTTGTGAGAAGAAATGATAATTTTACAAGGTTATACACCATTTCCTGTTTAGAGGGAATGAACATCTAGACCATTTTAGGTGTCAATTTCAAGAAGCTGATAGAAAAATTTAAGCAACCATTATCAAGCGATACTATAATTTGTACATTGTCTTGTCGAACCAGACCCCTGTCTTAAGTTAGATAATGAAGAATTAAGATATAACTTCCCACCTATAAATTAGAACACCTGTAGAACTTTAACGATGTCATCATTACCTGGTATACAGGTATACTTCAACTTTACAATACAGGTGTATAATGTCTTTTGATCTCAGGTGTTTATTTTCATTTACTCTAAGTTTATTGTTTTGAGAGAGAGAGAGAGAGAGAGAGAGAGAGAGAGAGGTGGGGCAGGTATGACAGGTGTTAGAGGTAGCCTTTACTTATAATAGAGAGAGAGAGAGAGAGAGAGAGAGAGAGAGAGAGAGAGAGGTGGGGTAGGCATGACTGGTGTTAGAGGGAGCCTTTGCTAATAATGGAGAGAGAGGGATTAATGCTAGATGTAGAATATGAGAGCGAGAGAAGGGGAGATGTTTCCATTACAAGTGCTAGATGTAGATGCAGGCTAGGTAACTAATGGATAGAGAGAAAAAGAAAGATCATGATGAATGCTAGAGGTAGCGATGAAATAAATGGAAAAGGGGGGTGTTATGAAAATAAATGGAAAAGGGGAGGGGGTGTTATGAAAATAAAATAGAGAGGGCCCATGGCAAGTGTTAGGGTTAGGCTTATGATAGAGAGAGAAAGAAAGGAGAGCGTTTATCAGGGGACAATTATTGTCGCCATTATGTAAATTATACAATATATTAAACCATCAGCTAATTGAGATATAGCAGCTTCTCGCAGTCACAAATTTTGCCATATTACCAGATTAATTTTAGGAAGTTACTACCAGACATTTACTAATGTTACGTGTGTAGTGCCAGTACATATAATAATTACAGTCATGACATATTCAATATTGATTCTCTCTGTGTAAGTCAAACTGCCCATCTTAGTCTCTCATTGTGAAGAAAGAGGCCTTAAAACCTGAAACCATGTGCTATGTTTGATGTGTCACACTAAAGAATCTGTAGTATAATAGACATGGCATACTAAAGGGCACTCTATGCACATTGCTCCGAGTGCACTGCATGCGTAAAAATTTCTGTCACTTCACATATGGCTGGTGACACCTCCATATAAGTGAAATATTCTTGACTGGGTAAAACTCCATTCACTGATTCAGTCAATCATTCAAATTCTTATCATTGTTAACTTACAAAAATTGGTCAATTTATAATAAGCTGGTGCTCTCTCAATACAGTTGACTCTCGTTATCTCGAACTCGACGGGGAAATGCAAAAAGTTCGACTTATCCGGAGTTCGAGATAACCGATGTTAAAAACGACAACAAAAGGGAAGTAACTCGTACACGCCTACCGGAAGTCGCTTCCGGTTTTATCTTGTCAAACTGTATATTGCCGGTTTCTCCTATATCGTATGTATTCAAACATGATATATAAAAACTGCATTATTTATTTTTTGTATTTATAATTGAGAATGTAGTATATAAAAAACCGGGAGATTATCTGTTACTTGTTATTAGCCGACATATAGTGGAGTCCGCTTTGGTCTCCATACCAGTTTCGCTTTGTGTACTTTAATCATCCCAAGCTTCCGGTTGTATTGAGTAATGTTCACATCACACGATTTCGGAAGCCATGTTCAGCTTGGCAGTAATTATAACACCTGCTAATCCCCTGGATGGTTTAATTGCTTATGCAAGGGATAATAATTAAGGGCTTAAGGAAATTGGGAGGTCAGTGCAATGTTGTAATTTTAAAATCAACACGAGGCCGACAGTCAAATATTTTATTTGTGTCGGAATGTGTTTCTTCTACCAAAAAAATCTGTAGGCGCTGACAAATTTTATTTCTCAAAATTTTTTGTTCTAGTTAACAAATTAATTTTCCTAAATTTTTTGTTCGAGTTAACGAGTGTAATTTTCCTAGGATTTTCATTCAAGGGGACGATAATATTGTTCGACATATCCGATAATTCGAGATATCCGAGTTCGAGATAACCGGAGTGATTTTGGTTTAATAAAGAACAACTCTGTTCGGACTTTTTAAAAAAGTTCGAGATATCCGGTAGTTCGAGATATCCGAGTTCGAGATAACGAGATTCAACTGTATAAGCAAGTTATTGACCTTATAATCACAATACAGTAAAACCTTGATTCATCGCCACCATTTGTTCTGTCAAATTTTGGCGTTATAAAGGGGTCTGGCGATACATTGGGGGAGGCGGATAAAGAAAAACATTAACAAAATGAATTTTAGGACTTCAAAATAGTGTGGCGATAAGCGAGGTGGCAAATTTATCAAGGGGCATTATAACGAGGTTTTACTGTATGTTCATTCAACATTTCTGTGTACTAGCTACATGTAGTTACAAGGTTTGACATGTTTCAAAAGCTGGTGATTTTTCAATATAAGTGAAGTACATGTAGTCTTGACATGGGTGAGTGAGTGAGTAATGGGGTTTACCTTCCCAGTCAAGAATATTTCACTTATATCGAGACGCTGCCAGCTATAGGCGAAAGTGCAGAAATTTTGCCTGTGCGTTGCCCTAATGGCATTATACCACAGGGTTCTTTAGTGTGCCAAGCCCACCGTGACATGGGACCTTGTTTATTTTAAGTTCCCATCTGAAAGAACCTTGACTTTCATTTCGTAATGACGAGTGCTTGGTGAAAGAACAGTCACTACCCACTTTCATGTCTTGGGTCAGACCCGGCCGGGGATTGAACCCACAACCTCCCACTTGCGGAGCGAGCACTCTACCGAAGTCTTGACATAGGAGCAATCCTTAATTAAAACCAATCATTAGTAGTTTGACTAGAATTCCACAATTGTAAAATTATAAGTAGCCAAATTTCCAAAATTTATAAAGATGTAGTCATGAAGTTTCTCGTAAATTTGCTAAATTTGTTAAATTTGGAAAGAATTTCTCAAAAATTAGTAGCCAATGGTGATTTTTGCTTTAAGGACTGTAAATTTGAGAGTATTGTCAATGCAAAAATTATTTTCGAGTTTGCCAATAAAAGCTTATTAAAGATAAGCTGTTCAGCTGGGATGTATACAAAAGTTCAGTTTTTCCCACAATAATTATGAAAAATAAGCTATATGTAGTCATCTTGGCTATATTCAAGAGTTTGGATTTCCCACCCACCACCCTTCCCCTACCCTGTTAATTATGAAAGCTAAGTCATTCAACTGGGATATATACGTGAGTTAGATATTTCCCTTGAGTTAAGATACCCCCCCCCCCCTTCCTGGTAATTATGAAAGCTAAGTCATTCAACTGGGATATATACATGCAAGTTAGGATTTCCTGATATTATGACAGCTAAACCATTCAACTGGGATATATACACATATTGGGATTTTCTCAAAAGCTAAGCCATTCATCTGGGCTATATTCACAAGTTTAAATTCCCCCCCCCCCAGAGTTTGGATCCCTCCCCTGATAACTATAAAAGCTAAGCCATTCAACTGGGATGTATACACGAGTTTGGATTTTTTTTCCCGTTAATTTTCGGCAGACAGTTTTACTGACACATTATTGACACTACATGTGAAATATTATAGTCATGAACTATTGATTTTCTGATGGAGTCTGTGTTAGCTAGTCTATTTCTGAATTAAGTTGATTATTATTGTGACTTACCATGTTTGGTCAGTTTGGCTAATATCATGTACTAAGTCCGTTTTTCGTTTTGTGCTGGCAGTGATCCTGATTATGATCGTCATACTGATGGATATACTAGAAAATTTTTAGTTGTAACATTTGGGACTAATTGGTAGCTGAATCTGTGTTACCTAGTTTATTTCTGAATTAAGTTGATTATTATTGTAACTTACCATGTACGGTCATTTTGGCTGATCTCGTGTAATAAGTCTGTGTTTCGTTTTCCGCATTCCGTGTGCTGGCAGCCATCCTGATTCTCATCGCCTAACTAATGGATGTTATTATTGAGATATGCTCGAATATTGGAAGTTGTAATATTTTGGACTAGCCACAATATTAGGAGTTGTGATATTTTGGCACTTCCTGGTAGCTGGAATATTGGAAGTTGTCATATTTGGGATTTAAGTCTTGGAAGAAAAGCATATATTGTTTTGTTTTAATTCATCATCGTCGGTAACAATCAGATGATATTAAATTTTTGCAGACTATTTATTAGTGAAGAGTTTTACATAACATGTGTACTACTAAATATGATTGATTCTCACATCACTGGATGTTACAAAAATTGGAAAATATAGTTTGAAAGTGTTTTTTGATGTTACTAAAGATGTTAAATATGAAGAGAGCAGTTCATTAGAGTCTCAGTTTATTGGCACCATTTCTTCAGTTGGATTTTAGTGTTAAAAAGTGTATGGAAGGAACATAAAGAAAGTTGAAAGTTCAACTTATTGGCAGAGTTACTGAGGGCCATGCAGGCATTATAAAATGAGAATTTATTGTATTAAATAGTGACAAGTCATATAAAAATATTATTTAATTTAGTATAGGCATTGTCTGTTATGAGGTTGGAGTTATTATCTAGATTTTATGTTGCAAGTTGTAACATTGAAGTCTTATTGTGATAATGGATTTGTAAATTTCCGTAATATGCTAGAAGTTGTAAAACTGGAAACTTTACTAGAGTGGTAAGTGTTAGATAAAAATGAAGTTGAGTTGAGTAATCATGTTTAAATCCCCAGTCAAGAATATTTCACTTATATTAAGACATTGCCAGCTGTAGGCGAAGGTCTGGAAATTTTGCCTGTGTGTTGTGCTGATGGCATTGTGTTTGGGGAAAGAACAGTCACTACCCACTTTCAAGTCTTGGGTCAGACCTGGTCTAGGTTCAAACCCATGACCTCCAACTTACAGAGTGAGAGTTTTACCAACTGAGCGACTGCAGTAGTATTTAGATAAAATTGTACATGATGAAGTGTTCATTCCAGAAAGGGATATAATGTCATTGGCCTCAAAATGATAATTCTGTCGCACAAAAATATGATCTATGGACAATCCATGGTCAATCTTTAGTCTTGTTTTAGTTTTGAAAAAATCCAGTTCTATTATATTTTTGCATGACTTACTGCTGACCTTTTCAAAAATAGAAATAATTTTGAAGTTTGAAAACATGGTCCTTGTTTTTCAAAGCCTTGGCCAGGATGACCCCACCAACTACATTTATCCAATCCCACCCCACCCCTCTCTCCCCACCCCTCTCTCCCCACCCCTCTCTCCACCCCTTTCCATCTCTCTCCCCCCCCCCCCCCCCCATGAATGAAGTTTAGGGGTATATAGGAATCATCCTCTCTGTCCGTCTGTCTGGTTGTCTGTTCATCTCTCTGTCCGTCTGTCTGGTTGTCTGTCCATCCCAATATGATGTCTGCTCTATATCTTCCATATCTATGGATGGATTTTGATCAAACTTGGCACAAATGTAAACCAACATAAGACTAGAATTGGCATACCAGATTTATGTGCATAAGTCAAAGGTCAAGGTCAGGAGGTCAGTGTTAGAGGGAAGGGGGGGGGGGGGTATTTGGCTCTCGAGAGACAGTTTTAGATTTAACACTGAATTATGTATGTCTTTAGGTCTCTGGGGGCCTCTGTGGTCTATAGTACCCACTTTATACAGATCATAGTGCCACTCTTTTTCGGTAGGTTCAAAACCCATTCTGGCAGATCTTGATGTAAAAAAGTGTGTCAGATCGCTTGACAAAGATCATTAGTTTACTCTGGATACTTGGGTTTCCTCCACAATCAAAGACCTTTCTATCTTGATGTAAGAATTATACTATGTATTATATTATTAGAAGAAATATAAGAATTTTGACTGGGCATAAAACATTGTTCCTTCATTTGATTCTTTGTTCTCCAATCATCATAGCTAAAATCACCAATTTGTCTTTTTATCTTAGCAAAATTCTTTTAAAATAAACCATATGTTTGAATGATGAAATCTCAATTCGTAAAAAACCAAACTACTTTCAAATTTTGAACTTACTAGCTATAACTGTAACTTCTGAGGTAGGCGTATATTCATTGTGTCATTATCATAAATACAGTTTTAGATAATTTATATATAATACCATTATATAAACCATATATAGTAGGCTTTGTTTAGTAATATGATTTGTCTGGAGTAATTATATGACATCTGTTATGTATAGTTGTTACATTTAATACTGTCGGTCTGTCATATAGGAATTCAGGAGGGTGTGTGTGTGTTTGATTTCATTCATAAATACAATAAGACCTGGTATAGCCACCATCTCTGTATAAAGACCACCTGTCCATAACAGCTAGTGTCTGGAGTAATTATAGAACATCTGTTATATGTAGTTGATACATTAAATACTGTCAGCCCCATTTCGCCATATAGGAATTCAGGAGGGAAGACTGTTTGATTTCATTCATGAATACACTAAGACCTACTGTAGTCACCATCTCTATATAAAGACCCCCTGCCCGTTACAGCCAGTGTCTGGAGTAATTATAGAACATCTGTTATGTGGTTGTTACATTTAATACATTTATGAAATTCAGGACCCAGTTATTCAAAGTTTGATTAGTTTAGCAATTAACTGTGATCTTTGACCTATTTAACTTAAAAAATCTGTTGAGGGAGCATAGTGGTTCACAGTCTTCTTGTTCATATTTTCAGGAGAACGTTCCATGAAGGAAGTAGTTCTGACCAATACAGTGATTCTGACCACAGCTTCTCAAATGACCGCAGTCGACTGGTTCGCAGTAGTCGAATGGAGGGCGATGGGGCTAGTGCCGACAAAAGTCCTCTATCGAGCGCCAGATACAACCCACAACAAAGCAGTATTAACGTAACTCCTAGTCCCAAGAAAGAGAAGTTACAGAAGAGCCAGTCATCTGATCAAATTTATGGTAGGTCGTCCATCCATTCATCCATCCATCCATCTATCCATCAATCAATAGATCAATCAATCAATCAATTAATCATGTAGATGAATAGAGTTAAATAGGGATACGCTATGGTAGAGCTTGTTCCCACTACAGGGACTTTGTACAACGAAGTAGGCTGCTTGCAAATAAATTGTTGACTCAGGGATATTGCAAGCCTAGGCTTATCAAGGCCCTCAAAAACTTTTATGGCCGTCATCACAGTATTGTTGATAAGTTTGATGTCTCTGTGTCCAGGATTGCCTTGGATATATTTGACGTTTCATAGTTCCATGTTCCTTTCACACAATTTTGATTACACACGTGGCGGGTGTAGCTAGCTAAACAGGAGGTGCTTACCCTTCCGGAGCACCCGGCCTCACTTCCCTGGTGAAAGTTCACGTGTCTTACCTAACTTGTCGGTTCCAAAGTTTTTACTTTGATTCTGTATTGTGATTCGGACATTGATTAGTATGTTTGTTTTTGATAATCAATAATTATTTTGTAGGGTATAAACTGTTATTCATCTTAAAAATGTGGAGACCTCACACAACACATATAAGTTTCTTTTAAGTGGCTTTGAAGAAAATGCTAGATATTTCATCCCTATCCTACTAAAGCCATAAAGTAAACTAATTTGCAAAACAGTCTTCTGTATATCACTCAAAACCAAGGTCTTGAGTTTCATTGCATGCCAGAGAAACGGTGATTTTGTTACATTTATTCAAAACTACCTTCTGCCTTTTAGATTTGGAAAATTTGCACTACATGTAGTTTAAATGAAAGTCCTGAAATAAATAGCAAACTACATCCATATTTTCCCCCAGGAGAAAGAAATTACCTTTATTTGTTAGTAATTGTAGGCAAACAAAATCATTGAGAAAAAAAAGCAAAAAAAAAAAAAAAAAAAAAAAGGAAGAAAAAAGTTGTTTTTTTGGTGACTGCAGATGATGATTGACTTAATAAAGAAAAAGTAAATTTTTCAAAAGTGATTTACTAATCAAGATTAATTTTTGGATTTACATTTTCTCTATTTTCCAGCCAAAGACAGTGGTACAGAACTAGAAGATAGCGGTAATGGTCCGGTAGATTACACTAACATGGTGGACCGAGCCCAGTACGAGGATTTACTACAGGAGTACAACCATGTGTCTGACGCCATGAGTGTTACCAGATTGGAACTCATGAAACTTCAAGATCTTGTAAGTCAGTTTGGTATATGAAAAACCATCATCAGAATAATGTTATCAGCTTGTGTGCACAAAGTGCAAAAAAGGCGTGGTCAGAAGCACATGCTTGCAGATCACTCCACCTGTCACTGCCTAGGTGGCAACCCCACTCTGGGAAGATCGTGAGAAAGTTTGCCTTACTACAAAATAGTGTTGGATCGAATAATCAATATTAATCCATATCTAATTGTTTGAGCGTTCGATTAGCGATAATCGATTCTAAAATCTAATGATCGATTTCGATTATTTACTGAACTGTGTTTATGGAAAAACGGAACGGTTCGTTTGGAGCTTGTGTGTAAAATAAGTATGAAATTGTAGCTGAAATAAGTGTACTTGGAAAAGAAAACTAACACAAATGTAAGGAAGTGTAAATGATCAGAAAAAAATGGAGGATATTTTAAGTCTTAACTGAGATACAAATATTATGCAGATATTATCAAGACTAAAAATTAGAATTTAATCTAATTTACTTTGTAATTTCAGCTTCAATTTATTAACCGATTATAATCGGAAAATCGATCTAAATCATCTTTCGATTATAACCGATTAATCGATTATGAAAATGCAACCGATTCCCATCACTACTACAAAATCTAGATTTATCTCTAGAATGTAGATTATATTTTGTACAATTGTATATATATGTATTTGTCTTGTATATGTAAAACCAGGGCTCCAAGTAGCGAGTAAATTACTCGCATATGCGACTAAAAATCAGACATGGCTAGTAAATTTCTGATGCACTCGCCAAACGGCGATCAATAAATACAGAGACTGCGACCGAAAATTTATTTTTTGTACAGAAAAGATTGTTTTATAACCAGGAGATGATCATGTAAACATCGTTTTTAGCCAAAAGATGATCATGTAAACAATAATTTGGTACACCTTGGCCGCTAATGTTGTATACCGTTTGTTTATAGCCCTTGCTCATATACACAGGAACCCCGTCTGTGTTCTGGAGGTCACACGAACACTTGTAACTTGTGATACTCCTTGCTAGTATACAAACGTACAAAGGATTGCGCATTGCTATAGAAAACAACATGGCAAAACGAGCCAGCGGGACACAGGGGAAATTGTCCTCATTCGGTTCACCTCGGCCACTAGTGTTGTATACCGTTTGTTTATGTGAAAGTGCCCCGGAACTTGCCGGTTAAACAGACTTTGTCAATAGTGGGTCAACATCATTCAAAAATTTGTCAAGTCTTGTGGCACATGGCAAAAATTTTAAAATGGTTTTAAAAATTCAGCTTTTTGTATCGTTGCATGATCATGGGGAAATTTTGTTTTGGCGACCAAAATATTTAACCCTGGCTAGTAAATTTTGGCCTTGGCTAGTAAAAATAAAACATGGTAGCCAGAAGGCTAGTGAAAACCAAATCCTACTTGGAGCCCTGAAAACTGTCCTTATGTTACCCGGCAAGTGAACCCAGTGTCACCAACCCTGGCACTTGACCATCCCTATTCAGTGTCTGATACAATAAAAAAACATACATAACAAAAAAAAAGTTCGTCAGTTTACTCACCAAAGGTTGTTATTTTTTTATGGGCACTCCAGTTTCCTTCACAATTCATGAACTAATCACCTTGATATAAGTGAAAGATTGTTGACTGTGGCAATTTCTTGTATGAAACAGGGACAATATTATAAGTTAATGTCATTAATTATACCACTCCACTTCATTCAAATTGCACAAAGGCTATTGTCATGCCCCTGATGACTGGGTAAGGGTCCATTGTTAAGAAATTGATGTAGTTCACATATAGAGGTTATTCAAAGAATTTAATGTAGTCACTCACAATATTGATGCATACCACTGCCGTAGCTCAGTTGGTAGAGTGCTCGCTCCATAAGTTGGAGACCATGGGTTCAATCCCCAACCAGGTCTGACCCAAGACTTGAAAGTGGGTAGTAACTGTTCTTTCGCCAAGCACTCTGCATTACGAAATGAAAGTCACAGTTCTTTAGGATGGGAACTTAAAATAAACGAGGTCCCCGGGACTTACAGAATTGATATAAATCACTCAGAAAAATGGATAAATTGAAATATATGTCAATGGAATACTTGTGCAATTACATGTAATTTCAGTATATTTTAGCATCTAATTTTTATATGCTCCATTATTTTAGTTACTAAGTGGTGAGCCACCTGATGGTTCTGAGAGCAAGGTAGACATAACAGAAGGATTCCCTCCCACAGATCAACTAGTAAGTTATATATAGGTCTATATCTCAAACGAGAACTGTATCATAATTCCCTACCCTTATTTTGGTGTAAGTTGTACAGTTTTGAAGCTAAAATTATAACTGTGGGATTGTCAGTTATAACTAAGGATTTTAAAAAAAATCTTGTGATTTCCAGAAATAGGAGTTGAAACCATTTTCTAGTTTGTGAATATAGTGAAATATCAACTTCTTCTAATTTAGTTTGAGCAAAGGGCAATGTTTTAATACTGTCCAAGAGCGCAAGATTGGGATCTAGCTTTGTTTATTAGTTAAAATGTAATGGTCATGAAAGTGATAATCTTAGCTGCCAATCGGGATCTTTATCTGCAAATTAAAAATGAGGAAAGAAACAATGGAATCAAAATTCCAATCCAGAGTATTATACAGCATATTCATGCAGGGATTTATCAAGGGCCTATTTAGGGCCGAAATTCGGCCCCATTCCCAATGGAAAAACATTGATTTTTTCCCAAAATGGGCTGAAAAAATTTCCAATTAAAAAATCGTACCAGATACATAGCTGAAATATGGCCATAGATGTGGCTGCTTTTCTCAATCTTCAATCAACTCAATACACTAAAAGCATTAGATTTAATCATTAATGGCATCAAAGTATTCCCAAAATGAGTAAAAAGTTGATAGCTTTTCCCAATTTTTAGTTTAGGGCCTTTTCCCAAAAGACCCTGATAAATCCCTGTCATGTTTTGTCAAGTCAAATCTCCAATCCTTATTACTGATTTTGTAAAACTTAAGATCAAAATTATCCCAAACTTACCCATAGTCTCAAGAAAGGGTAGGCAAATATGGTTTTACTTTGTCGTACTCATGTAAAAAAGTAAATTAAAAAAACCCCAATGATTTTTGTCTACTTCTTCATGAAATTGGGGCAAAAGCTTTCTTTTTGAAGCCAGAAACTATAAAAAATAATTGTAATTGGCTAAATTAGCAAATGGCAGAGCTAACCATGACACTGTTTACATGTTTGCATGTATGATTTGCATAATTGGTCATAAGAAAAACAAGAACTTATTCAAATGGTGATTTCTGTTGTTTTGTATTCAGGTCATTTTAAGAAGCCAATTACAGCAATCAACAGAATTAAATTCTGATCTCAGAGAGGATTTGTCAAAAACTAAAAATGAATGTATGCAGCTACAAGGCACCAAAGTAAGTATCGTTACTGTATTGCTTATTGTAAAAAATTAGTTGCATATTTTCTGTTTTACTTCCTATATCTTTAAGTTGGAAATGAAATTACCTTGACTGGTAGGAAAATCCTCATTTCAAAGTCTGAAAATTAAGCAGGTTTGCCAAAAACTGGTGCCATCTTGATATAAGCAGTGATCTTATTTGCCTAAAAAAAACCGAATAAAAGTAGTTTCCCCTTGGGAAAAATGACTACCCATTAAATTTTCCCAATTTGACTACTAAAATTGCTAAAACAACCATTTCAGATATGGTCATAATCTTTGCAATGTGGATCCTAAGCTATTGCATGTATGACATTATGCAGTTTGCTGTATTTCAGAATTTTCCCAAATTTAAAAGGCAGCAGGTTGTTTCTGAAAAACTATAACAAAATATTTATACTCCCCATTAACAAAATTTAGGGGCTATATTAGAATCACCCATTCCATCTGTCCCATTTATGTGACCACTCTATAACTTCCACACATAGATGGAGCTTGATCAAACTTGGCACAAATACATACCATCATGAGACATTGTGTTGCATACCATATTTAGGTGTGTAGGTAAAGGTTCAAAGTCACAGCATCAAATTTCAGATTTAGCTCTCATAGGCAATTTTAGAGATAGGGGTATTTGTCTTTGAAATGACTTGTCAAGTTTATTGGTATTATTAATGTATCTCTGTTTTGCTTCAATAAAACTCACCTATATTAAAATTTTGCTGTTTCCCTGGTGACCAACTAGTATTCGATACTTTGACAAAGAAAAATAATGATTTTTCAATGCCGTATTGTTAGCCAATCAGATGGCTGGAATATATTAGTGCGGACCTGCAACCAATGCGCACATGCGTCATCTACTTCTTTCTTTTTCCATCGCTTCCGACCAGGTAGTCATGGATTATGTCAAGTTTATTAGTACTATTGATGTGTCTCTATTATTTATACAGGCTGGTCTAGTACAAAGACTATCAGAACAAGATGAATTAATAGCACAGTTAAAAGCTGAAATTTTACGCAGAGATTTTGAGCGACAAAGTTCAGAATCAGAAATGGTAAGTTATTAGGCACAAATATTATGCAGAGCAACAAAGTTCAGAATTTTACATGTATACAGATTTATACAACATTTCTATTGCGATGGGATTGAATCACTCGGATTTCTTGTTTTCTTGAATGTTTGACTTTATGATATCAATCTGCAATTACAGAAAACATAATTTCAACATATATATGTTAAGAGTCATTCTCTGTAAGAACCATTTGATTTGGCTATATTTTGGAAATCACATACCGGTATTTCGTATTTTGATAATATAGCATAAAACTGTTAAGTTAACTGTTGTCCATGTTACAATACTCAAAATAATTCTGATTCTCTTTGCTTTCAGGTTGAAGTCCATAAAAAATTTCAAGAAAAAGAGAAGACTATTATAGATTTAAGAGTAAGATGTTAAAAATTTTTATTATTCAGATCATGGTATTTTCTCCTATATAAAACTGTTTTTGGACCTTGAAATCTATGACTTATCTTTTTCCTCTATACAAACTATGTAACCATCACACATACTGACTTCTACAACATACTAAGGTGGATTATTCCTCTATGCAATGATTAGAGTGGTCATGGTAATTTACGCCCAAATCAAGACTCTTTCACTTATATTGAGGAGGTCAGCTCTATGATGGTGGAGCAAAAAGAGTATCTGGAGAAAACCTTCGGTTAGCCACTTGACAAATTTTCCTCTCACTAGAATCTACACTAGGATCTGCCTGATTAAGATTCAACCCTTGGTGGTGAGAGTCACTGTGTTCACTTTAGACCAAATAGACAGAAAGGCCAAAGAGATTATTTTGAAATTAACAAAGGTGAGTTGGTTTCTTGCATACCTATATCATTAGTTATGTTACTACAAAATTACATCAAACTACAATTTCTAGTTGGACTTAGTATATTCATAGGTTTTTGTGTTCAGAAAACATTGCTTAAAGTAAGAATTTTTAGTGACAGTTTGAAACAATTCAAACTGTTTTAATTTGTCGGGAGTGATTTATGTAATTTGCTTTCAGTACTTTAATTACTTTGATTTGTTTATTACAGAAAGACATTTCTCGTCGAGACCAAAGAATAGATCATTTACAGAATGAATTACAAGAAAAAGAAGCGTTAACGCGAGCATTAAAGTTACAGGTCACAGAACTACATGATAGACTCCGAGTGGTCGGAGAAACGGGGGTTAGTGAAATTTATCTTCTTGTAGGTCTTCTACTTGTTCAGATTAGTTATCTTGTGCCTTGTTCAATCTAGAAATGGCCCTTGAATTGTATTCATATTCTTATCAAGAAAAAATATGCTAAGAGGTTATTTTAACTATTTACAAAAATCCATTTGAATTATCTGAACTTGTACAAAAAATAGGGTAGTCGTTCAGGTGCTAGTGATAAAATGCCTTGGGTCTGACCCTGATTGACCCTGAGCTACAAATAATTTTATGTATGTGTTGTTTGGGGTATTCATCTCTCAAAAGATTATTCTACAGTGATTTGTTACATTTTTGAAAAACTACCTTCTGCATTTTACATTGAAAATTTTGGAAGTTCTGAAATTCTGAAATACAGCAAACTTCATATGACATGCTGACAATAGTTTTAATCCTGACTGTAAAGATGTCACAATGTGACAGCATCTGAAATTGTGTGGATAAGGACATCTAAATTAAATTCGCTAGTGTATCGCCGTTGTTTAGGGAATTTCAGTGGTCCAATTAGGAAACTTTAGTTATTTTTCCTCATGGGAAACTACCTTTATTCGATGGTAATTTTAAGCAAATTTTAACAAAATCACTCTTCTATTACTCTTAGTAGAAAATTTTCAGAGAGAGAGAGAGAGAGAGAGAGAGAGAGAGAGAGAGTTTGGTGTATTATGAGCTAAGTAGAAGATTTTGGATTTTCTAATGAGGTTTATTTATGTTTTTGTAGGCACATCTGTCAGCCAGGGTAGCGTCACAAGATAAAAGAATGGCTAAATTAGAAGGTAGATTATTGACAGATGTCAATCATGTTGAGGTAAGAATTACATTTGTAAATAGAATATGACTTCTTGAGACATACATGCATCCAGTATGGTCTCGGATTTTAGCTGTTTTATCCTAGCTTGACCAAAAAAGCTGCATTCTTTTTCATATGCGTGTTTCTAGAAAAAAAAGTCAAACCTGTCTATAAAGGTCACCCAAGGGATCCAGTAAAAGTTGGCTTTATGGGAAGTCGGCCTTATATATACATGTTAAATTAACATGAGTAAAGAGCAGTTGGGATAAAATGTTGCTGGCCTTTAAAAGTGGATCGTCCTGATATAGAGGTGGCCTTTAAGTCATATCTGACTGTATTAAGGAATGGTCCATCCATCCATCTGTCCATACATAGTAGTTTGTCCAGCCTACTTCTCCAACACTCTTGAAGATAGTTTTACTTAATTTTTAATAGATCCTGAGTTGTGCCCCTTTGAAGTTTTAATCACATTTGCGACCTTTACCAATAGTTTAATGGCAAAAATTGAAGCAGGCATATCTTGCTCTGATTAGCTTTGCTTTTGTTGAAAAAAAAAACTACATTTATGTTTTTGATATTTCAGCGTGGCTCAGATGAATTACAAGTTGTTAAAGGTGCTTTACATAGTTTGCGACTTAGTTTTAAACAAGCTGACCCACAGCAACACACAATAGACACATTAGAACAAAGTGTATCCATGTTACTAGAAAAATTACAGCAACATTATACATCATCTGGAACACCTCAGGTTTGTACATTATATATCATCTGGAACACCTTAGGTTTGTACATTATGCATAATATGGAACACCTCTGGTTTTTACATGATACATCATTTAGAACACCTCAGGTTTGTACATTTTATATCATTTGGAGCACCTCAGGTTTGTGCATTAGACATCATCTGGAACACCTCAGGTTTGTACATTTTATATCATCTGGAACACCTCAGGTTTGTACATTAGACATCATCTGGAACACCTCAGGTTCGTACATTTTATATCATTTGGAGCACCTCAGGTTTGTACATTAGACATCATCTGTGTACATTATATATCATTGGGAACACCTCGGGTTTGTACATTATCTGAAAAAATGTTTTAAGTTTTAAAATTAGAAACGGTCAAGATTATTTCACTTATATTGAGATTTCACCAGCTGTATGTGAGCTTTTAAAAACATATATCTGTGCAAAAATACCCTTATAGCAGTTGTCATTGAGGGTTCTTTCTAGGAAACTTGACACAGTGTATCGGCTTCTAAAATCTCATTTAAAGAAACAAAAGATTCAGAAAATTTACAATTTAGTGCAACTTGTATTAACTTGTTGACTGAAATGCTGTCTAAACTGAATATGTGTATTTTGTTATGATCCACAATCATATAGATTTGTTAGTTTAATGTGTTAAGCCACTACCTGCCTGTTTTAAAAAAAAGGCTTCCGAGTCCACAGAGTTGTTTCATTTTCATACTTAGGTTACAAAATATAACATTGATCTATTTTATTTACAGCATCAGTATGATAACGGAGTGTCCAGGCGATTAAACTTTGATTCTACGGGTGATGTACGACGTTCTCCATTATCACTCTCAAATAATAATACAGGTATGAGAAATAAATCTAAATATTTTTAATCATTTATAACAATTGAGACCAAAGAAAAAATATGTGTTTCTGCTAATGCCCATAAAAAACGTTGGATGATATATAGGAAATTTAAGAAAAAAAAATTGACATTGACCATTTAGGCCAAGGATGTAAACATTAAGGCGCTTGTCAAATTGTAGCATAAAAACTTTAGTTTAGGCATAAAAAATAAGGGTTGGTCAAGTTAGCAGAATTTTAGACTTGTCATTCATTTCAAAATGCTGAGTGTTTGGCAAAAGAATGGTCATATCTCGGTTCATTAGTAATGTTTTGATTTATTGCAGGTTACCCATATAATCATTTAGATAGTCCCTCTTCCTCATCAGTGCCAAGTCCTACGCCTACACAACAACAGAGTACAAAAGTACTATACTTCACCGATAAAACAGTCAATCCATATGTATGTACTATCCCTAAAAGGTAAGTGTATGCCTTAGAGTACTATACTTCACTGATAAAACAGTTAAGTGTTCCATATTCAGTTTTGCACCTCCTCTACAGAGGTCCTATCTCATCTTCAGTGCAAATTCCTATGCCAAAAAAACAACAGAGTATAGAATTACTGACTGACAAAAATAGTGTTTTCTGAATACCTTGGGTTTTTTTGCTTTTTTTTTTTTTGTTATTATTATTATTTTTTTTTTTATATATATTGTTCTGAAGTTATAGAATAGCCGATGTTATATTTCCGTGGGAAATCAAAGATTTGCTTTAGAAATTGGCCAATTTCCAATTTTTTCTCAGGATTAAGAGCTCATTTTGTTGAGGGTACTTTAGTTATGAAATAACATTGGAATAAAAATAAAACTTCATAACATGAACAGAAGTCATACTTTTAATTTTGTATTTTTCAGGTTAGGAGAGATAACTCTAAAAGATTTTAAAGAACTTCACGATAAAAAAGGAAATTATAGGTATTCATTCAAAGCATTAGATCCAGAGTTTGGTACAGTTAAAGAAGAGGTAAATACAAATTGCTATCTGTTTAACTTCCAAAAAGTCTTTTGGTCACAATATACATGTAGGCTGAAAAAGTTTTCTTAATAATTATATTAAGATTTTGTTTTTCCAAGAGGCTATGTAAGACCATTTCTTACAGTTAATACTGAGGTTTCTTGTCTCAGCACAAAAACTTTATTGTAGAAATCAAGGTCTAGCATCTGGTTGGTGAAACTTAGATCATGTTTCTTAATGCAATAATTTGGGTCCCATGTCTCTAGGAAAAAATGAGAGCTTGATGTAATGAAGTTTTTCAGTTTGCTTGTCAAAGGTCAGTGGTTGTCACTGGGCATTGTGATTCAAACACCATCCCTTAATCGACTGCATCAGTATAAGTGATAAACTCCACTTTCCACTATGGCCATTTGGAAAGTTAAAATTTTACCAATTTTTTTCCCCCAGAAACTTTAAAATTTTACCCAATTTCTCCAGAAATTAAAAATTTTACTTAATTTTTTTTTCAGATAATGATAGACACAGATATAATTCCTGGCTGGGAAGGTAAAATTGTAGCTTGGATAGAAGAAGACACGGGATGATTGATGTCAAAGTATTAACCTTCCTCTAGGGTAATAAAATGTGTATCCATGCACATGACCTTCCAGGGTCAAAGGTCATGACCTTGACATATATGTGCATTGTTCAAAAGCTAAAGATCTGACTGACAATCATGCTTGAAATATATTACATTGCTAAGGCGAAAAAAGTCATCAGAAATGGATTATTATATATATTTAAATATTAAAACTTAATGCAGATTTACTTTGCTTATTGGAATAAACAACATATGTGTTGCTATGGTAACTGGATACAAGTGTATGCTTCCTACTCTTGGATTTTTTGACAAAATTTTGGAAATTTTGACATAATTGTTGTTTGTAATATGGATCTAAAATTAGATTCTAGTGTATGATTAAGACCTATACACCAGTGTATTCCGACAAATATTATGTCATTGTGTCCATCTGTCTGTCCATATGTACATACGTACATCGGGATTTTCCAGCTGGCTCCATAATTCTCAAATGTTTAAAGGTTTTTGATGGAATTGCAATGAATTTTTGTCATATGCAAAAAAATGTGCAGATTGCAGTGCATAGAGATTCAAATTCAGATCATTTTAATTAGCATATAATAGATAAAAATCATCTAAGCAGGTGTCATGCGAATCATTCCATTTTGTAAAACGGGTAATAAGTAATGCTTGAAAGCTTTCCTTATAAAAAAAATCCTTTGGTAGATTGTGGAACTCTTCTGTATAGAAGTCAAGAAAGTTTAAGTGTACTGAGAGTCCTTAAATATTGAATTAGAAGGAAAGAAAATAATTTAAAAAATTTTGTGTCTCGCTATGTAAACTTGAAACTGTGCAATTATAATCATGTATACAACTCAAACTATGTGTGCTAAATGTATGTTGTGCCTTATTGTGAAAATTTCCTCTATGACTATGTAGAACTGTTCAGTGATGGTAGCTATGGTGATTTATTTTTGTTTACTTTTCAAAAAAAAAAAAATAGAAAATTGCATTTGAAATTTGTATTCCTGAGACAGGAAAGTGTTCACTGTTAAAAATAAACCTAAATAGTGAATGTGATCCTTGAGATTTAGTCGTGATCAACTGGATCAACTGGCTGTCCTCAAAGTGCATTTAAAATGTTAAAAAGTGGTCTTAAATGTACTGTAAAACACTTTATTTACCCGGCATGATATTTTCGCGATATTTTCAAAGTCATTTCACAGCATCAAGTTTTCGCGATATCCCGTTGTGAGCCCGATCCCATCGTGAGCTTCTCATGTAAATGTCGTAGGTATGTACGTAAAATTGCCTGTTCTCTCCACCTGTACTCACCTGTGAACTGTGTTTTATAATAAAGTATTTGAGTGGTCAGTACTTTTAAAAATGGATAATAAATCTTGTAGGTATTTTATGGATTTTAGTTATTAAACCTAAAACTATTTCTTTCCCTTTTTTTCTTGCTTAAGAGATACTTCAAGACAAAAAATCCAGTGTGTTCCGAACAGTTACTGTAACTTCTGGTACACATTATTTTCTGACAGTGTTTATGTGCTTTATATAAATTTTTACCGTAGCAATCAAGAACAGTCCATTCATATTTATTCCATCAAATTATTTTCGCAAATATTATTTTCGCGATTTTTTATGAACTCGGGAATTACGCGAAAATAACATGCACGTGAAAATTTCATGTTTTACAGTAGTTGAAGAGATTTAAGTCTTACTCTTGTTAATACATTGTTCAGTCCTTGACCACAGAGATGGTATGGTAGTGTAAAATAGGACCATTGGGATGTCTTAATTCAGTCGACAGTAGAACTTTTTCATATTTTTTTGTTAATTTATTTGTTAAACATACAGTCAAACCTGTCTATAAAGGCCACCCAAGGGAACCAGTAAAAGTGGCCTTTATGGATAGGTGGCCTTTATGTACAGGTTCAAATAATATTAATAAAGAACAATTAGGATACAATTCTACTGGTCTTTATAAGCAGGTTGCCCTTATATCTAGGTTTCCATAAATTTTAAATAATTAGTAGCCAAATTTCCAAAATTTGTGAAAATATAGTCCTTTTTAGCTCACCTGAGCCAAAGGCTCAAGTGAGCTTTTCTGATCACAATTTGTCCGTTGTCTGTCGTCGTCGTCGTCGTCGTCGTCGTTGTCGTCGTCGTCGTAAACTTTTCACATTTTCATCTTCTTCTCACAAACCACTGGGCAGATTTCAACCAAATTTGGCACAAAGCACCACTAGGTGAAGGGGATTCAAGTTTGTTCAAATGAAGGGCCACACCCTCTTTAAAGGGGAGATAATTGAGAATTATTGAAACTTTGTTGGTATTTTTCAAAAATCTTCTTCTCAAAAACTATTCGGCCTGTAAAGCTTAAACTTTTGTGGAGGCATCCTTAGGAAGTGTAGATTCAAGTTTGTTCAAATCATGGTCCCCGGGGGTAGGGAGGGGCCACAAGAGGGGGATCAAGTTTTACATAGGAGTATATAGAGAAAATCTTTAAAAATCTTCTTCTCAAAAACTATTAGGCCTGAAAAGCTCAAATTAAAATGGAAGCATCCTGAGGTAGTGTAGATTCAAGTTTGTTCAAATCATGGTCCCCGGGGGTAGGGAGGGGTCACAAGAGGGGGATCAAGTTTTACATAGGAATATATAAAGAAAATTTTTTAAAATCTTTTTCTCAAAAACTATTAGGCCAGAAAAGCTCAAATTAAAATGGAAGCATCCTCAGGTAGTGTAGATTCAAGTTTGTTCAAATCATAGTCCCTGGGGGTAGGGTGGGGCCACAAGAGGGGGGTCAAGTTTTACACAGGAATATATAGAGAGAATCTTTAAAAATCTTCTCCTCAAAAACTATTAGGCCAGGAAAGCTCAAATTAAAATGGAAGCATCCTCAGGTAGTGTAGATTCAAGTTTGTTCAAATCATGGTCCCCGGGGGTAGGGAGGGGCCACAAGAGGGGGATCAAGTTTTACATAGGAGTATATAGAGAAAATCTTTAAAAATCTTCTTCTCAAAAACTATTAGGCCTGAAAAGCTCAAATTAAAATGGAAGCATCCTCAGGTAGTGTAGATTCAAGTTTGTTCAAATCATGGTCCCCGGGGGTAGGGAGGGGTCACAAGAGGGGGATCAAGTTTTACATAGGAATATATAAAGAAAATTTTTTAAAATCTTTTTCTCAAAAACTATTAGGCCAGAAAAGCTCAAATTAAAATGGAAGCATCCTCAGGTAGTGTAGATTCAAGTTTGTTCAAATCATAGTCCCTGGGGGTAGGGTGGGGCCACAAGAGGGGGTCAAGTTTTACACAGGAATATATAGAGAGAATCTTTAAAAATCTTCTCCTCAAAAACTATTAGGCCAGGAAAGCTCAAATTAAAATGGAAGCATCCTCAGGTAGTGTAGATTCAAGTTTGTTCAAATCATGGTTAAATAATAGTGTATTTTCCATGCTGTATTCTTTTATATAAGTATTTTGATATAAAGTTAAATATATTGTTCATGAGAAATATATTAATTGTACTTGTATTTAAAAGCTAATTTTTAATGTAAATCCTGCTGTATTCTATAATTTCTATTTGCCATTTCCCGATTACAGTATTCGGCCTATGCATTTTCTCTCTTTTGAGATTGGTAGATTGCATGATGAAAATTTTTTTTAAATTATTTCATTGGTTGAAATGCTGTAAGAAAAAGGTAACGGAATAAGCCGAGGCTTGTCGAAACATCAACCTTTTACGGTACATAGAAATACTTACAAATTGTTTAGTGAAAAGCATCGGTAGGAAGTATAGATTTCAGTTTGTACAAAACCTCCCTCCCCTGCACTCACTTCAATACTGAACTCATTTCGGCTTCTACCTAGCAAGTTGCTCAGGTGAGCGATGTGGCCCCTGGGCCTCTTGTTTAAGTATTTTTCCACAAATTTGTGAAAATACGTTACTTTTTGAAAGAATTCCCCAGAAATTAGTAGCCAATGGCGATTTTGGCTACCAGGAATGGAAACATAGCTTATATAAAGGTGACCTTATAAGCAGGTTGCCCTTATATAGAGGTGACCTTATAGGCAGGTTGGACTGTATGTGATAAGTACATTATGGTCATTCACAATATGTAATTTAGAAACAATGCATTTATTTATTTTTTGACTGCCTATCATTATATTTGCGAACAATTGTTCCATAATTATAGTACATGTAAATCAGAAATGTTACATATTCTGTTTCTACTCTGTATTGGTTCCAAATGTTACTTGTTTTAGATGACATAATTTCATAAACATTTACATTGAGAGAGTATATCTTGTTAAGTTTTTTGACTGCCTGCCATTTTGTCACTAACACATGTTCAAATGATCTATATATATATTCTGTATTGGGTCCAAATGTCATTATTTTTAGATGACATATATTTCATTATACCCCCAGGAAACTAGTTTGTTGAGGGGGGTATAGTCTGCCTGCTCGTCTGTGTAAAATCGTGTCCAGGCCATATCTCATATTTTCTTTGGACGACTGTCATAAAACTTCACATGAATAATCTTCATGGTCCAAATGTGTGTCATGACCTTGAACCAAGGTCACATTAGAAAGGAAAAGGTCATGGAAAAAATTAAATGTTGGGGCATTGCTATTTGGCTCTCAAGAGACAGTTTTAGTTGAATCTCATTCTGGCTAGCTCAAATGTCTATTACTCTATATGAATTCTTCATGTTGAAGCCGTAATCTAAGGTGCTTATTATGTTTTCTTTTTGTATATTTTTGTTATTGTTTTATTTAGTTTGTATATACTAGATCTGTCATGTCAGAAGACTTTTTTGAATTACACTATAATTGAAGAGTTCAAAGGTCAAGAAGTATTGGAGTGTATTTATGGAAACAGACTATAAAGGAAAAAAGTATTTTTTTTCACATTCAGTTTACCATACAAGAACAGCTGTGGATCGTTATGAAAACAAATATAAGTGATCTAGAGAGAGAATTAATTTTCTTTTTCTATGGAAAATAAATTAATTTTAAATATTATTGGATATTTAGAATTTCTAAAGACTAGTCTATAGAAAAATAGGGCTTTAATTTAAGTATACAGGCCCGGGTTTCACAATTATTCCTTAGCTAAGATTTTCCTTAATTTAAATCTTGCAAAATTTAAAATCTTCATAATTTTGTTAATTGTTAAGACATTCAGGAAGTTAAGGTGTTATTTTTAAGATCACATCAAGATTAACTCATTTGCATTTAGTTTTGACAAAAATATTCATCAATAGTTCCAAAAAGAGAATACCAAAATTGGCTAATTTAAGTTAAGGAAAATCTTAGCTAAGGAATGATTGTGAAACCGGGGCCTGAGCAGTTGAGAGTAACTTCTTATAAAAATACAAAATCTACCTTGGCCTATGTGATATGGTGATCAGTTGGTCAACTGTTTTCACTCTGTAATTACATAATAAACATTTCCCAGGTTACTTCTACATCTTGATGTATAACTACTTATAGATATTTAGCTTTGTAAATGAACAGCTTTAATTTATTTCACATATATAGGTCACAAATCTTTATTCTTAATACCGGTATTTACTATTTATTATAACAGAAAAATCCACCATTTTATGTATTATCTTTAATAATTATGTAAAAATTTTTGTATGAATGTAATGGTGAAGAATGCTGTCTCATTTTATATCAAAATTATGCAAACCATCATGTTGCGGTGGTATACATTTGTCAAAGTTTTGTTTCACAATTTTGGTCTGACCACTACTGATGAGGAACTGTTTTTCAAAAAGGTTGCCTAGTGCTGCAAAATTAACACTGGTTTGATATGTAATCTGTCCCATAAGTTTCATCAAAATCAATCCATAAATTATGTCAGATTCTACAAAAAAAATTTTAATAATTTTGAAGTAGACTTTCTGTCTGGTTTTAGGGACCTTAGTACCCAAGTGGTCTGTTCCAGGTTCTACATAAAAAAAAAAGGTCTAACTTTTGAATAAAGACACTCATTAGGAGCCTCTGTGGGCATGTGAACTTAAACACTTAAACATATGCTTACCGATCACAGTCTCTCACTGCGAATCCCACTTGTAACAGATTCTTGTGCAAGAAAGTTTGTCAGTCCATTTGACAAAGGTCTATCAATTTCTCTGTGCACTCCAGTTTCAGTTTAGAATAGTGGGGTGCCAGATGAATTCATCCGCCCTCGGTAAGCAAACTGAAAAAATTTCTCACACTGGAAAATGCCAGAGAGGGGTTTGAACCTAGGTGGCAAAAGGTGCTGCAAATTGTAAGCGAATGTTTAGGACCACCTGGCCATAGAGGCTCCATATCAGAAGGGAGGTCAAAATTTTTTGCAATGTTTGAGTTTTTCATAATTTTCAATTCTTATCTACAAATTTTTGGACATCAAAAATCAAGAGTCTATTCTACAAATAAGATATAGCACCACACATTGATCCAAAGGTGTGAGAGATTTTACAAATCGTAAATAATATAAAGGTCAAGATCTGATGTAATTTTAGTAATTATATTATAGGCAAACAATTTTGACCTGTCCGTTTGACTTTTCATTAGGAATATTCATATAGGAGGGTCCATCCAATACATGGGTAGTGTTAGGAATCAAGTTAATACAAACACAGTAGACGTGCTTACTCTATGAAGTGAGTATCACTCATGATGTAGTAGACGAAATGGACACCTGAGTTTCTTACACATAAATGAACCGATCCACGATAAATATTTAAATTAAAGGTCAAGCGGACAGGTCAAAGTTGTTTACCTATACATGTATTTCTTATTTTGTATTTATTTTCTAGTCAGTTTGTTTGTAAACATTTTGTTATGATAGTTACATTTTAAGAATTCTTTATTGGAATTTCCATGTTTGTTTTTAAATGTTTTTCACATCAACAACAGCAAAGTTTTCCTGCCAAAATGTTCTTCACCAATAATATGTATGTTCTATATTATTTAAAGCATAAAAAACCAAGATATGATATGGCTTCACCAATATTTAGATTTTGTGAGCTTTGTTTACTTCTGTAAATTGGAAAAAAATTTTACGTTTTGTTAGCAAAAAGATGTTAAAATAAATTGTCACAAACATTTAATTTTGCTATAAATAGCTTACATTTAAGACTGTCATCCAGCAATGCAAAAATTAAAATGTGCAAAAACTTAAAATGTCTTTTTTTGTGGGATTTAAAAATTTGATATAATTCACTAGCATTTATTCGATTGACTGTTGTCCAACAACACGAAAATAAAAGTATGCAAATAACGTGAAATGTTGTTTTTCGGAAATTTTGATATAATTACTTGCATTTATTTGATTGACTGTTGTCCAACAACATAAAAATAAAAGTATGCAAATAATGTGAAATGTTGTTTTTCGGAAATTTTGATATAAATCACTTGATTTATTTGATTGATGATCATCCAACAATGCAAAAAAAAAGTTTGCAAATAATTTGAAATGTTGCTTTGCGGGGAAAATTAACTGCTGCGAAATTTTACGATTTACAGTACCTTAATATTAACGACTTTACTAATTCTTAATCAAAACTTTATATCTGTGATACTTTTGATTTTGGGTGTGGAGTTCATTTATGAAATTACGCAAAAAACATGTGTATGTCATGTGTAAAGTTCAATATCAGTATATCATTTTTTTCACCTTCTTTATACATATATCTTTCATTCCATGCCATTGATCATTGTCACTTTCTCATTTATATATTTATATTGCCATCCATAAATATTTAACATCATTTCAGCACTGACTCAATATCTTCACAAAATTAAATTGTCAAAAGCATCATTATTGTAAAGTTGAATGTTTTTCAGCTAAAAAAGGGTTGTTATCTTGAAAAATATAATTTTTCCGAATTTTTGTATTTTTGCCCAAAATTTCAGAAAATTCCAAGAAGAAAACAATGATTTTCAAGAAAAATAACTTTATTACAAACATTTAGATCATAAAGTTAAGATGTCACTTTGAAATAAAGATAAAACTTCAATATTTTAATTGCGCTCCGTAAGTGGGAGGTCGTGGGTTCGAACCCCGGCCGGGTCTGACCCAAGACTTGAAAGTGGGTAGTGACTGTTCTTTCGCCAAGCACTCTGCATTACGAAATGAAAGTCATGGTTCTTTCAGGTGGGAACTTAAAATAAACAAGGTCCCGTGTCAGAGGGCTTGGCAGGTTAAAGAACCCTGCTGTATAATGCCATCAGCGCAACGCACAGGCAAAATTTCTGCATCTTCGCCTATGGCTGGCGACGTCTCGATATAAGTGAAATATTCTTGACTGGGACGTTAAACACCATTACTCACTAACTCACTCAGTATTTCAATTGTATAAACAAAATAAGATATGATGGTTATAATGAAAACCTATGGCAAATATAAATTTGTGAAGTTATTTATGGAGGGCAGTGTAATTTTCACATTCTGTATACTAGTGTGGCGACACCTTTAGGGGCTTCGCGGGAAAGAATGGAACAATCTAGAGGATTTCTATTAGTAGAGCTCATCCACAGAACTTGCCACTCAAAAGTTTAACACAGACCTAACAGATAAGTGCCAAACCTACCAATAATTTGGTAAAGAATTGATTACTTTATTATGGGTACAAATTCAAAACGGTACGTTAAATTTATTTTGGATGATGGGGTCGACTTTAAACATCACATTCTGTATACACTTATCTTGCATTCAGAGTTCATTCCATGTAATATATTTCAGAGATTGTAATGTTTAGAAAATAATATTCCATTTTACATTTGTCACTTTCTTTACATGTTGTTTAATTTCTTTCTTTCTCAGGTACATAATTTCAACATTCCTAGCTGAAATCGCATTTTAATCATTAAAATATTTATTTTTCGTAATCAAATACATGTATATGTTACTGTCATCATACTATTGTGTAATTTGTTCCAATGGTGTCCACACACACACACACACACACACACACAGATAAATATTCTTTTAGTCATACTCCACCACATTGGTCGGGTTATTATGTTTTCATGCCTGTTACTGTCTGTGTGGGGGTGTAATGCTTTTGTTCCGGCTAGTGTCTGTATCCAGCCATCATGACTTTTGTTAGCAATAACTTTTGTTGTTTACAGCAAATTTTGATGATTCTTAGAGTACCCGTCAAATAGTACACAGACTTGTGTTTACATGTGGAAGAATATATCACATGGTGGCGAAGTCACTGGGTGATTTATACACTGCATGTGAATAATGATTCATGTATTATTTGACAGTTCACTATAGCCATGGGTTGATTTTGTAGTTCTGTTCAGACATGACTTAAATAAATACATTGCAATAAATACAGCAATCTCTATTCTTCGAAGTATATATTATTTATTTGTTAAAAGGTTCATTGATATGATGTGGCTGTTGAGATTACCTCCATTGAAATAAATAATTATGTCACCTTTAGCATCACATTGGTAGCAAGTCAGTAAAACAGAACATCTGTTCACATATCATTTGTTTTACTATGGTTATATCTCTTCTCTCCTTCATATAAAGGAAAACCAAGTCATGTTAGAAATATCGATAAAAAATACAGGTCAAAATTGAATCTGTATTTATGGTCAAACTGATTCTGAAGTTCCTCATATAAACACTGCAAAATCCTCTACTTGGATCCTGTGGTTTTTGATGAATTTAAAAACTCCACTGGATGATAAACAGTCACATTGTCCCTTTGATCTATGATACATCAAATTACTTCTGCCACAGTGGTCTGCTGTGCTTTCTTAATAGTCGTGGCGCCGTTGGTCATATTATTGTTGAAAGGTCACACCCTTAACAAATTTGTGCAATGTATTATAAAAATCCAATATTTTACTTTTATTTAAAATATAAGAAATTCTTCGACTGTGATGTTTACGTTTTTGTAGATTTACACATAAAAATGGCATGTTGCTTCGAGTTAGAAAATGTTAGTAGATATAAAATAGTGTGAAATTATACATGTATATATATATACACTGTAGTAGAGTTATTGGTAGCAGTATGATTCTAACCTGTGCCTCCCTAAATACAGTCAAACCTGTCTATAAAGGCCACCCAAGGGAACCAATAAAAGTGGCCTTTATATACAGTTTCAAATAATATGAATAAAGAACAATTGGGATAAAATTTTACTGGTCTTTATAAGCAGGTGACCCTTATATAGAGGTGGCCTTTAAGGCAGGTTGGACTGTACTGTAAACATATTTATTTTTACGGTGTACTAATGTTCGCTCATTTTGCGGCCCTATTTTTTTGCGCAAAAATTTATACAAAGCAAAAATTATATGTTACTTATTATGTTATAGAGCATATTTCAAAAACACGGAAAATTTGAATACGCGGATATGTCTAAATATCCTATACCTCTAAAAAAAAAAAAAAAAAAAAAAAAAATACATGCAAAATTAAATACATTTACAGTACAACAGTACATGTATGGTATGTGGTTTGTAGGGTTTTGAATTAAAGGATTAAAAAATACTGTCTGTACTTTTCATAGAAAATCTAATAAACTAGAAGAAAACTTGTATTATTCACAGGAAAGTTCCAGTATTGTTTTAACCAGTTATAGAAAATGATTCATTGCAATTTCACAAAATCACAAATATTTAAATTCAGTGTGGTTTACTTACTTTTTGGGGGGTATCAGTTAGCACATTGGTAAACTGGATTGTGTGAAGTAGTAATTAGGATGCTTTGTAGTAAAATTACTTAACCCAAACTTCCCATAAAATGTAGTGGTCTAATGGGAGATAACTGCATTTTGGATTTTGTTGGTTTGGTAAGGGACGAAGGTTAGTAGATTGTTGTTGATAATAGTTTTTGGTACAAATTATTAATTAATGTCCGATTGAAATGAGGGTAGAGTCTATATGATCATTTCATTTGAGATTTTAACTGAGTTTTGGGTAGAAGGTAGATTGAGTCTCTAGGATAATGGAATTCTGTTCCCATTTTAGCTGTTTTTGGTAGAAGATCAATAGAGTCTTTAGGATAATGGATTTCTTTACCGATTTTAACTTTGTTTTGGGTAGAAGGACAGTAGATTGTTTATGGATTTCAGTACAGGTTTTAAATGAAAGAATGAAGGTAGATCATTTATGATAATGGATTTCGGCACTTTCAGTCCTTTGATTAATTATACGAAAAGATTGGGGTGGAATGTCAGTAGATTATTTATAATAATGGATTTCAGTACTTTCAGTACTTTGATTATTAGAATTAGACGCTTGTTTTGTTGTAGTACAATATTGTGATAGTCCACCGTAGCAGTTATAAAGCTCATGCATTTAGATTTGCAATATACATGATAAACTTTCATAAAGATTTTTTTGTTTTCATTATTTTGCATGCATGATTGTAAAACGGGTTTCTCAAGTATACCATGTGGTACCTGCTAATGTTTGTGCGAAACAATCTTCGGACTATGGAAAATGTACATTTCTGAAATAATGTAATTGTTTATGGGATATATTGAGTGTTTACACAAATATTTTGGCATAATGCATGGTACCTTGGTAAACCTTGTTAATTAGTATTTCATAAATTTTTTATTTTTTGATGGCATTTCTCAAATTTAATTTTTTTTTTAAAAATGAATCTTAATTTTCATGAATCTCTCATTTGAGAATTATTCCAATCTGTTATATGTTTTAAAATGATTTTTGTATGATTTTATTATCCAATCAGATGTTTGAATATGTAAATTTTTGATTGGAGGATTATTTTTTGTAATATCCAATCAGAAGTATTGGTACATTATTGTTTTGGATGCTTACATTTATTGAGCCAATCATTATCATTCTTACAAAGATGTATGGAATGTAGGTGTATATATTTATTATCTTTTGTTGTTTATTGTTAAATGCAGGACCATGATTGGCTATCTGCAGTGGTAAATTATTTAATGCTTCCCTTATGGGAATAATAAAACTTAAAATAATGCCAAAATTATAGTTCTTTTGTTGTAATATTTAATGATGATAACTCTTTATATGCACTGACCATTACGGTATCCCAGTTGGTCGCTTCATATGTCGCTGGTCGTGGGTTCAAAACCCAGTCGGATCTAACCAAGACTTGAAAATTAAGTGAAAGTTCTTTCGACAAGCACTTAGCATTTAGAAATGAAAGTCACAAGTCCTTCAGAAGAGACCTTAAAAACTGATGTCCTGTGGCATGTTAAAGAATTCACCAATAGCTGGTGATGTCTCAATATGAGTGAAATATTCTTGATGAGGATGTAAAACCTCATTCAATCAATCAATCTTTATATGCACTTGAAGAAGATTTAGGCTTCAAACCAATAATGTTTGGAGTGGAGCAAAGACGTTTTTTGCCAGAGTCAAAATTCTTTTACTTATGATGAGTTCATAAATTCTAGAATGGTGGAGGAAACTGGAGTACCTGTAGAAAACTACTGACCTCTGTAAAGCAAACTGACAAACTTTTTCTCACAAGGATCTGTGTGGGATTCGAATCTAGATTGTGAGAGCCACTGTGATCTAGAAGCTGGTGCCTTTAACCACTAAGCCATCAAGGTGTCATTGATGTTGGCCTTGATACTATGTAACTGCCTGTGAGAAAGGATTTTACCTTTGTTGTGAGTGGAGAAGAGAAGAGAATAATAGTGTTTTATGCCCTGGTCAAATTTCTTTCACTTTATCAAGGCATCAGTTATGAGATAGTGTAGGAAATCAGAGTGCCTTGAGGAAATCTCAAGCTAACTGACCTATGTAATATGTGTGATAGTGGTGCGGTCGAAGATGAACAACATTTTTAGCTCACCTGAGCCAAAAGGCTCAGTTGAGCTATTGCAATCTATCATCGTCCATCGTGCGTCGTTCGTGTGTAAACTTTACATTTTAATCTTCTCCTCCAAAACTACTGAGCCAAATTTGATTAAACTTCATGAATATAATGCCTGGGTTACAGGCTTTTAAAATTATGTTCGGGGTTTGACCATGCCCAACAATATGGCTGCCGTTACTATAAATAGCCAAAAGACAAAAAAATCTTCTTCTCTGAAACCAAAAGGTGCAGACAAATTTTGATTAGATATTTGGATTCATGATGCCTAGGACCATTAAAATTGTGTTTTTTATGAAAATTGGATGAAAAATAGGTTACGCGTTTTTTGCATAAAATTACGTTATTTTTAAAATGAGACATATATTGTTATAACTCCATAACGGCTGAATATATTTGTATAGAGTTTTCATTGTTGATCTTGTCTTGCGATTTTTTTTCCAATTGATGTCAAGGTCAAAGGTCAAGGTCATGCCCCAGTTTTTGACCTTTGATAATAAATGCTATTTTCTTAAACATTTCGGTGATAATGGCATAGGATTTTCAGTTAGTTGTAGGTATTGACATGACCATCATTTTGATACATAGATCAAGGTCATGGGTTCAAAGGTCAAGGTCACAGATGTCCAAATATACCAAAGAAGTTAATTATCTGCAAAACTATGAACTTTTTGTATAGGCATGTATATTAGAATATTGTAGGTAATGGCCCAATGGTCATTTTGATATATGAATAAAGGTCACGGGTTCAAAGGTCAAGGTCACAGATGCAAACAAGTTATCAAATGGTATAATTATCAAGGAACTATAAACATTTTCTATAGGCATGTATATTAGAATATTGTAGGTATTGTCCTATTGATCATTTTGATATATGAATGAAGGTCATTGGTTCAAAGGTCAAGGTCACAGATGCAAATGAAAACTTAAATAGTTTATTATCTTGAAAACTATTAACTTTTTGTGTATGCATGTACATGTATATTAGAATAGTGTAGGTATGAGCCTAACGACTATTTTGATATATGAATGAAGGTTATGGGTTAAAAGGTCAAGGTCACAGATGCAAATGAAAACTGAAAAAGTTAATTATCTGCAAAACTATGAACTTTTTGTATAGGCATGTATATTAGAATATTGTAGGTAATGGCACAATGGTCATTCTGTATATTAGAATATTGGCCTATTTACCATTTTAATATATGAATGAAGCTCATGGGTTCAAAGGTCAAGGTCACAGGTGAGCGTTAAGGCCCATGGGCCTCTTGTTTATTTAACTGTAATTTTTATTCAGATTTACGATACTTTTTATTTGAACAAGCAGCCATACAAGATGAACGTCTTTAATTTTAATGATGATGATAAATTCGATTTTATTATGGGTAATCCGCTTTTACAGTCAGTATTGAGAAAGTTGTTTTTAATATGTATCAACGAAGAGACTTTTTTACTAGAACTCTTTAAATATATTTTAAATAATGTGTACAAAGTTTTAATTACATATTTCTACAGTTTTTTATTTACTAGCTTTAATGCATGTTTAATAGTGATAAATTGCTCTTATAATCTGTCTCGTAAGCCCTTGCGGCTGGGCATTTAGTTTTTTAACACGATGTTTCATATATATGTTTTAAAATCTTGACTAAATGTGTGACAGTATAATAAAATATTTTAGTAGTAGTAGTAGTAGTAGTACTGACAAAACTATCTAGGTGCTACAATCCTAGGTTATATAAGAGAAACAATGGGATCTATATGCCACACTTTAGACCACTTTGTCACCAAGACCAAATTAAGAGGATGGGGAAACTGCTCGTATTATAATCCAGTACAGTCCAACCTGCCTTAAAGACCACCTACCTCTATATAAGAGCCAACTGTATATAAAGGCCAAGTAGAATTGTATCCCAATTGTTCTGTATTCATATTATTTAAACCTGTATATAAAGGCCACCTGGCCATAAAGGACAGTAGAATTGTATCCCAATTGTTCTGTATTCATATTATTTAAACCTGTATATAAATGCCACCTGCCCATAAAGGTCAGTAGAATTGTATCCCAATTGTTCTTTATTCATATTATTTGAACCTGTATATAAAGGTCACCTGCTGGTTCTCTTGTGTGGCCTTTATAGACAGGTTTGGCTGTACTTTACTAATAGAGCTACCTAGTCAGCTACACTATTTGTGTTTGTTAATAATCACCTAACAACTATCATTTGTGTAGCAATCTGGATAGCCAAGTTGGTATGGCACTTGCCTGTAGTGTGAAAGATCCCCAGTTCTATCCTCTGGTCAACCCGGCATTATTTCTCCTGTTTCATGTGTACATAACAGACATTCTGGTCATGTCACAGTGACAATATTAGTAAATAAATGGGAAGGTCAGAGAAATACAGAAGCACCTGCTGTTAGCTCTATGTCTTGTGCATGTCTAAAGCTAGGACCACTGCGGAAGTTCAGTTGGTAGAGTGCTTGCTCTGTAAGTGGGAGGTTGTGGATTCGATCCCTAACATGTCATGTAAAAATATCAATGAAAGACATGCATCAAGTTTGAATCTAATCAAAGTGGCCCTGACGTTGTTCCTCATATAAAACCTGCAAATCTCGATATAAGTAAAATATTCTTGACTGAGACATTGAACACTAATTACACAGTTGAACTCCAAAACTGGAAATTTTACGAATTGCTTTTAGTTATGGTGTTTTATGCCTCTTTCAAGATTCTTTCACTTGGTGGGCTTTGGTGGTTGAGTGGTCAAGGCATTAGCCTTCAAACCCATGGCACCTTGCTGCTGTGATACTAATGACGGGACTATGCTTATACTGGTGGCAATGGTGATCAAGTGTTTAAAGGCTGGGGTTCAAACCCAAGGCATCTCGCTGTTGTATGACTTTGGACAATACTTATGCTACAATGTGGATATAAAACAAGTTCTTTAGCAAAAAGTCAATAATTTTTCTGTGGATGAATTTTTTTTAATTTCCAAAATCATTTTACATTTACAATAATTATAATACATGTAATATTCACAATAAATAACTCTCGTTACTATACATATAGATACTATCTTGTCATCACAGAATATTTGATTTTAAAAAGCATTGTAGTGAAACATCAACAGAGTTGGCTGAAATATAAACAGAATTGGCTGAAAAATAAACAATTGGCTGAAATACATTTGTATAAACATAGTTGGCTAAAATACATTTGTATAAACAGAGGTGGCTGAAATACATTTGTATAAACAGAGGTGGCTGAAATACATTTGTATAAAGAAGAGTTGGATGTAAGCCGAAACATAAACAGAGTTGACTGAAATACATTTGTATAAACAGAGTTGGCTGAAATATAAACATAGTTGGCTAAAATACATTTGTATTTACGGTAAACAGAGTTGGCTGAAATACCTTTGTATAAACAGTTGGTTGTAAGCAACAGAGTTGACTGAAATATAATTATAGTTGACTGAAATATGTTTGTATAAACAGTTGGCTATAGGATGAAACATAAACATAGTTGGCTCAGTTTCAATATTTTGGCAATAATTGAGCTGACACTGTTTTATTTTCATGTGGATTTTCCTCCAAAATTAATAAACTAAACTAAGAAATTAAAGCTTTTACTGGAATAAAATATTTTATCTTGGCTATAAACACTGAATACATAATACATAGACTAACAAGCACCTCCATATACTGCAATGAAATTCACCAGCGTACCACATCAGGGATTTATCAGGGTCTTTTGGGAAAAGGTCCTAAACTGAAAATTGGGAAAAACTATCAACTTTTTGCTCATTTTGGGAAAACCTCATGTCAGAAGTTGGTTTACTATGGCATCGGAAGCCTTTGATGTAGAAACGGTATTTTCATCTTGCTTTGCAGATGTTGTTTTAAAATAATCTAGAATATTTTATTTGATTTTGCTGATTTGGGGGGTTTCACAAAATTTACTTTCTTTTTTGTTTAAAAACAACACATTTTTCTAATTGGGAATTTTCTCAGCTGATTTTGGGAAAAAAAATCAACGTTTTTTTCATTGGGAATGAGGCCGAATTTCGGCCCTAAATAGGCTCTTGATGAATCGCTGCACATGATCAATACCACTTAACATTTGCATGGAATGATTTGAAAAAGGTACATGTCACAAATTCAGTGCTTGGAAAAGAATTTTCTAACTGCTTAGCACTGTGCCAATTACATTGTACATATACCAGTTTTAATTTTACAGCACTAGACAGTCATTTCGGAATACAATTCCTCAACAGTAGTGCTTGGACCAAATAATCAGTTTTTTCTACTTGGTGCCAAGTAGATGTAACTTAATTCTAAAATTTATTTTAATTTGGTAATTCATTTCGACAATTTAATCAGAATCATGGATGATGTATGACAAATAATCTACATGTTACTGGACTGAATTTGAATAAAATTCTACTCGTCATTTCGCTATTTCAACTCGGTCAGGGCTAGTGGCAGAATGCTTCTAATTCCTGCAATAACACTGTTTCACAGGAAAACGGTCTTATGTGATTCCATACCCAATGGAAATATCTTTTCTGCACAAACGTTACTTAGTATCATGTAGTACACTGGCAAACTTCATTACATAAACATATTGCATCAAAATGACTTGTACATTGTACATAGAATTACATGTACTAGAAAATGTCAAAATTACTTACTAAATTACCTTACTTCTTTTTAAAATACATAATAAAATAAACTAAATACATGTACTGTCAAAATTACCTAACAAAATGACCTAAACACTTAAAATTGTCTAACAAAATGACCTAAACACTGTCAAAATTACCAAATAAAAGTACCTAAACACAAAATTATTAAAACATTCTTGAAATAACTTAAATGCTAAAATTTACTTTAAATGCTGTAAACATTTTTTTAAATACACCAAGAATTTCATAAACACAGACACAACTTCTTAAAACATTGCCAAAATTCCTTTAAAGTACTAGTAATGCTTAACACTGTTTGGATATCACAAATAAGAAACAACAAATACATGTACTGTATAAGAAGAAACATTCACGAGAAAAATATATTCGAGATTTTCACGGTAACTCTTGTACCGCGAATATATCTTCTTAGCAAACATTCTCTATTTCTTTTGGCATACTTTACCTCTCAGGGAAAATTTCTTATTTCTCTTGGTACACTTTACTTACAGTCAGAACCGTGAAAATAGCAAAAACTGCAAAATAGTTTAAAAGATTAAAATCGCGAAAATTTCCTACTGCTAATATTTCTTCTTATACAGTATTGCAAATTATTGAGACAATAGAAATAAGGCAGAATAAAAAATAAATAAATAAATAAATAAACTGGAGAGAGAAAAACATTTTGTGGAATTTTTCACACCATGTTTGACACTATAAATTATTGAGACAATTTAAGGCAAGTAAAAACATGTACCGAAATAAGAAAATAAACTGGAAGAGGAAAAATATTTTTGGAATTTAATACTTTTTTATTAAATTATTGAGACATTTTCAGAAATAAGGCAATTAAATACTGAAATTATTAAGTTCTCTGGCTTTTTATAACCAAAAATAATTATGTAAATAAATAAATAAATAAATAATATTGAAATAAAGATTCAGATTGTACTGAAAATAATATATAAAGGGCTTGCAATAAATTATACAACAGGTGTAAGGCAATCAAGGGTGAAAATAAATATAATATATAAAGGCCACCTACGGGAACCAATAAAGGTTGGCTTTATGGGCAGGTGGTCTTTATAAAGAGGTATAAATAAATATAATATATATACCAAAGTTAAAAATATAATATAATATGTAATTAGGAATTTTATTAATAAAATATGTGATACCACATGTCATTTTACTATTGCTAAGATAAAAATTTCTGCCACTTCACCTGTCGCTGGTGATATCTCAATATAAGTGAAATATTCTTGAGTGAGACATGAATCCCCAATCAATCAATCAATCAATCAATCAATCAATCAATCAATCAATCTTACTAGCTCTTTTGCTTGATATGTCTATATAGTAGAAACTCCCCTAGTCTCTATTTCTAAATCCTATTTTTTTATGGAAAATTTCAAAATTTTAGTTTTTTTCCAATATGTGTTGGAACAAAACCTGGCTCCATTTTCATAATCATTCCTTAACTAAGATTTTCCTGAATTTAAATCTGGCAAATTTGAGAACATTTTATGGTACTACAAATAAAACTGTAAAAACTGTGAGCCACAAGCTCACAAAAAATACCCCCGCACTCTCAAAAATCCATCGGATCAAATTTTTAAATAGGTGGTGCACATCTACATTATATCACAAAGATTGTGTGAAAGTTTCATGAAAATCCATTGACGGGTTTAGGAGGAGTTGCGGATAAGAGATAGGTACCCCAAGGTGTAACGGAAGGACGGACGGACACCCCTATCACTATATACCCCCCACTTTTTAAGCAGGGGGTATAAAGAAACAACATACATGAGATAAATGACACTTAAATGTAATAAACTTAGACCAATCTTCAAATTCATGAATATCTTGAAAGCTAATAAAACTAGAACTGTCTCTTGAGAGCCAATTACCCCTGCCCGCAACATTTAATGTTTTCTGCGACCTTGGCCTTTGCAAAATGACCTTAGGACAAGGAAATGACACACCTTTGGTCCATAAAGATTATTCATGTGAAGTTTCATGACAGTCGTCCAAAGCATTAATAAGATATGGCCCTTACACGATTTTACATGGACAGACATGATGATTCCTATATACCCCCTTAAACTAATTTGCTGGGGTGTAATAATCTAAGACTGATCTTCAAATAAAAAATATCTTGAAAGCTAACAAAATTATTCAGATTACATATTTGCCAGATTTAAATCAAGTAAAATCTTAATTAAGAACTTTTGTGAAACTGTGACATGTTCGCTGAAAAACTTCACTTTCCAGCACATCTTGTTTTTGATTTTTTTTAAAACAAAACATTTTAAAACATTTGATGCCGATAATTACGTCCACACTGAACTTAAGCTAATATTCAAGTTTGGGTATGACTTCACAATTGAGGATTAAATACAAGAAAACAGCAAATGCCATCAGATAGCTTGCCTGTATGAATACAATTTTACAATTTGTCTCACAGACTAAACACTGAACACCAACACTGATGGAGGGCCAAGATGTAAGACAATAGTTTTTTTTTTTGCATTTTGTGCATGCTAGCTAAATATGGAATCATCTGGCAACAGAAAACATATTTTAAATTTTTAAAAACTTATATACACGATAAATTTTAAATTAATTGACTTTCACATAAATTAGCTTAATAAATCATAAAACTCTAAGACAAATAATACTACACAAGACACAAAGACTTACTACATACATGTACAGTCCAACCTGCCTTAAAGACCACCTCTATATAAGGACCACCTGTTTATAAAGGCCAGTAAAATTTTATCCCAATTGTTCTCTATTCATATTATTTTAAACTGTATATAATGGTCACCTGCCCATAAAGACAGGTAAAATTATATCCCAATTGTTCTCTATTCATATTATTTAACCAGTATATAATGGTCACCTGCCCATAAAGACAGGTAAAATTATATCCCAATTGTTCTCTATTCATATTATTTAAACCTGTATATAATGGTCACCTGCCCATAAAGGCTGGTAAAATTATATCCCAATTGTTCTTTATTCATGTTTTTTGACCCTGTATATAAAGGCCACCTGCCCATTAAGACCGCTTTTACTTGTTCCCTTGGGTGGCCTTTATAGACAGGTTTGACTGTACAAAATGTGAACAATAATGCTTATTTTCATATAAAAACTAATATACATAAACTTTAATTTGAAAATCACTTAAATATAATTCTAAAACTATCCAAATTCTAAAAAAATAAACAACAACAACAATCTAAATTTATCTTATAATACTAAACTAACCAATTAAATGACTGCTTTTAAATGAACTTTGACCTAATGACCTAAGCAAAACTAACCATTTATAATGATGCTTTTAAATGAACTTTAACCCAATGACCTAAGCAAAACTAACCATTCATAATGACTGCTTTAAATGAACTTTAATCTAATGACCTAAGCAAAACTAACCATTTATAATGACTGCTTTTAAATGAACTTTAACCTAATGACCTAAGCAAAACTATAATGACTGCTTTTAAATGAACTTTGACATAATGATATAGGCTCAACTAACCAATAAAATGACTGCTTTTAAATGAACTTTAACTCCTCTATACATTTGTCTATAGGCCTTTCCAATAAGTGATTTATGCTCTTTGAAAATTAGAACTCTTTTGTCAAGAGGCAGTTGAATGGTACTAGTTCCAGGGATGGGGTGGAGGGGGTGGGTGTGTGTGTGTTGGAATGAGGGTGTTAATTTTGTATCATAGTATCTGTTTTTCAGTGAAAGTTTATTCATTCATCTGCCAAAGTTTGGTGGTTATCTCTGGCCATTTTGGTTTGCTCCACCATTCAAGAACTGACAGTCTTGAAATTCAAGTGAAGGAGACTTGACTCAAAACTCCATTACTCAACTTAAGTTATAACTTAACTTATTTTTAAAAAAAATTGACACCTAAGTTGAAGAATTTTTATTTTTAAAAAGTCTTCAAATCAAAAATAACTTAGTTTACTGTATAACATCTAAGCTTAACAGTACTAGAATAGCCCTCATCCCCTCCCTGGAAGTGGACTCCAGTTCAATGAAATGACTTATCTATCTTTAATATCAAAAGAGTTCTAAAAATCAAGAGGAGATAACAACATATCTTGGGGAAGCCTATAATATAACACTAAAATATCCAATTAAAATGACTGTAATAATGCCTTACTTTGATATGAACTTTAACCTAATGATCTTTGACCTATGACTATCACCGGTCTCTGAGTGAGTGACTTTGATGTGACCTTTTTGAACTGATACACTAGACTTTGGATTTTAACTTCTTTCTTTTTTAAAAAAAAATATGATAATGATACATGTACCATGACTTGAAGATACAGAAATGATATGTTTATGACACACTTCAAAGCACTGATTTCATGTCTTTAAAAGCAGGTCAGAGGTCAAGGCTTGTAACAGTGTTTGGAATAACATTTGGACTCCCACAGACCATGTCTGGTAGATTTTGGAAAGGACTGGTTACTTTTCAATAGTCTAATAAACCATAATAGAAAAATATTGTAGACAAGGGTTGGTTAAAAAATTTGACTTGTTTCCAACACTGTTTTGCCACAACAGACAACAGGTGTGCAGAACATACAAACATGGAAATTATTTTTAAAAACATGGACAAAGTTAACAAAATGTTAAAATGGTGAAAAAGGCAAACATTTTGGCATAAAAGGAAAGGCTTTATAACAATAATAGACAAAACAAGATAAAATAAAATCTTAAGTGTGAGAAAAATTTTATTATAACAATATTTATAACAAAATCTTTTATGTGAAAACAGGTCAGAGTTCAAGGTCAAGGCAAAGGTCAAACAAACAAGGTTTAAAATTGTGATATTTATGGAAAGGTTGTGGCAGGAAGGAATGTATGATTGAGACTACCTTAAAATGTACATCAAACACACATAAAACCCAGGACCACCTTGTTCAAAGCTCTGTTAGCTAAAGTATCCGTTAGTGAAATTATGAGAGGTTACCAGTATTCAAATTTAAATTAAAGCATAAAATGGTAGTGGATGACTCATGGCAGACGAGGGATGGTGATCCATCGCAATAGCTCATTTGAGCTTTCAGATGAGCTAAAGAAAACTTGTTAAATAAAGTTTTGAATTTAATCACTTCTTTTGATAATAGCAATTGCATGCATTCATTTTTTAACATAAATCAAAATACATATTGCGCAATACACCAGATACATATTTTGTATCAAACAAGATAAGATTTTCACAATACACAAGTTACAAATTTTCGCTAACAAGCTGGTTAAGCTAACAGACCTTTGAACAATCAAGCTATACTTCTGAAAATTGAGGATCTACCTTCATGAAACAATGTTTAGAAGTATAATTGTTATAGTCCGTCAGCGATATTGTGGCAGAGTGTTTATAAACATGGGTGAGTTTATTATACACAATAGGTATTTATATCGTATTATCGTATACGTGTATTCACGTCTTCATGTGTTGATTCATCAACCCCACCTTTATTCATCCCTTTATTAGGCTATCTACATTAAATAGACTCTTCCATGTTTATAAACACTCTGCCAAAATATCGCTGACAGACTATAGAACTTTAAAAACCTTATATTTTGTAAAACATAAAAACACATCAATCACTGAACACAAATATATAATTAATTTAACATTGCACTTTGATTAAAACCATTAACAGATCATTTTTACACAATATGTAACATATTCTTAATTAACAACATACATGTAAATAACATATCTTTGTTTTCAAAGAAGAGTGTTTTAAACTTTGTTCCAAAATGGGATAATTTGAACTTTAACACTTGTAAATTTTGATGAAATTTTGTGTATTCAAGGTTTTGACTAAGTGGCTACTATACATATTCCAGAGAAATTTATCACCACCGATATTTCAAATGGTGCACAGTAATGCCCAAGAAATATCCACGATTTTATTTATTTTATTTTATAAATATTTATTTATTTACTATGTAATTTATTTAAATTACACCTATTGTGTAAGTCAAATGTCAGGGTTCAAATCTTGATTTCTGAATATAAACAAAATTTTTTATTCACCAATAATATTTCAGAAAACCCCTGTTCAATAAGTCAAAATTCTGAGTTCAAATTTATTTATACATGTACAAGTCTGCACACTGAACATCAAAGCAACCTATTCACATTGCTCCATACATCTATGTTAAACTTTTAATAAGCACCTTAGAATTAACAAATTTACATCTTAAGCGACCAATTTGTAACTTAAAAACACACATAATACACTAACAAATAATCTAGAATGTCTTTGAAACACATTATTATCTCAAGTTTTTTCAAATAAACTTCATTTTCTCTGTCTAATAATTTTACTTATCAAACTTCTGTTCAAACTTAGCTTTTGATTTTATTTTCAAGGGACCTGTAATGCATCCCAACTCATTCAAATAAGGTTAATTATTTTCTTCAAACAAACTTCATTTTCTTTGTCTAATAATTCTGCTTTCTTTGTCTAATAATTCTGCTTAAAAAACTTCTGTTTAAACTTAGCTTTTAATTTTTTTTTCAAGTGACCTGAAATTTATCCTAAACTCATTCAAATAAGTTAAAAAATGTATTTGTAATTTCATCTGAAACTTATTCAAATAAGGTAAATTATTTTATTCATTCACTATAAGAAATTTGTTAAAAAAAATTTCATTTCATTTTATCTAAAAATTTTGTTCAAATAAATTTAATTTGTTTCTTATCTTGAAAACCATCTAAGATTAAGGGAGTTCGCCAGTGTACCACATTATCAATATCCCTTAATGTTTATGCAGAACATTTTGGAGAACGTTAACATCAAAATTTCCCGAGTAACGTCATTTTTACGGGAAAAAATAAACTGAAGCAATTCCACCTCCAATGGAAATGATCGTTCCGCAGAAACTTTATGGGGTATCACATGGTACACTGGCGAACCCTATTCAAAAAAATTTTTCACTCTTTATTTCAAATCAACTAATGTACAACTGATTTTTCTACCCGTAAATTTTGTTCAAATGACCTCCAATTTTTCTCTCTATCCTGTTCAAATAAGCTTGTGTTTTTCTCTCTATCCTGTTCAAATAAGCTTCTAATTTCTCTCTATCCTTTGTTCAAATGAGCTTCTAATTTCTCTCTATCCTTTGTTCAAATGAGCTTCTAATTTCTCTCTATCCTTTGTTCAAATGAGGTCTAATTTTTTCTCTCTATTCTTTGTTCAAATGAGCTTCTAATTTTTTCTTTACTTCTTTTGTTCAAACGAGATTCTAATCTTTACTAACTATCCTTTGTCTAAATGAGCTTCCAGTTTTTCTTTCTATCCTTTTTTTTCAAATGAGCTTCTAAATTTTCTCTATATCTTTTGTCCAAACAAGTTTCTAATTGTTTCTTTATTCTTGGTTCAAATGAGCTTCTAATTTCATCTTTCTATCCTTTGTCTAAATGAGCTTTTAATTTTTTCTCTATCCTTACTTGAAACGAGCTTCTTAATTTTCTCTCTCTATCCTTTGTCTAAATGAGTTTCTAATTTTTTCTTTCTATCCTTTGTTCAAATAAGCTTATTTTTCTCTCTATTCTTTGTTCAAATGAGCTTCCATTGTTTAAAATGAGTTTCCAATTTTCACTCTATCCTTTGTTTAAATGAGCTTCTAATATTTTCTCTCTATCCATCCATCAGTCTATCCTTTTACTTCATTTTCCTTCTGTTTATCAAATGCATTTGCTCCCTTGCAGATGCATTTAAGTTCCCCCACTAGTGTCTCGTAACGATATGCGACTCGTATATCGGGAACATTCGTCCTACTGACATCATTTCCTGCCACACCTTCTTTGGTATATTTAGGTCCAAGCCAAGCCTGCTTTGTCTTGATGATAAGAAACACAAATGTAAACTTCATTAATTAGTATTTTGCAATTTAAAAAAAATATGATTAGCATATATACATGTGGTAAAACATGGGTCAGACTCTTAAGTGAAACCTGAAATATAGACTACTGTATAAGAAGAAACATTCACAATTTTCACAGTAACACTTAGACTGTGAATATATTTCTAAGCAAAAATTATTTATTTCCCTTGGTTCACTTTTCCTACAGTCGGAAATGTGAAAATTCCTTACCGTGAAACAGTTAGGAAGACCAAAACTGCAAAAGTTTCCTACCGCTAACATTTCTTGTTATACAGTATAATATGTAACCAAATAGTAATCAAAGTACTGAAAGTACTGAAACATAAAATGCACTTGCAAAGAAAATATAATCCAGACTTTGGGATTTCCAAATTCTATAATGAAAAGTGGAGTGGCAAAGTTATGGAAGGGCATTACAATAGCATGTTACTGTACTGTGACGATATGTGAGGTGGCAAAGTCATCAATGGATATTATTATGGGGGTTTTACTAGGGTGATAAATGAGATGGCAAAAGCTATTGAGGTTCAATTTTGAAAAAGCTTTAAAACACTGTGGAGGTTATCGAGGGGCATTATAACTAGGTTTTACTATATACCTCACGTTCAAATCCACTTTGTTGTACACTACGTGTATTTTTGGCTATGTCACACATATCACAAATACTAAAATATCTGAGAGGGGCATTATAACTAGGATGTTCTGTTCTGTGGTGCTAGGTGGGGTGACAGATATCGAGGGACATTATAACAAGGTTTTACCATACCTCATGTTCAAATCCACTTTGTTGTACACTATTTCTGGCTATCTCACACATATCACAGGTACTAAGTTTCCAGACCTGGGCCGCTATACTGTATTCTTCCATCAGTGGTTCCTAAAACAGACCAAACCAAAACCTAATGAATTTGTTTATCAATAAGCAAGGGGCATTGAGTAACAGTGAGGGACATTATAACTAGGTTTTAGTAAGTTTCCAGACCTGGGCCGCTATACTGTATTCTTCCATCAGTGGTTCCTAAAACAGACCAAACCAAAACCTATTGAATTTGTTTATCAATAAGCAAGGGGCATTGAGTAACAGTGAGGGACATTATAACTAGGTATTACTGAGTTTCCAGACCTGGGCCGCTATACTGTATTCTTCCATCAGCGGTTCCTAAAATAGATCAAACCAAAACTTTATGAATTTGTTTACCAATTAGCAAGGGACATAGAATGAATTCATGTATCAATTAGCAAGGAACATTGAGTAACAGTGAGGGGCATTATAACTAGGTATTACTTAGTTTCCAGACCTGGGCCGCTATACTGTATTCTTCCATCAGTGGTTCCTTAAACAGATCAAACCAAAACTTTATGAATTTGTTTACCAATTAGCAAGGGACATAGAATGAATTCATGTATCAATTAGCAAGGAACATTGAGTAACAATGAGGGGCATTATAACTAGGTATTACTTAGTTTCCAGACCTGGGCCACTATACTGTATTCTTCCATCAGTGGTTCCTAAAATAGACAGACCAAACAAAAACCTAATGAATTTGTTTATCAATTAGCAAGGGACACTGAGTAACAGTGAGGAACATTATAACAAGGTTTTAGTAAGTTTCCAGACCTGGGCCACTATACTATGTTCTTCCATCAGTGGTTCCTAAAACAGATCAAACCAAAACCTAATGAATTTGTTTACCAGTTAGCAAGGGACATAGAGTAACACATTGTAACAGTGAGGGACATTATAACTAGATTTTACTAAGTTTCCAGACCTGAGCAGCTATACAGCATTTTCTTCCATTAATGGTTCCTAAACAGAGAGATCAAACCAAAACGTAACTCAGATATGAAACCAGAGTTATCTATTTTGAAAAAGCATCAAAGTGACCAAAATTGTGAAAAAGAAATATATCATTTAAGTGATAGAAAACTCTAAAATACTGTTTTTAAAGCTGAAATTTCCAAATTGTGAAAATTGCCAAAGTGATTGTGAATGAAACATAAGATTTTGAATTGTAAATGGGGCAGAATATTGGCCCCAAAAACAATCCAGTCAGTGCCCTGAAAATTGTAAAAATTGCCAAAGTATTTGTGAAAGAAACATAAAATTTTGAATTGTGATTGGGGCAGAATATCGGCCCCAAAAACAATCCAGCGAGTGTCCTGAAAATTGTGAAAATTGCCAAAGTATTTGTGAAAGAAACACAAGATTTTGAATTGTGAATGGGGCAGAATATCGGCCCCAAAAACAATCCAGTGAGTGTCCTGAAAATTGCCAAAGTGATTGTAAAAGAAACATAAGATTTTAAATTGTAAATGGGGCAGAATATCGGCCCCCAAAAACCATCCAGCAAGAGTCCTGAATACTAACCTTAGTAAAGTGGAACTGTAGTGGATCATCTGTAGATAGGGAGACATTTAATCCACGGGCGAAATACTCTGGTAATGGGTTCCGATGGTAGTTCAGGAACAGTGAATTATTACTCAAAGGAGACATGGCAATTCCTATATGAGATAAGTAGTAGAGATACTGCAACACTGGTACCTGTGTATAAATAAATAAATATATATTCTGTCTTTATGTGATACAATTTCTCTCTTTCTCTGTCTCTGTCTCTCTCTTAGAGTGGGTTTGAGAGAGAAAATAGAAAAAAGAACATGCCTGAGACAGACAGAGAGATAATACTATTTTATACCAGCATAAGAAATTATAAGAGAGAGAGGGACTGTGTGTTATACTACCTTGTTCAACACAAATCTAGCAACTAAGTTTTATACTTTTCCACATTTTTCAGATATTACTTGTCTGAAAGACAAAAATGTGTATGTGTGCATGTGTGTGTGAGATAGAGAAAAATGAGAGAGAGAGAGAGAGAGAGAGAGAGAGAGAGAGAGAGAGAGAGAGAGAGAGGGAGTTTATTGTGTAAATACCTTTCTTAGAACCAGACCATGTGATATGCTCTCAGCTAACATAAAACCAGCCACTAAATGTGTGACATTTCCTGCTTCACCACAGTGAGGTCGAAGTACAAAGGTCTTCAAGTGACGCTCCCTATAATATAGGAATTAGTATCAAACAGTGAGCTTAATATGTTTAGATGTTGAAGAGTAACTTGACAGTATGGGGGATCATATGTGACATCCCAGATATGTTCTACCACCATTCTACTTCATTTCAGATACTGTAAAACACTTTATGTTTTGTGACACAATGGCATATTGTGTATTTCTTTTGGCATGTTTAAACTGATATATAACAGTCAAGTTGAAAGTCAAGAACAAACATACATGAGAAATTGATAGAACTGGATTTATTAAAACAACACTTCACTGAAAAGATGGGCCACTACATCAAGAGCCAATTCTTTCACTATAGGGATGAAGTTAATTTTTCTTTTTGTTATGGAAGTATTGGACGTTTTGCACAATAAAATAATTTGCATAGCAAATTATGTTATGTGTGCAATGTCCAACTCTTTCATACGTCCATAACAAAAAGACAAATTAACTTCATTTCTTATACTTTAACAACAAATGTACATTTTAAATAACAATATTGCCGTAGCAAATAAAAAACAGAATTACTATGGCGTAGGAATTCAAATTCCTCTGTGCGTCATCCATAATAAGATGACGTCACTGAGAGCCAATCCATTCGTGCAAATGTAACAGAAAAATATGACCAATAAAATGCTTGAAACAAAAGAGAATTGAATTATGCAAAAATAGCATAAAAGCTCTGACCAATCAAAATGCTTGTAACAAAAGAGTTTTGAGTTATTAATTTTTACGTACCTTCTAAAGTGATTAAGTACTGTGATATTTGCATACATGAAGTATAAGTAGTAACTATAGGGAGGGTTTTCTACCCCCGTCCAGTCCTCAGGGAGGGGCGTGTCTGAATCAAACCGGATATGTTCTGTTTTAGACTCGTCATCAACTGAATCAAATCCTGATACCTGTTTAGAAATAAAAAGAATCAAAGTACTGAAAGTACTGAAAAACAATGAGAATAATGAACAGTCAGGATATTGTAATTCGAGAATTGGAGCAGATCATCTACACATTTCTCAATCAAAAAAAAAAAAAAAAAAAAAAAACAAACTTGTAAATCTGTTGGGTCACACAGAAACTGTCCATGAACCGCTGAGGTTCATTCACTGAGCCAGCATGATCCAATAGAGTTAAATGCCAATAAACTAATTGCCCATACATTTATAGTTCATTGCTTTACATGGCAAGTTGGGACCTTTGAAATCAACTGTTTTATTAGTGCAGTAAAATCTTAAATAATGACCACCCATTGAGACCTAAGATATATTGACTTTATAGACAGGTGGTGTTTATATAAAAGTTCTTTTGGAAACATGAAGCATTAATAGGTGGTCTTTTTGGAGAGATAGTTGCTATAAGAGGTTTTACTGTATCGTTAGGAGGTTATTATACAGAAGTGGTCTCTACAGCAGGTTTACATGTAATAATATACTGTAAAGGGGAATATTTTCGCGGGGTGAAAATTTCGCGATTTCTGAAATCTCGCAATTCGCGTGGGTATAACTTTCGCATAACCAATATAAGTAGGTGTATATTCTATATATTATGATATATTAGCCTGTTTGGTAAAAATTTTGCGGTAATTTCTTTAGCGCGAAATAAGCGAAAATTTTACCCACACGAAAATTTCCCCCTTTAAAGTAGTTTCGTAAAATCAACTTGTGCAAACAGAAACCCTATGCAATTGGAACAAAATCTTAAATCTTCAAGTTGTTCTGTTTAGACAGGTTTTGCTGTTCTATAATACTTACATGATTCAGGAATGCGTGGAGTTCTGGGTGAGACTTGGGATCGTTGGTAACTTCAAACAGCGGCAAGAAGATATTCTCTAGGATCTGATGAAAGTTTTCAACGATGTTGTTACTTCTATAAACATCACTAGATAGATAAAAATAAAGAGAAACAAGTTATAACTAAAATGAGATGCAATTTAAAAAGTCTCCCAAAACAACCCCAACTGATTGTGTTTTTCTTACCATGTGCATGATAAAAATAAGAATAGCCAATGGCACATTTACCACACCAAAGAATGATAACTTTCTACAGAGGGTCATAAAGATCTGATAAACAGTTTTTGAAAAAAATGCATTTGGGAACCATATTGTTAGAAACGTATGGAAGTGTATTCCAATTCAAGCAGAAATTGTGTCTAATGATCAGTTATGCCAATCATAATTAAGGTATTCATAGAAAATTTTACTGTACTTTTGCTATGTGCTACGTTCTGTTTTACTTGTTTGTCCCATTAACAACATGAACAAGAAATGAACTGGGGGTGCAGGGTGGGGGTAGGGTGGAGTGGGATGATAAACTAATAACTAACTCACTATAATCTAGGAATCTGTATCAGCCATCGTACATTGTCCGAATATACTTTATGTTCAACAGCCCACTTAGCCAACTTGTCCCATTCATCTCGTGAACGACCATATATGGAAAGTCTGTATTCTGCATTCTGATACTTGCTCTCTTCCAAATCTTCCATCACCTCCTATAATACAAATTCTAAACTTTAGTTCATCAATCAACAGCTGTCAGAATCAAAACCACCATTGCTCATTGCCCCGAGCACACTGCAAAGGTAAAACATGTCTGCCATTTTAATTAACACTGGTGATATCCAAATATAATGGTGTCAGAACAGAAATGTTCCCAGCTCAATCACTTGAGCACACTGCAAAGGTCAATCTTTGCTACCTTGTTTATCCCCAAAGTATTACAAGTCAATTGCTATACTTTTTCTTTTTTTAAGTGTCCTTTGCAAAATGCCAACTGAACAAATTTTAGAGTTGACTTCAGTGGAGTAATGGAGTTTTATATAAAGCCCCAGTCAAAATTGTTCTCTTACATAAAAGTGGTCGAAACCTAGACAGTGAGAGGTACTCTGATCCCTAAGCCCACTCTTCAGACCACTCTGCCACTAAGACCCCCCCACCCCAGTTGTGAAGTTGAATCAAGGTCTGTATACATGAGCTGACAATACTTACTTTCATAATGTGACCAAAATATTTCCCGTTGATATGATTGTCAGTCTTTATAAATATTTCTCTGAGTCTACTCTCTCCGATCGGATTGTATTTGGCGTTGAACTTGTCAAATCTGTGAAATGTGTTTCTATCCTGTAAAATATATCACACATTAGTTACAAATCTGTTTTTATGAATGTAAAACAGCCTAAATTTCAAAAAGAATTATAGAAAATATATTCTATAACTTAACAGGGTTTTCTTGTACCACAAGATAAATGTTTAATTTTTGAAAATCAAAATATGTCAAACATTTGTTACAAATCTGTTTTTATGAATTTACATACCGGTAGCCTAAATTTCACATAGAATTATAGAAAATAGATTCTATTACTAAACAGGGGCTTCTTGTACCACATGATAAATTCTTAATTTTTGAAAATTACTTTTTATGCCTTAAAAATTCCAAAAAGTCACTGTAGCATAAATACACAGTTTTAGCTTTGAAAGTCTAGTATTTTTCTGAATGTCAGATCCACACTTTTGAAAATTCAGCAAGTGACAATAAGTAAGATAAAGAATGTCATTTTAAAAATCTTGTATGAGTGACTTTTACATTAGTTAAGAATCATGTTGCAAAACAAGCAAATCATTTTTGTTCATTTTAATTTCAATAATCATAAAGAAAATATAGACAAAGTGAAAATTTAAAATTGTGACCTTGACCTTTCAAAGGATTTAGGATAATAAAAGACATGTAAAGCAAGCCCCTTCTTAACACCTAGAAAACATAGAAAAGCATAGAAAAATGAAAATTTAAAATGGTGACCTTGACCGTAAAAGGAATTAGGATAATAATAGACATGTAAAGCAAGCCCCTTCTTAACTGACCTAGAAAACAAAGTGTGTGACAGGTGGAAATATACAAAATTTTATTATAGCGACATTGAGTTTTTAAAATTTATTGAGTTTCAGATTTTTATGATATCTAGGTCTAAATTTTTATCAAAATTGTAAATTTATTCTTTATGGAATGTTTTTTATACAAACAATTTTATCTTTAAGGAATGTTTTTATACAAACAATTTAATCTTTTAGGAATGTTTTTATACAAACATTTTTCTACTTCATTACATAAATTTTTGTAATTATGGAAAGTAAAGCAATAAATTAAACAGCATTCAAGAACTTGCTTCAATTTGTCTAGTTAGATTTGGAATAATTTTGTTTTACAAATAATGTTTTAAAAGAAAATTTACTTAAATTGATATATATATATATATATATATATATATATATATATATATATATATATATATAATAAACACAAAAATCTTTTAAAAAAACAACATTAATCATGCATTTAACATATATATGAATATACTTGTGTTTGGTGAAATAATTAAATTTACAAATGTGAGGAACTGTGAAAGACTAAAAAGCATGAACTACTGTTTAAACTAAAGGAACAAGCAAGAATAAAATATACAGAATAATAAATAAAAGAATAATATTTTCAAAATCTGATCTGTGGATCATTAAAATTTTTATTAAAAAAAGAAATAGATATATCACTCTTTAGTGCTCCTAATATTGGTAGGATTTACAAAATAAGATGGGTTTCTTTTCATCAGAGTAGACAGAGTATATCTTCATTAGTGCTCCTAATATTAGTAGGATCTACAATAATAAGATCAGAGTGGACAGGTTATTCCTTCATTAGTGCTCCTATTATGGGTAGGATTTACAATAATAAGATTGCTTTCTTTTCATCAGAGTGGACAGAGTATTCATACATTAGTGCTCAAATTATGGGTAGAATTTACAAAAATAAGATTGCAGTGGACAGGGTATACCTTCAATAATAAGATTGCTTTCTTGTCAACAGAGTAGTCAGGGTATCCCCTTCATTGGTGCTCCTAATATTGGTAGGATTACAATAACAAAATGGGTTTCTTTTTATCCAAGTAGACAGAATATTCCTATTGTGTTAGGGTAGGATTTACAATCATAAGATTGCTTTCTTTTCATGAGTGAACAGAGTAATCCTTCATTAGTGGTCCTATTATGGGTAGGATTTACAAAAATAAGATATCTTTTTTTCATCAGAGTAGACAGAGTATACCTTCATTAGTGGTCCTAATATTGGTAGGATTGAGTGACAATATTAAAAGTGGACAGAGTATTTAACAAGGAATGGGACCCAATATCATCACACCATTTTTCAAAATAATTCATTAGAAACCAATTATTCCACTCTATCCCCATTAGAAGCTGTGTCAATATTTATCAGCTGATAAAACAAAGCCAGAAGCAAATATTAACACAATTAATGATTTAGTATTTTTTGCCTTGCTAGTGGTAAAATGCATTATAAAATGTTAATTTTGCTTAAAGACCACTGAGCAAAATATAGCCAAACCAAAATTTTAACAACATCTACACAAACATACTACATACCATATAAAGTTGAACCCAACAATTACTAGTTACCAAGCAACAACTACTGGCAACACAGCAACAACTACTGATAACCAAGTACACCTACCTGGCAACCAAGCAACAATCACTGGTAACCCAGCAACAACTGGAAACCCAGAAACAACTACTGGTAACCCAGCAACAATTATTGGTATCAAGCAACAATCACTGGTAACGCAGCAAAAACTACTGATAACCAAGCAACAATCACTTGTAACCCAGCAACAACTACTGGAAACCAAGCAATAATCACTGGTAACCCAGCAACAACTACTGATAACCAAGCAACACTCACTGGTAACGCAGCAACAACTACTGATAACCAAGCAACAATCACTGGTAACCCAGCAACAACTACTGGTAACCAAGCAACAATCACTGGTAACCCAGCAACAACTACTGGTAACCAAGCAGCAATCACTGGTAACCCAGCAACAACTACTAGTAACCAAGCAGCAATCACTGGTAACCCAGCAACAACTACTGGTCACCAAGTAACAATCACTGGTAAACCAGCAACAACTACTGGTCACCAGGCAACAATCACTGGTAACCCAGCAACAATCATTGGTAAACCAGTAACAATCACTGGTAACCAAGCAACTACTACTGGTAACCCAACAACAACCATAACTGGTAACCAAGCAACTACTACTAGTAATCAGATTTATTTTTGACAATAAATTAATTAATTTTTTTTAATGTTTCCATTTTAGAGTAACATTTTAATTATTTTCTGAATTGTGAAAAACAGTTTGGTGTTTGTTAAAAGATTTTTTGAAAAAAATTAAATTATTTATTATTAATTATTTAATTGTTTATTTTTGAATAGGTACAATTATAACCTAAAAATATGGACCAGCGAATCAATTAAGCTGCACTTCAGTAGCTAACAGTTTTGCAGAAGAAGTTGTTCTGACTTTAAATGCAGCCAAACTTGCCTATTGTCATATATTTTTACCGTTTTCATTCATTCACACCAAACTGAATACTTACTGCATGCACATCTAACTTGTCTACACTCAGGTCATATGGTTCAAGATTCAAACTCTCAAAAACCTGCAACAATATACCTTGAATTATCTCCCCCTGCTGAAAGCATTTCCCATAATTCCCTTGAGTCAACTTTTGAAAAAGCAAGGACTTCCCTTCTTTTCTAGCCAATGAAGGAGTTCCTTGCTTTTGTATTTACACATGCCACTACTTAGGTTGACCAATCACAATCTTTCTTGTATCAACATGATTTTATTTCAATAATGAGAGAAAATTGTTACCTAAATTTTTAAAATAACAAACGTTCCATTTTACAATTTTCACAAACTTGAAATCTATTTTAAAAATAGATATATTAAATTAATAAATAAAATTCCTTTATTTCAACACATTAACAAATAGTAATAAGGTGTTAATGGGGTTAATTGCTGAACCATGGGATCAACACCCCTTATCGTTTGTGCGAAACATTTAGGAAACGCTTATGTTGTGAATTCCCAGAATAACTTGGTTTTTTAGGGAAACTCAATCCATATCCAATGGATATACTGGTAATTGTTCTGCACAAACATTAGGGGATATCACATGGCACTGCAGCGAACACCATTAACAAAATGAAAGATAAAATTGGTCAACCTCTACATTTATTATATTAAGACTAAAAAGCTGACCAACATTTATATATATAGACAACACTAAAATTAAAATAAAATCTTGGTTGATTTTTATTTAATTCTGCAGATTATATCAGCATTTTCTAGCACATTTTAAAAATATTTTAACATCTTCCTTATAATTTTAATTTACATTTTAATCAAAGCATTAATCATAAAATTAAAGAACAATTTGAATTCCTTTAAAAAAATTCTGCCAAAATTGTAACACAATCTGCAAAAACTGAATTGAAAAAAATTGATTTTTCATCAAAATCTGCAAAATTTCAAATCAATTATGAATGAATGAAATGATTACTTAAAGGATATTAATACCAATAAAACAATAACCATTTTAGAAACCCTTTGACCCCTTAAAATCATAATGGGGTGACCTAAGGTCAAGAGGTCATTATAGCCTTCAAGAGGTCAAAAGGTTATTCAATATCATAATATACAAAGGGATGCCAGGATGCACAGCTATGACAAATAAAAAAGAACAATATATAAAATATGCATGCTAAATAAATATAAATTGAGTTGCTATGGTTACTCGTAACTTACAGCGTGGACATCTAACTTATCAACATTGAGCTCATAAGTTGTAAGTTCCAAGTTCTCACAAACCTACAAACATCAACTAAGTCATTAGTACAATTCAATTACTGATTAAAATTTTACAGTCAGAGCTGTCTATAATGGCCACCCAAAATTTTCCTTGTTGTAGGGGTTTACTTGATGACTTGACACTTGTATACAGAACTAAGTAGCTTGTTGAGTTGAGCTGAGTGGAGTTAAGTTGAGTAATTGTGTTTAATGTCCCAGTCAAGAATATTTCACTCATAATAAGATTTTGCCATATCGAGACGCCACCAGCTAATGGCGAAGGTGCAGGGATTTTGCCTGTGCTTTGCAATTATGGCATTATACAGCAAGGTTCTTTATCATGTCATGCCTACTGTGACACAGTGCCTCGTTTATTTAATGTTTCCATCTGAAAGAACCATGACTTTCATACCTTAATGCAGAGTGCTTAGCGAAAGAACAGTCACTACCAACTTTCAAGTCTTGGGGCAGACCCGGTCTGGGCTTGAACTCCCACTTATGGAGCTAGTGCAGTGTAACTGTTGTGATGTAAAACAACATTCAACAAACCAAACTAAATAGTGTTATCATGTATTATATTTTCTTTAGCTTACCATGACCACCTCAACTAAAGCATCAACTTTTGAGGTCTTTTCTAACAACCAATGACCTTCATTTCCAAATGCAAAGTGCTTGGTAAAAGGACAGTCACTTGCTATTGTCAAGTCTTAGTCTGACTTAGCCAGCCTCCAACAAATGGAGTGAGCTACCATTGTGTCCTATCTAAAATGAAGACATTGTCACTAATAGAATCCTACATGGGGAACAGTGCAAGACAGAGATATCTCAAGCGAGGATGAATATTTTCCTGTCCAGAATGAGCTTAAGCTGGTTGAGAAAAGTGATCTCATTCCTACGGTGAGACAGAAAAATCTCACATGGGTAAAAACGTGGGATTTCTATTTCTCAAATGTGAGAAAAATTAATCTCTAACTGGATCTACTTAAATTGCACTTTGGGTCCGTAAGCATGAGAGAAAGTCTGTAACAAACCTGTAAAACTTAATAGAAATTAATAATCTGAAAAAAAAAAATCAGCTGAATTTAATGAATCCAAAACAAGCAAGTTATAACAATGTAAATACACAATATCTTGGATTTATCAAAAAGTTTATCCTGTATCCAAGCCAGGTTGGAGTCTCATATGGTACTGTAATGAGTTTAAAAATACAAAAGGTTTAAGGGCCTTTAATTGCTCACCTGAGGAAAATAGGAATATAATCATGGATTTATGATTTTAATGATGTTTAAAGATCTTACTGCTTCAGGTCTATGTTTTTTTCTCTGGGCACTGGGTTTTCCTTCACTATTCCTGAACTGACCATCTCAATATAAGTGAAAGAATCTTGACTGGGGCATAAAATACCACTACTAACCCTCAACTCACTGTGACCTTGAATGTAGGTCAAGGTTATCTAGCCTTTCAATTTAGGTGAGCTTCAAAATATTACAAAATTTTACATATTAACTATTCTCAAAATATTTCTTTCTAAAGATCTGTAAATAGACAAAGTTAATGTTTTCACTATCTTAACAACTTTAGTTTTATTGGAGATGTTTATTTAGTCAGTAAGCAAAGCAAAGTGAATTACTTAAGTGCACTTTGTAATCAGTAATGGAACTTATATACTCTTTGCATTTTTATACTCTTTTCCATGGTAAGAAAACATTTTCTTCCTAGAATAGATGATTTTGAATTTTTTTTCTCTTTAGCAAAAACATATAAAAAAGAGAAAGACCTCTTTGCAACTTGCTGGTGGCACTAAAGGGAGCTAACAAATGGCTAAGGGGAGACAACTCTTCATTATTATTCTTTACCTCTTTGAGGGTCATTTCTTTCTGCTGTTTTCTGTCAAAACAAACAACATCACCAGCTCTGGTCTTCATCATCTTCTTTATAAAGCGTAACAAATGTTTCTGATTCATACAAGAGGAAGCGTGAACGTGAGTGTCAACCTGGAAAAAAAGACTTAGGGTTTTAAAATAGTTACTATCTAGAATGTTAGTTTAAAAGCTAATCATTTCTCTCTCTCTCGGTGTAACAAAAGTTTCTGATGCATACAAGAGGAAGCGATAAGAGATTTAGAAAACATGTACTGTCTAGAATGTTTGTTTAGGTGCTAGTTCACTAAAAACAATATTTGCTGAAGCACACCCCCCCCCTCCGCCCCCCCCCCCCCCCCCCCCAAAAAAAATTGATAAATTTCAAAAATATACCATAGCCTGGCTGGAGCTCTAGTCCATGACTATTGTCATTGTAATTACATCTCACTAGCAATTCTAAATACAAGTACTTGAAATGATCCAGACAGGGTTTAAACCCAAGACCTTCCAGTTTCAAGGCCGACTCTCTACCACTGGGCCACTTAGACAACTTGACCATACATCTTTGTCATTGAATCAAAAGTTCATTGCCCCAACAAATAAATCATTTTAAAATTACATATTTACAGCCAAGACACAGCATTGCAAATTGCACTTTATCCTTGAGAAAATCTTAACAATTTATTTATTTTTAAAGGGATGATACCAAACAAGTTGGTCCACTGTTAGGATACAATGGGGCCGAAAACATGCCTTTATACAATGAGCTGTTGTAAAAAGTAGCTTGACCAGTTTCAGATATTGTTAATCCTTCAACAGAGGCAATGATGGTTAGCATATGTGTCCAGGTTTTATACCAGAATTTTTGCCGGAACTTGTTTTACCGGATATGTATCCGTCGTATTGCCAGATATGTAACTGTTAGATTACCAGATATGTATCCGGTGGGCGCTGATTGGTAAAAACATGGTAACAACTACTATTTCTCTCCCTTTTTACTTTTCTTATTTATGAGCATAATTTTGTTATAACAAACTTTGTTATAACCAGAGTGCAATGTGTAAGCTGTATCAAACTTACTTTTCTTATATTATAGAAATCTCTATGTGGAACTTCTTTCTGTGAAGCAGACTCTTTTAGTTCATTCAATAACAAATGTAACTGAAACTTAGAAGACAGATAGCTGAGACGACGGTAACTGAATGACTTCCTGAAAAAATAGAAATCAGAATATACTTATAACATGTGAATAATGGTACACTATCTCCTATTTTCTATTTTCCATATAAACACCTGTCACCACAAAATTTATTGTTGACAATTTTTTTTTAACTTATTAAGGTCCCAATTAAATTGACATTTATTTTTCCAAAACAAAATTTCATCACATTTTCTCCCACTAATGTTTTTATTTTAAATTACAAAACCACAAAATTTTAACCCCTTAAACATGTTAAATTTAAACGATTCTACTGTGTTCTGTACTTACAAAGGTCCATCACTTATGAGACAATACATGAGATTCTGATCCGCTAAAAACGTTTCATGGTCCACATACGGCCACTCGAAGGGTTCATTTTTATCTAAGGACTCCTGGTCCTTGTATACATAGACCACTCCTTGGACCATTTTGATGTGACAGTTAACGCTGTCCTGGAGGTGACAGGCGAATGGGTCTCCAGAGGTACGAGGCAGGTTGATAGGATGCTCTCTGTCTGTATAGATAGAAGTGGAAATTTTATCAGTTACCATGGAAACAAGATACAAATGAAAATGTTATTACAGTTGCCATGGAAACCAGATACAAATAAAATGTTATCACGGTTGCCATGGAAACCAGATACACAGATACAAAACAAAAATGTTATCACAGTTGCCATGGAAACCAGATACAAACGAAAATGTTATCACAGTTGCAATGGAAATCAGATACAAACAAAAATTTTATCATAGTTACCATGGAAACCAGATGCAAACAAAAATGTTATCAAAGTTTCCATGGAAACAATAGTTGAATTTTAAACTTTTATTCAGAATTCAATTTCTAACTTAACAACAACTAAATTGAAACACAAATGCAAAAGAGTATATTGAACTTAAAACCATTATTCCAAATTTTGTGAACTTAAATTCTAATATGCTTTGAAATTAAATTTCATTTCATTTTTGTTAAAATAGTTGATTTTTAACCTTCTTCTAGAGATTATTCAAGTTTTGATTTTCACATGAGATCTTGTTATGAAAATAAAATTGATGCAATAAAAATAAAATAAAATTGTCAAAAAGGAAATAAGTTTTTTTTTTTAATGCTCAGACTAGAAAATTAATAATACTTAAGCTTTAAAAAGAAATAAAGGTATAAAATCATAAAATGTAAGTCCTGAAATAATACACAAAAATTACTCTTTAAGTTTAAACTAAGGAATAAAAAATAAATTTAATTTAAAAGGAAACCCAAAGAAAAAACATTAAAATTATAAATGAAATATTCTAAAAAAAATTTCTGATGAGTAAATAAATAAATATATATGAAAATATTCTGAAAAATAAATATAAAAATATTCTGAAAAAAAAATATAAAATAAATAAATACTGGGTAAATAAATAAATAAACTCAAACACTGCAGTGTACATAACCACCCCAAAACTTTGCAAACTGATATAACCAACACTAATGAGAGTGTTTTGTTAAGTTCATGATGCATGATAACATGGATAAAGGTCGTTCCACATGTGACCTCTGACCTTTGACCTTGCTGTTTGACTCCCCAATATGACGATTCAATGTGACACACATGCTCAAGCAATAACCTTTCACATATAAGACTGAAAAATTAAATGAAGCCACACTAACTCAGGACATGGCTGTTGACAAGGTTATGAAATTCCACAGCTCAGAAGTCTTGGCATTTTAACTTTTTTCCTAGAGTGGTGCAATGGTGATATTTGTGCCCTAGTCAAGATTTTTTCACTTATATGGAAGGAGGTATTTTCATTAAAGATTTCAATTAAATGGTTTTCTGGTAGAATATTGTGGAAATTTTATCGAGTTTCCCTGACTATCACATACAAGTAAGTCAAGACCAGAAACTGCCTAGTCACCTTGAACATTTTGGTTTTTTGACCAAACCATGATGGGAATATTGTGTTTGTTCAACCTATTACAGTAAAAATTGTTATTTTTGAGAATGGAAATTTTCGCAAAATCATATTGTTGGCATTTTGTAAAGGGCTTAATTTCGTGTTTTTACTCATTTTCGAGACAAACACATGAAACATGACTTGTGATTGTATCAAGTAGAAATTGGTTGAAATCTCAAATTGTCACAAAAATATTGTTTGTCTTTAAAAAATATAAAAATTCTTTCTCTATCTTTTTACAAAATTTTACTTAAAAATTCTAACAAATACCAAAGTTATGAAGTCATTTATGATGTAGCTATTTACGTATCACCCAATTGTAAATGCGCGCAAAACTACTTGAATTTGCAAAAATTATCGGAAATTCTAACAATATAGGGACCTTAAGTCAAATACAATTATTCAGTCACATGCAGTATAAATGTAGTATTCATTTGCTTGTTGTATAAAATATCTGTCTCCATGTTGAGCACTGTGTTGTTGATAAAGGTGCACAGGTACCTGTTTTCACGGCAATGATCGCGGTATAACGATGACGTCGTTCTTCTAACTGTTACGTCACAATACTGAAAATGTTGACGTGGAGATTTGACTGATTTCTACTTGATACAATCACACTTGTTATATTTGCAGCAGTGGAATTTTCACAATTTTTTCCCAATTCACGAAAACAGGGAAAATTTCCACTTTTACAGTACAAGGTATATAATGCATTGATAGATTCAATATTTCGAGTTGACTCTGACCACTTCACATACTGTTAATGACTAAACACAATGATCTAAAATATTTACAATTTACATGCTTTTTAACATTAAAACATTAAACTTTTTTTAAAACCAAAATTCACACCATGCTTAAATTGTTATTAATGCAGATACATTGAGGAACACCGGGGCAGGTTCTTGGTAAAGAAACAATCACTTTATCCATTATTAAGTCTCAGGTTTGAAATTTGAACCAACTTGGAATGAACATTAGACCTTTTAGTAATAATTAAAACAAACAAGTGTTCTAGAAGCAAAAGAACTACCAGGTCAAACCAGTTTTAAATGGGAGCACCAATTCTCAAATATGAAACAAGCATGCCATACAAGAGGGGCTACTTGTTTGAACCAGATTGATACCAAGGCACAACTTTCTAAGTTACTGCAGAAGGACTCTAAACAACTCGTGAGTTATAAACTACATTGATGGTTTTTAAGGAAAGCATATGATCTAAAAGGCTATGGAGGATTATGATCAGAATTTACAGATTCAAAATACAATCATTTTGTAATTTTGTAATTGAAAAAGACAAAATGATAAATCAATACAGTCAAACCTGTCTATAAAGGCCACTCAAGGGAACCAGTAAAAGTGGCCTTTATGTACAGTGACCTTTATATACAGTCAATCCTGTCTATAAAGGCCACTCAAGGGAACCAGTAAAAGTGGCCTTTATGGGCAGGTGGTCTTTATATACAGTCAAACCTGTCTATAAAGGCCACTCAAGGGAACCAGTAAAGGTGGCCTTTATGGGCAGGTGGTCTTTATATACAGTCAATCCTGTCTATAAAGGCCACTCAAGGGAACCAGTAAAAGTGGCCTTTATGGGCAGTGACCTTTATATACAGTCAATCCTGTCTATAAAGGCCACTCAAGGGAACCAGTAAAAGTGGCCTTTATGGGCAGGTGGTCTTTATATACAGTCAATCCTGTCTATAAAGGCCACTCAAGGGAGCCAGTAAAAGTGGCCTTTATGGGCAGGTGGTCTTTATATACAGTCAAACCTGTCTATAAAGGCCACTCAAGGGAACCAGTAAAGGTGGCCTTTATGGGCAGGTGGTCTTTATATACAGTCAATCCTGTCTATAAAGGCCACTCAAGGGAACCAGTAAAAGTGGCCTTTATGGGCAGGTGGTCTTTATATACAGTCAAACCTGTCTATAAAGGCCACTCAAGGGAACCAGTAAAGGTGGCCTTTATGGGCAGGTGGCCTTTATATACAGTCAAACCTGTCTATAAAGGCCACTCAAGGGAACCAGTAAAAGTGGCCTTTATGGGCAGGTGGTCTTTATATACAGTCAAACCTGTCTATAAAGGCCACTCAAGGGAACCAGTAAAGGTGGCCTTTATGGGCAGGTGGTCTTTATATACAGTCAATCCTGTCTATAAAGGCCACTCAAGGGAACCAGTAAAAGTGGCCTTTATGGGCAGGTGGTCTTTATATACAGTCAATCCTGTCTATAAAGGCCACTCAAGGGAACTAGTAAAAGTGGCCTTTATGGGCAGGTGGTCTTTATATACAGTCAATCCTGTCTATAAAGGCCACTCAAGGGAACCAGTAAAAGTGGCCTTTATGGGCAGGTGGTCTTTATATACAGTCAAACCTGTCTATAAAGGCCACTCAAGGGAACCAGTAAAGGTGGCCTTTATGGGCAGGTGGTCTTTATATACAGTCAAACCTGTCTATAAAGGCCACTCAAGGGAACCAGTAAAAGTGGCCTTTATGGGCAGGTGGTCTTTATATACAGTCAAACCTGTCTATAAAGGCCACTCAAGGGAACCAGTAAAAGTGGCCTTTATGGGCAGGTGGTCTTTATATACAGTCAATCCTGTCTATAAAGGCCACTCAAGGGAGCCAGTAAAAGTGGCCTTTATGGGCAGGTGGTCTTTATATACAGTCAATCCTGTCTATAAAGGCCACTCAAGGGAACCAGTAAAAGTGGCCTTTATGGGCAGGTGGTCTTTATGTACAGGTTCAAATAATATGAATAAAGAACAATTGGGAAACAATTCTACTGGCCTTTATAAGCGGGTGACCCTTATATAGAGGTGGCCTTAAAGGCAGGTTGGACTGTATATGCTGGGGTTGGACATTGGGTTGGGTTGGGTTGGGTTAATGCCACCTATTCATTCACTTATGAAGTGTCTCATCTGAATGATCAACATACAATGGCTATAGACAAGGTGACAAATTTATTCAGGGGCAATTTACCAAGGTTTTACTGTACAAGAAAACTAATAGAATCTAACGGCAAGTCTCGTTCAGGACATGGGTTGAAATTTCCATATCAATCGTAGCTTTTTTTCTTCTCACACCTTATTCCATTAAATATCCATTAAAAGCTTCTAGGGTCACAGAAAACAGCTGTTTATTCAGGCGCAGCGTGTAGCCTGTCTCAACCCTAAGGTGAGACCAGGAAATCCCACATGGGTAAACACAAGGGATTTCCATGTCACAAGTGTGAGAAAAAGATATCAACGGGGCATTATAACGAGGTTTACATTGACAAGTGATGTAGTGAAGATATTGAAAGAATTAAAATTCAAATCAGGGATTTATCAAGGGCCTATTTAGGACCGAAATTCGGCCCCATTCCCAATGGAAAAAACATTGATTTTTTCCCAAAATGGGCTGAGAAAATTCCCAATTAAAAAACTGTACCAGATACATAGCTGAGTCTGGTCATAAATTTGGCTGCTTTTCTCAATATTCAATCAATTCAATACACTAAAAGCATTAGATTTAATCATTAATGGCATCAAAAATGATGTCAAAGTTTTCCCAAAATGAACAAAAAGTTGATAGTTTTTCCCAAATTTCAGTTTAGGGCCTTTTCCCAAAATACCCTGATAAATCCCTGCAAATGGGCATTATAACGAAGTTTTACCATACTTCTTATATATGAGCCTTGGTGTTATCCTATATATAGTCCCATAAAGGTACATGTATTTTAGTGGGGACAAGCAACATGGGCAAAGTGACAAAAATATTGAAAGGCATTATAACATCATTTTACTGTATTTGTTATATATGTGAGTTGTAAAGTTATCCATATGGATTTCTGGTAACTGTAATCATGGTAATAAAAAATCAGTTTTTATGTTCTGTACATAAATGTCAGACCTCTATTAGAATCCAAAATAAAATGTAGGGATTTTATGTGATGCCATTAATACAATAATTACGGTAAATGTCAAATGATGCTACAAAGGATTTTTTTCTTGATTAAATTCTTATTTTGGGAATAATAAATCTAATGCTATCCAAAATTAACTCTGTCATGTCTGTTACTTTGCATGACGACATCCTTTGACAGGACATCCAAATTCTAATATATTTTTAAACTTTGAAAACAATAGTAGGGCCAAAAAAAGAGAAAAAACAACAACATTTTTTTGTTCATCCTAAGCAAATGATCAAATAAATTGTTAAAATATTCATAATATGAACCAGAGGTGTTGTGATTCGTAAGTGCATGTCACCCAGTATCCTCTAATAAATAAGCTGGAAATATGTAAAACAGTTACAATACAATGTGTATTGATAATCCTTTCTTAGATCTACACCATTGTAATACTTTGTGACATTCTTATTTTACGATTATGGTTGCACATGAAACAAACTCCAGCCAAAAACGTTTAAACTGCCACTCACATGGGCAGTCAAAACTGCAAAGATGTTAAGACTGTCTGACTGCCTTTGTATCATGATGCTAAAAAATCCTTCATTCCTTATATCAGAGCAGATATATACCAGTACAATTTTGCATACTGTAAAATAATGCCACCATAATATCTCTACACTAGCTAATGCTAAATAATAAAACAGCAAAATTTTAGCAGTGATTTTACAACCACATATACAGTAAAACCTCATTATAATGCCCTTTGACAACTTTACCACCTTGCTTACCCCCACAACATTTGGTAGTCCCAAAATCTATTTATCTGTTTTTTCTTTGTACACACCGTCTCCCTCAATTTATTGGCAAACCCCTTTATGATGACTTTATCACCTTGCTTACCCCCACAACATTTGGTAGTCCCAAAATCTATTTATCTGTTTTTTCTTTGTACACACCGTCTCCCTCAATTTTTTGGCAAACCCCTTTATGATGACTTTATCACCTTGCCTATCCCCACAATATTTAGAAGTCCTAAAAACTATTTATCTGGTTTTTTTTCTTTGTACACACCGTCTCCCTCAATTTATCGGCAAACCCCTTTTATGATGACTTTATCACCTTGCCTACCCCCACAATATTTAGAAGTCCCAAAATCTATTTATCTGTTTTTTTCTTTGTACACACTGTCTCCCTCAATTTATTGGCAAACCCCTTTATGAAGACTTTACCACCTTGCTTACCCCCACAACATTTGGTAGTCCCAAAATCTATTTATCTGTTATTTTCTTTGAACACACCGTCTCCCTCAATTTATTGGCAAACCCCTTTATGATGACTTTATCACCTTGCCTACCCCCACAATATATAGAAGTCCTAAAATCTATTTATCTGTTTTTTTTTCTTTGTACACACCGTCTCCCTCAATTTATTGGCAAACCCCTTTATGATGACTTTATCACCTTGCTTACCCCCACAACATTTGGTAGTCCCAAAATCTATTTATCTGATTTTTCTTTGTTTACACCACCTCCCTCAATTTATTGGCAAACCCCTCTATGAAGACTTTACCACCTTGCTTACCCCCACAACGTTTGGTAGTCCCAAAATCTATTTATCTGTTTTTTTCTTTGTACACACCACCTCCCTCAATTTATCGGCAAACCCCTTTATGATGCTAAACTTTGAGAAAACAAACAGTGGCAATGAATTCAGGTTTTACTGTACATAAATTATTAATACTGCATGGCCTATTTTAAGAGATCTTAATGCATGTGGCAATCAAAATAAATCGATATCTTCAAAAACAAAAATAACAGTTATCCAAAAAATAAGGTAGTTAACCTACAGTAAAAACTAACTAAAATCTGTTATAATGATGAAAGCTAATTACATTAAAACTCTGGGAGTGGAGTGGCCAATGGTGGTTTGAGTCCCAGTCAAGATGGTCAATTTTGATATAGTAGAGGAACCTGGAGTAACTGGAAAATCACTTAACTCCAGCCATTGAATTGAAAACATTTCCACACTTTTTGATTCAAACTCAGGCAGTAAGAGATGCTATGTTATATGTGCAAGTCAGTCATATCGGTCAGTCTGACCATTTGACCAAAAAAATCACCTGTATTTTTTACTGTATATGTATGTTTCTGTACATTCAAGCATGATTTTCCTGTCGAATGGGGCATAATACTGTATATTACTTTATTTTCATGGTGTGAAATTTTCGTGGTTTGACGATGACTAGTGTATTCGCCGTGTCATATTGTCGCGTCTTATCTGATTCAAGAAAAATGACTCTAGCAAGACTAATGGGCTGGTAATACCAGTGTCTATTCACGGTGGTTTAATTTTCGCAGGAATACACTTGACCAGGAATATAGCAAAATATAAGCATTATACAGTAATAGAATCTTGCACCAGTAACAGAGTAAGACAGAGATATCTCAAACAAGGTTTAATAGTTTCCAGTTCAGAATGAGCTATGGCGAGTTCTGGTCATTGAAAACATTTATCTGAGTTTGAGATATCTGTCTTACACTTTTACTGTTGTGGGATTTCTATTTTCACTGGTTTGCAACATAAAACAGTATTCATAAACAAATATATGTTTAGATTTCATGCCATCATCAGTGCCTTGTGAATATAATGTCATCAAATTTTACTGACATTCTTGTGTAAAATGATTATGACATGGCTGCATTGGGTAGAGAATTTCTTACCAGGGTACTCGAAATCTTAAACCGAACCCGCCACCGAGTACCAGTATTTTTGCAACTGAAATAGCTAGATTACCTGGTTTTCTAATTTTGTAGTTAATCATATAATGTATCAATAAGTTAATAGGTGATAATGATATGCATTTAACACACATAAAATGGTGATAATTTTTTAGATACACTGGCCACCAAGCAAGCTGTTAGTGACTCGAGATGCAGATATTATTATCAGTCTGATGATAAAAATGATAGAACTGATAAAATGATAATGGAAAAGGGGGTTTAAAATGCTGCAGTCACTATCATAGTAAAAATCACACAGAAAAAACTTTGTATATATAAAAAAACGGCAAGTCTTTTTTTTATACCTCGCCATTCAAAATACATGACCGTTTCTGAAAATAAATAAGTTGTCATCCAATCAAAAGTACTAAATGAAATACGAACAAGTTAAAACTGAAATGGAATACTAGACAGATGAATTGGCTGAAGAAACGAATTAAACACTAAACCCCCCCCCCCCCCCCTTTCATGGTTTAGGGGACATAATGAATGTTACAGGGTGTGTCAAAAGAATTGACGGATCGCTGGCCATGCCCACAATGTTCCTACAAAGACCCGGCATGCTTGAATTGGACGCAAAAAGAACAAAAATTTGGCCAAAATTATGATAATTAATGATGTCACTGACACTAGTATGTCATTTGTTGCCGTGATGCTACTTTGGTACCGTGATAAGTGATGGAACATAATAGGCATGGCCGGCGATACGTCAATTACTGGTAAGTCATTCAAAGTGTGGGGGTGTCAAAATGTATGAATTAATTAAAATAATTAACAAATATCATAAAAGATAATTTAAAAATCTGTTTTAAAATTTGAGGCTAATTGAAAAAAATTAAGAAAAAAGAAATAAAACACTTTATCAATTGCTTTATACATTGCGACTATGGTAAGACAAATAACAGGTCAGCAAGATACACCATTTATATTTTTGCCATTGAACTGTTTGCACATATTGCAAAAAACATGATAACAATTTCAAAGGGGTAGAAATTTGCATAGTTATCTCCTCTACTGGCATTCAAAATCCTGGTAATCATGTCCTGTATAGTTGCTTTAAATCACTGGGGATTTGATTTCCCTATATTCACGGTTTGACTTAATAGCGTATAACTTTCTTAGCGTTATTCCCTGAGGGGAAAATCCTTTTTAAAAACGATATTATAAAACTAGCTCATAGTCAATATTTCGGCTTTAAAAAGCCTTTTTCAAGACACTAGATAATTTAAATTGTATTACATCTTTCCATCCACTTCCATCTCCATTTCAGAAAAAATAATAGCGTAATTAAATACAAAGTGAATATTTTCAGGTAGCATTCATTAGACTTTGACTTAGATACATGTATTCCATACAGTAAATTATTAACACTGGCCACCACACAGCAAAATTTTATACCCATGAATAAGTTCCAGTTTCTGAACTGTGAAATTTTATCCCCACAGATTTACACAACTATACAGAATATTAAATTTAGTAAATTTGATCTTCAACATTGTTGAAGAAGTAAGCCTGACAAATTTTTACGAACAGTTGGATGAACAGACAATGCCTTAACGTAATATTTCCAAATTTCTGGAAACGAACATACGAAAAAGCAACATAGGATGATGCAATGAATCCTATGACACCTTTAAAATGATTGAGTAATGAAAAGTGCAAGCCTCATTATGTGACCAGCAGGGATACAGTCAAACCTGTCTATAAAAGCCACCCAAGGAACCAGTAAAAGCTGCCTGTATGGGAAGGTGGCCTTTATATACAGGTTAAAATAATATAAATAAAGAACAATCGGAATACAATAATACTGGCCTTTATAAGTAGGTGGCCCTTATATCAGGGCCCCACAAATCGCCGAAATCGGCTAAAAATCACCGAATCGGCAAATAAAACGCCGAATTGAATATCGGTCATTCGGTTTTTTCCCCCGATAAACCTACTAAATTTTGTATTGTCAATTAAGATTAGTTCACAATCGAGTAATCACACGAGACTTAAGATGAAGCCACATCTTAATATTAGGTGTAAAATCGGTGTTGTAAGTAATCATTGACTGTGTATAATCAACACCAGAGTTAATCCTTTAATCACTTTAATTACCGGGACCAAACCGTGTAAACAAAATCCCGTATGAGGCCCGTTTCATTTATCATTTTGCTTGTTTCATGTTTTATGGAGATGATTCAATAGAGCTGAAAAGAATACCAAATTAAGCATTTGAATATTAGTTGGCTGTTATTCGAATCCTATTTGAATATTTGGCACCAAAGAGAAACTCTCCATCTGTTCTGGAACAGAGCTAAGCAAACGATGTGGATTGCATAAGACAGATGAAAATAATTACCTTACTATATATTTCTTATTCATAGGAAGGCTGTATGACAATAATAAAATCATGATCTCTTTAATATTCTTCTAAATAAACTCAGATTTTTAATGATTAAGACCATGTAAGCAGTAAAACATGTGACAGCCTTTTTTTAAATTTTAACCCAATAAATAGTCGTTACCCACTCTGCTTTGAATAACATGTATTAAAGGGACATAATCATGACAGTGACTGGAAGTAAACAAGCATCTGTCAGATATTGTAGGCGTTCCCGACTTTTTGGTGACTGTTTGGATGAATAAAGTTTTTATAAATAAAATGAAGAAAGAAAGGAAGCATCTGAAAGTAGATTTTTGCTGTGTAACATTCCAGACGAAAAAAAGCACCACCAAAAAGCTTACAGCTCAATTAATCAATGAAGAATGGGGGGGGGGGGGGGGGTATGAATGACAATGACGTTATTATTATTTTTTTTTTTTTTTTTTAGTGGTGATCTTTACCGCCGAATGACTTTGTCAGCGTTTGTGGGGCCCTGCCTTATATAGAGGTGGCCTTTCAAGCAGATTCGACTGTATTTAATACCAGGATACAACAACAATAGACATGATTAGAAACCATGTCAAATAATGTCGCTAGAAATTCAACTAAGAGACTGCAACATCTCTTTTCCAACATCAAATATCTGACCTCAGTTGCTCCATCACAAGTTTGAACCAGGAAAATATTTTTCTTTTTAAAAGAAATTTAGAAATCCCAAGTGAATAAAATTGGAGTGTGACTGTGCCTCAAGAAAAATCTACAATTTTCAACAAGCCAACAGACAACCTTTTTGGCGCTCAGGATCTGGACATAGGAAGACGGAACCACGCATTTTGATCTTCTGCCAGGTGCTCAAGACCACTCTTATGTTTGTGGTCTTGTACAAACTAGAGCAGTCTCTTCAGAGACAAATACCCCCTACCAAACATTGCAGAGATTTAACCTTGTGACCCTGACCCGTAACTGACCTTTGCACCTAAATTTATTGTGTAAACATTGATTAACATTTGTGTTAAACTTGATCAAAATCCATCCATAGAAATGAATGAATTGAGTGAACATGATTTTGGGTTGAACAAATGGACAGGGTAATTTGATCAAAAGCCATTTATAGACATTGAAGAAATCAAGAGGGAACAATATTGGGACTAACAGATGGACAGACAGACAGATAGACGGACGGACAGTGTGGTCCCTATATCCCCCTGAACTTTGTTTGCAGGTGGTATACAAATCAAAACTGTTACTGTGACTGGTATAACATATCGTATGTTTGAATTCTACTGTGGTTTACTGACTGACAAAAAGGGTTACTAGACTAATTAATCTGACTATAGCTGCCACATGCAAATTTATGCATTAAGCAATCTATGTCATGCCAATATGTTATAAAATGGGTTCTCCAATAATCCTTAAGACAAGAGATTATTCTCTAAGCTATAGGTGTTAAATCCCAAAACCTCCCAACAGATAGAGGTTACACTATACACACTGAGCTACCAGTGTTGAAGCCCAAAAACTCCCAGAAGACAGAGGTTAAATTCTAAACAATGGGCTTCCAGTGTTGAACCCAAAAACTCCCATAGGACAGAGGTTACACTATACACACTGAGCTGCCAGTGTTGAACCCCAAAAACTCCCAAAAGTCAGAGGTTACACTCTAAACACTGAGCTACCAGTGTTGAACCCAAAAACTCCCAGAGGACAGAGGCTACACTATACACACTGAGCTACAAGTGTTGAATCCCAAAAACTCCCAGAGGACAGAGGTTATACTGTTCACACTGAGCTACAAGTGTTGAACCAAAAAAACTCCCACCACATAGAGGTTACACTATACACACTGAGCTATCAGTGTTGAACCCCTAGAACTCCTAGAGGACAGAGGTTACATTGTCTACACTAGGCTACCAGTGATGAATCAGGTGTTCGAAGAAAACTATCCCCCAACGATAGAGAAACCAGTCCCCAATGAAAGGAAAATGAGTTAAATTAGTATAATTTTCAGTAACATTGACAGTCTTAGATGTACAATGAGAATGTCGAGCAATCCCTTATCCAACTTCTTGCAATAACAAATCAACTGAGCTCAAATGGACACTCGATTTTCTTTTTAAAGGTACGGAAACTAATCTGGATGGAAATATTGTACGAGATGCAATTTATACCCACTGATTTGACTAATGCAACCCCAACCACAACCCCCCCCCCCCCCAAAAAAAGTGATAAAATAAAATAAACAGGTGTTCAGTGTTTTCCATAGGAGGCAGCAACAGGAATATTTGACCTCCTTAAACTCCAAATTGGTCGGTTAGAATTCATAAAATTGCCATCAGAAGACCTAAAACCGTTATGGCCTATGACCCCCCTTGACCCCTGGCCTGTTGCATTAGTCAATCTACCTCCTGCTACAAATTTTAGGGAAATCGCTGGGTGTTTATAAGATAAGTATTGTACAGTTTTAAGGGACAATGTTACATCAACATTTATATAAGACCATCACTGTTAACAACTTTTATCAACATCAAGACAATTTACACATGACAGGAGTAATGAGTCTCAAGGTATATCACTGCTCTGATCAATACCTAACTACCCCATGAACAAAAAAAATTGATAAAATAAAATAAACAAGTGCTTATAAGGCAATTTTTGAACAGTGTTTAAGGGACAATGTTATAGCAACATATAAGATCATCATTAACAACTTGTATCAACACCAAGGTAATTTACACATGACAGGTGTAATGAGTCTCAAGGTATATCACTGCTCTGATCAATACCTAACTACCCCATGAACAAAAGAATTTGATAAAATAAAATAAACAAGTGCTTAAAAGGCAATTTTTTAACAGTTTTAAGGGACAATGTGACATCAACATTCATATAAGATCATCGTTAACAACTTGTATCAACATCACAGTAATTTACACATGACAGGAGTAATGAGACTCAAGGTATTTCACTGCTCTGATCAATACCTAACTAACCGAGAAAATCAATATTACACCATATATATATATTACTGATTAAGGCAAGACATATACATCTAATCTTGTTTAAAGATCAAATTAAGGGGTTCATTAGTTTTGTTTTTGTGTAAACTACTAATAATGTCAAGAAACTACTAATTATGACCAAAAATACATGTCTCATTTTTAAGAGCCAATTATGTTCTTTTTTAATTTAAAAAATGAAAATATTATTTATTTCTAATTATTTAAAAGAAAACATGTATCATTGTAAGAACCAATTATGTTTATTTTATTTAAAAAATAAAAATATTTCATTTATTTACATGTATTTATTTTTTTTGCAGATACATTTTTTCCTATAACACAGCATGAGCTTACACGTATAGCCAGTATTTAATTCAATGTTTCTGACTAATACTGTGATCCTTAAGAACATGTTTAGACCACTCAGGCCCACCAATGAGAAGGAAAATCTCCATCGAGTGCAAGACTGACTGGACCAAGCCCACAAAGAGATCTTAACTGTTCCCCACCTCCGTGTCCCTCCATGCCCATAAGAAAAATTGCTCTTGAGGTGGTATCAATGGGGCTGCTTTTGAAGATTTTTTTTTTTTTCAGACCTATCACGAGTTCTTTTTTTTCAAAATCAATATTTTTTGTACCTTCTGCAGAGCGTTTTGCTCCAAGTCCGAAGCCTTCTTTGATTCCGTGAAATAGCTCATTGTCTTCCAGATTTTGTAGAAATCGAGCTGTGATTTTGGGGAAGGTTTGATGTGATATCGCCATATACTTTTCTCTTATCATCAAAGCTTGTACTAAACTCTTCGAAGCTTCTGCTAGATCATTTAGTGGTACCTACAATAGATCATGTACCAGATTGAAACAATGACAACATAGCAACAAGAGTTTATCTATCTTCTATGTTTCCATTCCTGGTAGCCAAAATCGCCATTGGCTACTAATTTTGAGGAATTCTTTCAAAAAGTAACCTATTTTAGCAAATTTGTGGAAAAATACTTTAAAAAAGACTATATTTTCACAAATTTTGGAAATTTGGGTACTATTTATTTTAAATTTATGGAAACCAAGATCTTATTATTTAAAAAAAAACAAATATGGCAAACATACTCAAATTTACTCAAGACAAGAATTTCCCATTGGAAGCTTCAAAGGGCCATAACTCAAACCAATTTAACTTTTGTTATCATTGTCAACGATTTGTACCACATTTCTTAAAATGCTGAAGCGTAGTTTTGTAAAAGTAGGATGAATGGAAGGCCTGACAGACCTTCTAGGGACTTTTCAAGCATAACGTAACAGGGCATGCTTGAAAAGTTTCTGGAAAGACGGAAACCTTAGCATAAATATTATCTTAGTTATCCTGTTATTAAATATACAAAGTGTTCAAGCTAGGAATTTCACTGGGAGTGGCCCAAACCATTTTATTCGGGGATCTCTGTTGCCCTCTTTCAAATGATAAATAAATTAAGATAAATAAGGTAAGAGGGAATAATAATCTTAACACTATTTACCCCACTTGAGCCTTCTCCTTCGATGCTAATTCTTTGAAAGTCCGGTGCCAGATCATATTCTTCTTGTACCTCCGGGATTTCATCATAAACATCTGCAGAGGGTAGTTTCCGTACTGAATGTGCAGAGCCAGGTGGTGAGGCTCCGTTGTCTCTTTCTGAAAAACGGGCCGATGCGCTGTAAAATATAACAACACTCCTTAATGATTTCATATTTTTACAGTAAGACCAAATGATGTAAATTATGTGTTTTCATATGGCTACATATCACAAACAATAGGCTTTATGGGCCTTATTGCTCACCTGAGATACAAAAACAAGAAATCCAACATTGAATTTTGCAACACATTTTTTGCAAAACAATTATACCAGAAAGTAACTTCAATTTAAATTTCTATGATATATAATATATATCCACTGTGCAATAATATTATGGCTTTTTTAGACAAAGTTTATTTTCATAAACATGACGTCAAATATTTTGTCAAACATTTATAAGTGTGGAAATTCTTTTATAAAAGTATCTTTCGATGTCATTTAAATTTCCTATGTAGGTTTCCTTATTTTAAACCCCAGTCACACAATTTTAAATCACAGTTTTCCCATTTTTATATTCCCAGTTTTCCCAGTTTAAACCCTAATTACCCAATTTTAAATCTCACAATTTTCCAATTTTCATAACCCTACAGTTTTCCAGTTTAATCCCTAGTAACCCAATTTTAAATTTCACATTTCCCCCTTTTAAACCCCCAATTTTCCACATGTTTAACCTAAGTTATCCCATTTTAAACCCCACAAGTCGACAACTGAAAACATTCATACACAACTATTTATTGTTCCAACTATTTTAATATGACACATCTGGACCCAGTTGATCAAAGCTTGATTAGCATATCAATGATTACCTGGAAATTAAAACATGAATAAAAATTAAAATATCATTATCAAATTGGTATTTTTATTTCAATGTGCTTAAGTTTGATGGACTTTTTATTCATTTTTGACATTTCAACTTTAAGTTCACAATATATCTGAAATTATGCAAAATTCAAATTTTAACTAATCAATTGATTAAATTAATCAAGCTATGAACAACTGGGCCTTGATGTCCCAATCATTTCAGTTTTCAAAAGCTAAATACCCTTTTTAATTTTTCAAAATGGGTGCTAAAGCCGCGATTTGGATATGTTGCAATATTCCCAATATTTAAAATTAAAACAAAGACATTATCAATGCTTATAAAGGTTCCTAATTTTGACTGCCAAACCATACCCCATACAAGACCCCAAAATAAATATTTGTGCATTTAATAAACATAAAACCCCAACAATGTTAAATATAAAATACCTGAAGTCTAAAAATATCATAGTTATCATGTTTACATGTTTATTGCAGATTGAGATGCATAAATAATCTGTGGATTTCGTGCGCTGTACTGTAAAATATATTTCTAACCAATAAATTTAGGAGTTTACGGTTTAAGAAATGCACGTTTTATGATAACAAATGGAACATACAGTCCAACCTGCCTTAAAGGCCACCTCTATATAGGGCTACCTACTTATAAAGGCCAGTAGAATTGTATCCCAATTGTTCTTTATTCATGTTTTTGACCTACAGTCCAACCTGCCTTTAAGGCCACCTCTATATAGGGCCACCTGCTTATAAAGGCCTGTAGAATTGTATCCCAATTGTTCTTTATTCATGATTTTTAACCTGTATATAAAAGCAACCTACCCATAAAGGCCAATTTTACTGGTTCTCTTGGATGGCCTTTATAGACAGGATTGACTGTATATAAAGGCCACTTGCCCATAAAGCCACTTTTACTGGTTCTCTTGGATGGCCTTTATAGTCAGGTTAAACTATATTTCGTTATATACATATGTGTTATTATGATGATGTTAAGTATGCAGTACACATGCAAGGCATTTAAAATCTTAACTCTAAATGTTCAACATGCAAACATGCACATAATAAAAAATACAAATCTCTTGCAATTTCACTTAATGACCTACTCTTATAAAATCTACTTTTTAGAACAATCTGATTTTGTGACCTACTTTCAAGTACAGCTGACTTAATGACCTATTTTTTAATACATGTACAATCTGACTATCAGTGACTTACTTTCTAATACAATCTTAGTGACCTACTTTCTCATACAATCTTAGTGACTTACTTTTTCATACAATCTTAGTGACTTACTTTTTAATACAATCTAACCAAATGACCTACTTTCTAGTACAATCTTACCCAGTGACCTACATTTATAAAGTCTGACCTAATGACCTACTTTATATCAATCAGATTAACAGTGACCTACTTTTGTCTTTAAACTTACGTTTTCATCTCCAACTCATCTAATAACATCCTGAATAGTTTGACCCAATTATTTCAAAATAAACGGTTTAATTGCCATTCATTTCTTCTATAGTTAATATATCCTTTAACACTTTGCACTTTATTTCACTAACCAATTTTCTGTTCTTGAATTAATGAAACTTTTTATTGTTAGTTGTCCACATACAGAAAATTATTAGTAGCCAAATTGCCAAAATTTATGAAAATATATAATCCATTTTAAAAATTAACTGCTAGTTGTCCACAAGTACCCAAGTTACCAAAATTTGTGAAAATTTATAGTCTCTTTTAAAGTAAACTGCTAGTTGTCCACAAATTAAAAATCATTTGTACCATAATTGCCAAAATTTGTGAAAATATAGTCCCTTTTAAAAGTATTTTTCACAAATTTGCTACATTAAGGCTACAGGGAATGAAAACAAAGTGCTGCTCTGTCTGTAAATGATATTTTAACAGTTTCTACGCAAATATCTTATCAACAAAACATTTCACTTTCACACAGGATTTTTTTTCCACTAAGACCTTTCCAAACAAATTGTTTTTACACAATTTTATCAAATATCACTATGAAAACGATTTCTCATCTAATTACTTTATAAATTACATTTCCACCAGTTTTAAACAACCATTTCAACAACAAGCTTTTCTTAAATTTCACATTTCTGATTTTTTTTCCTGCAGGAATTTAAAACACTTTTTTTCATCTGATTATCCTACAAATTACATTTCTACCAGTTTCAAACAGCCTTTTCAACAAACAACTTTTAATCTAAGTTTTTAAATTTCACAATTCCAATTTCTTTCAACTTTTTCTTTTTTAAATTACTGTTCCATCACTTTGATTGACTTTTTAAATGTAAAATCTAATTAAACAATTTTTTTCTCCAATGGGTTACATGAGGACATTATGCCACATATGTTGACAGTCTTACACTAACTGACAGGTAATTCTACAGAAAATGTGTATGTATATACATCATCAATTTCATCAATAAAAAGTTCACAGTTCCAATTTCTTTTACTCAAGAATTTTTAAAACATTTTTAACATCTTTTTCTTTGATAAATAAATCTGTTTCTTTGAAAAAAAAAAAAATGTTCAACCTGTTTGTATGAACTTTTTAACGAACATTTTTTTCGTCAATGGGATATTACCACAAGACATAATCCCGATATATTGAGTTTCGCAGGCTGACAGGTGACACTGCAGAAAATGTATCTATACATCATCAATTTCATCAATATATAGGCAAACAACATTCACCTGTCTGCATGACCTTTCATTACAATATTTATTATGGACTAGTACATCCATGTATAGGGAAAACAGGTGTTTATTTTGTTTACATCATGGGGAAATATAAATTGATTATTTATGAACTGCAAATCCTAACACAACTCATGAATTGGGATGGATCCTCCACCTCAAAAAGGTGAAAAAAGTCAAACAAGGTCAAACAGACAGGTCAAAAGTGTTAGCCTAAAGCTCCAGGTTAATTTGTATCAATAATAATCCCTTGCTTGATGGAATTAAATCTCTATATATAGATGTACATAAATCTTATGTTATTTTTTTCCTCCACAAAGTAATTAAGACAATCATCATATCAAGTAAGAATTTTAACCTCATCACCTAAGGCTAAAAAATAAATAAACGTGTTTCTGGTTTCCCGACTGACCCTATCTTAGCAAAGCTTACCCTAAATCTTTTTTTCCCACCCTTTTGAACAATTTTTTGTATAATCTGTAATATATAAAAAGAATGTTTCTGAAAAAAGCATGAAGCAAAACAAAAATGAAGTTGTTGTTGAATGTTGCTTAACGTCACATCTGCAATTTTTCAGCTATTCACGACGAGGACAACTTTATTAATCTCTATCAACTAATCTATGAACAAGATCATGTATGTATGTATGTGAAATACGAGTGTGTTTTATGGTCTGCCTTGTACCAATGCCCACTCAGGGCGACTTGAAAGTGCTAGCTCACTGAGTCAGTAAGCTGCAGACAAGCATACAATTCCCCCAGTCACATTATACTGACACTGGGTGAACCAGTAACAGCCAACAGCAAGGAAAATCCTCCACTTTCCTACATGGGATCTAAGCGGGACTTGAACTCACAGCCGTGAGAGACCCTGGATTTGTAGACTGACGTCTTATCAATTAGGCCACAGCGTAACAAAACAATGATAAAGATAGTTAAGAAACTATAAGTTTTTTACATGTACATGACTGTAATAAGATCTTGTATTAGTTTATTTTTTTTTCAAAATTTCCTCTCAGTTTGCAAAATAATTGTGTTGGCAATGACCAAATGACCAAAAAAAAAAAAAATCAGAAAATAAAGTTAAATATCTACCGACCCTGATTTTTTTTGGTGTTTTTTTTTAACGACACCTGAAACACACACATTTTTGTTTTGTTTGGCCTAATCAAAGTAGTTTTGGCATGTCACAACATTTTCCCTCACAACCTAATTAGAGAGATTTCTCAATCAATAGTATTAAGAAGAACATTTTTAATCCAGATATTGTATATATATATAGTACATAATTAATTGGTTCGTGAGACTTTTTCACAACTTATGGTGTATTTACTTTTGCCATGGTAACAATCCATTCTCAAGGTATTAAATTTTTCTAAAACCCAATATACAGAATGTTTCAAAAAATGCCAAGGTCTAATTTCTCAGTGACAGAGACGTCTTAAGTACCGGCTTATGGACCATGGGGCCTCTCATTGCCTAGGTTTGAGTGCCACTGGAGGCACTTTAGAAACTGGTTCGTGAGACTTTTTCACAACTTATGGTGTATTTACTTTTGCCATGCTAACAGTCCATTTTCAAGGTATTAAATTTTTCTAAAACCCAATATACAGGATGATTCAGAAAATACCAAGAATGATTTCTCTGTGAGAGAGAGGTTTAAAATGCCGGCATTTTAGCCATGGGGCCTCTCATTGCCCAGGTTTGAGTGTCACCGGAGGCACTTAAAAAAATGTGATAAAATTTGTCAATTCATTTCCGGAAAGTCAGTGGGGTTTTTTCAGGCACTCCAGTTCCCCCACCCTCCAAGAACTGACCACCTTGATATAAAGGAAAGAATCTTGACTGGGGCATTAACTTGCTTTGCCCAGTCTGTTCCCATCGCTTTTAGTTGTAAGTCTGTAGCGGCCACAGGTGGCAGACTCTTTTTCAAACAATACAGAAGTGTCTTTAGCATGAACTAGACACCGGAACTTGGTTTTGAGTCTCATCTGAAAGACTATTCTATTATTGAGCTTTTTGCAACTCTAGTATGGACAGGAGATGAAAAAAACTCCCTCCATTACCAGTGCTTCAGATTGTCGGTGCGCCCGCGCCAATCCCGCATTATTTTAAAAAATGGCGCATAACATTTTCTTCTAATGGGTCCACATGGCGCATGGTTTTTCTTAGCCAAATTGATCGTTAATAATTTCTTCCCAAAACTACATATTAGATTCCATGCGGTTTTCCGATTTGACTTTCTGTTTTCGTTTTCTATCGGAAAATCTCTAGCATCTTTGTTTATCTCATAATCAGCATGTAGACAGGACTCCCGACAAGCCCCTTCTCTTCGCTCTATGCGTCGGTTATTAACATTAATATTCAAAGGGGGAGAACTCGTAATAAAACTTTTTATGACCTCGGACGTTGTCGTTCATTTAATATGCTAGCGGCAACCATGGCTATGAGATGCAGACGACTCTATTCACATTTTTTTTAAACAACACAAAGCGCAGAGAAGTAGATGCACATAAAATGAATCATCGAGTTGAAAGAGTTTAAAATATATCAGATTAGCAGATGACAAGATCGCTTTTGGTGCATTATATGAAAATGTCAAGTGCCGACTTTCACTTTCAGTCACGTGGTCGTGGCATAACATTTAATTATGTGGCAAAACATGACCCACTATAACAAGAAATGACCCCTTGTTATTGGACCTGGTGGGCCCTTGTGGCCCACTATCTGTAAAAACAATCTGAAGCACTGCATTACTCTCTCTGTGGTACTCCACTAAAACAATTATTTGTTCACTTAGGGATTAATTTTCACAGTTTTCACTGTGTTCATCGATTTTCAATTTGGACAACATAGTCCAGTAATTCTGGACTCATTTTGTAGCAAATTAAGCATATGAAGATAGGTAAATATTTCTAATTTACACATTGATTCAAAGTACAGGTAAATGGTCATTACCTTAGGCCAAACAAGGAAAGGTGTTTCCGGTTTCTAGACTGACTCTTTTTTTTTTTAGTATATTGTAGTTTTATTCTAACTATATTCACAGTCCAGTGTATTCCCCCAAAAATAATACCACATTTTGAGGCTTTCAGTAAATGTTTGAGGTTCTCGCCCACTTCCTTCCCTTTAATCAGATAATACAGTACATAGCCATAGCAATACACTGGGCATCGTCAAACGGCGAAAATAAAGCAATATAAAATAGCTTGCCCCGTTTTTTTAATATCCAGATTTAGGATTTTAAAAGTCTAAATTTAAGCTTTTTTTCTGACAAGCATCAGTTTTTTTTTTAAATATTTCCTCTGTGCAAAATATTTGCAAGGCCAATGACCAAAAAAAATATTAAAATTCCAAATGATCTCAGTGAAACATGAAACAGACATATTTATTACTTGGCCTTACTGATAGGAACTTGATGAAATGTCAATATTCAAATTGATGATAAGATTGTCAGTTAATTAAGCAAAAGTTATATCATCATGAATTTGTCTATGTATATTTAATACATACACATATGTAGGAGCAGTCTACTGTGTTATCAATGTTACAAACAAGTCAGGTTGAGAGAGGTAGAGTAACAAGAATTAAGGCCAATCCAAGTTTTTTCTCTGTTTAAAATCAACATCATTTACAAATAAGCAACAAGAATTTAGGCCAATCCAAGTTTTTCTTTGTTTAATATCCACATAATTTACAAAAAACAACAACAGGAATTTAGGCCAATCCAAGTGTTTTTTTGTTTAACATCTACATCATTTACAAAAACCTTAATAGGTCAAAGGTCAAGGTGAAAAGTGGTTATAACTTAAGTCTTCAAATCAAAGGCATTTCATTGCTGTAGGTTAAACCCTGGTCAATTGCCTGAACAGGGATTTTTTTCCTTTTTGTAGGCCAAGTACAATTACACTTTCAAAGACTGATATTTAATATTAATCAGTGTAAACATGTTAACAATTTTTCCATAAATGAAAAGTAGTTTTCTATGTGTATTCTGGTTTCTCCTACCTTCCCAGAACTGACCAACCTTCAATATAAGTGGAAAAAAAAACCCTTTTGATTAGGGCTTAAAATGCTTTTACAGCTCTACACACAACTTTTTGTGGTTTCCTCCAACATCCCAAAAACTGACCACCTCGATGAAAGAATCTTTTGACTGGGGTTTAAGACACTATTATTATTCTTCACTACACCATTCCAGAACTGGCCAACCCTTGATATAAGTGAAAGAATCTTTTGATTGGGCTTAAACCACTATTACTCCTCTCTTCTCCTTCCCGTTCCACTATTTGAGGGACTTAGCCATTTTGACAGGCATTGTAACTTTGTGCAAGCACACTTTTTTTTGACAGACAAATATCTTTGATGGACTAACCATTTATTCCTTCAAAAGCATCAATCCATCCTGTGTTATTATATGACTTAATCCTTTCATAAACAAATGAACTTAAATGGGGCAAGAACCCATGACTGATTGATTGCACGCCAGTAAATAATATTTCACTTATATCAAGAGGTCACCAGCTATAGGTGAAGTGGCAGAAAATTTGACCATTGCAGTGCGATCAGGGCAATGGGAAAGGGGGGATTTTTTAATGTGTAATGACTGCAGTGACATGGGTCATCAATTTTTAAGTTCTCTTCTGAAGGACACCACAACTTTCATTTTCTAAATGCAGAGTGCTTGGCAAAAAAAGCAGTCTCTTCCTAATATTTCAAGTCTTAGTCTTAGTCAGACTCAGAACTCATAACCCTTGAATCATGATTCTGTGTCATTATCCACTTGGCTTAATTTATTAAGGATCTACAGTATGCTAGCTGTGATAAGATAAAATTGTGATGTATAACTTAATACATGAAAGGCTTTATAATAGGAAATGTTAATCTGATAGGATTAGTGAATCTGACATGACAAGATGTGATATGACATGCAACTTCATGTGCACTGTATAAAAAGATTAAAGTACTGGTACAGTAAAACCTCAATTTATCACCATTTGTTCAGTCAAATTTCCGGCATTATAAAGAGGTTTGGTGATAAATGGAAGAAAATTTATACATTTTTCATTTTAGAAGGGGGCCATTGATCCCTTTTATATTTTGCCGAATGGCTATATTGTTATTAAGGCCTTAGTGGACCATATTTACAGTAGAACTTGGATAACTCGAACTTCGATATCTCGAATACCACGGATAGCTCGAAGTCATTATTTTGTCCCGACCGATCTATATAAACTATATAAATACAACTTCGATAACTCAAACTCTTATAATTTGAATACCCCTGATAACTCGAAGTAATGTTAAAGGTGCCAAATTAAAAATTGTATTATAAACCACCTTCTAAAACTCGAAATATTTAACATTGAGTGATCAATTAAAAACGACCAGTGAAATCACAGAAAATTAATCGGTTGTGGGCTATAGGCTTCCGTATAATCTGATTAATGAGAGGAGTAGTGGTACAGATCGAAGGTTCTGCTGCTGTATTAATTAGTATCAATTAAAGGATTAGTACTCTGTGCCGTAAGGGGCGATGAAGTGTAACCGTGAACCCCCTTAGTAGAAGCCAAGTTTTTTGTCGCTGGCGATAACAGCAAAATTTCATGTGATTTATCCAAGCTTGATTTTAATGACCGAGACGTGGTACGCACACTCATGTTACAATTTCTTTAAAATGCATCTCTTGTCTTACATATGTATTAATTTATTATCATAATAATTATGATTATTACATACAATGTACATGAATATGTGTATCTGATTCAGTTCTTTGAATGCATTATGATCATGTTTTGGTAATACACATTTTGTGTAATGTATACGTTTGTCGTCACCAGGAGTCCTTATAAAAAATCATTATTAAATTTATTAAATTTATTATATTTCGTTTGTTTATATTTATTATTACATGTATTTATGTAATACATATGACACTAGTGTATCGGTAAACAGTTTAACACCATCCAACATTTCTCGCATAAAAATGAAAGTCTACATTGAGAAAACATTCTTCAACTTTGAAAACTCGAACACCCCGATAACTCACAGTCATCTTCGAAGTCCCATGCACTTCGAGTTATCTAAGTTCTACTGTAATATTATGTGAAAGCAAAAATATTTATGTTATGGTGTTTGAGAGGATTTTTTTTTTAAATGACCCCTTCTGAAAAATCCTAGAATGAACACTGCTTTTAAGGAGTAACAAATCAGATTTTAGGAATACTGTGGTGATAACACAAGGTGGCATTCAGTTATCAAGAGGCATTATCATAAGGTTTTACTGTATAGCAATAAAACTGTTAGAGATTGGCTTGAGACTACAAAATACTATGACAAATTAGTTCATACATGGAAAGGACATTTGAATTAGTTTGAATTAATAACAAAATCTTGTAATCCGCCATGATGCGATACGATCTGATACCCCATGACAAGATGTAATACGACATGCAACTTCATGTTGAAAGATTAAAGTGTAGCAGCAACAATATTAGAGATTGGCAATGACAAAATTAGTTAATGCATGAAATGTTAGAAGGAAAACAAAATTTTGTAATCCGTCCATGACAAGATGGGGTATAGCATGCATCTTCAAGTGCACAGTAAGGGAAGATTAAAGTATGGCAGCTACAGTATTAGAGATTGACCCAAGACATGCAAGACTATGTATGATGCTATGACAAAATTACGGTAGTTCATGCATGAAATGATAAAAACAAAAATTTTAATTAGTTTAAATTCAGAATAAAATCTTGTTATATACATGACTAGAATTTTCATTACACAATATAGACTGATAAAGGAAGTGATTTAAGTGATGCATGGTTTAAAATTTACATAGAATTTATTAATAGTCACTAGACATGCCACCAAACACAAGTGACCCAGTGATTGGATGGTTTGATGGCTGGTTGAATCAGAATGTTGTTTTTTTTGTTTTTTGTTACATCAGCAACATCTCAGCTAATAGTAATTGTAAAGAATATTTTTTTTAATTATCTCAAGCATTAGTTGAAACACAAGTTCATTTGGTGCATGATTCGTTGAATGTTGCTTAACGTCGCATCAGAAATTTTTCAGCTATTCGTGATGAGAATTATTTTAATAAATCTCTATGGATTAATCTATGAACAAGTTTGTGTATGCATGTGAAGTGCTGGTGTGTTGTATGGTCTGCCTTGTACCAATGCACACTAAGGGCGACTTTAAGGTGCTAGCTCACCAAGTCAGTATGCCAAAGACAAGCTTGCCACTCCCCCAGTCACAATATACTGATACCGTGTGAACCAGTAAAGGCCAACGGCAAGGAAAATTCGCTTTCCCACATGTGGTCTGAGTGGGACTTGGACTCACAGCAGTAAGAGACCCTGGATTTGTAGACTGACGTCTTATTCATTAGGCCACCAGGGCCTCTGCATGAAGTATAAGAATGTACAACTACAAGAAGACACTGTGGAATACCAACATGTATGAAACTATACAATTGTTTCAAGCAGTATAATCAAGATGTGTAGGGAAAATGTGCAACTATATGAACAATAATTGTTGCATGCAGTATGGTGATGTGTTGCAGATGTGTACATCTATATGAAGGCAGTATGTTGAATATAAACAGTAATAGTTGAATGTAGTAAGAGGATGTGTACAACTATACGAAGGAAAGCATAAGGAATACAACATGTATTAAAACTATACAACGACAGCCTGCAGAATACGATCACATGTAAACTATACAACGACAGCATGCAGAATACGAACACATGTAAACTACACAACAACAGCATGCAGAATACGAACACATGTAAACTACACAACAACAGCATGCAGAATAAGAACAGATGTAAAACTACACAATAGCAACATGCAGGATACGCACATGTGTAAAACTACACAATAACAGCATGCAGAATATGAACATGTAAATGATAATAACTCACTTATCATCTCGCTCAACATTTATTTGTTCAAAAGGTCCAAATCTGAAAAGATAAAGGTCAAGGTCACAAGGTTAAAAGGTTACATGAAATAACTGTTAGTAGAGTGAAATTAAAGGTAAAAAGGTCAATTAATTGGTCAACATATACAGTCAAGCCTGTCCTGAAACCCAATCTTTTTTCAAGAGTCTCTGTCCTTTGAAATCCCAAATTTTGGGTCCTAAGTTTTTTTTAAACTTGAATGGAGCCAGGAACCTTTGAAACTTGGTTATCCAGGTATGAATTTTGCAGAGAAACAGAGGAAAGAAACAGTAAAATGCATTGAACTTTTTTGGCCTTTGCTGTCTCATGCTAGAAGACACAAACGCAAGGAATTATAAATTCAAAATTTATAACAGAATCAAGATGGTCTGTAAGTTTATTTGAAATCGGGGAAAGCAGTGAAAAATAATTCAAAGTTCATGAAAAGCTGTTAGTCAAATAATCAATGTTTTATGATGTCATTTGATGACAATGCCTACTGTTCTTGTATCATGTGTATAGTGCATCAAGTTTGACCTGGTTGTTTGACCTTTAATTTAAATATACAAACATACATACACATTATGTAATTTAGGGGCTATATAAAGTTGATATATAAGGATAGGTGATATTTTTTGGCAACAAAATATGCTGTATTACCTAAATCACACAGTATATTAGCCCAATCTAATTTTCAAATTGATGTATCACTGGCCACGCCCACATGTTCCGACACTGGGCGCCATCGCGATACCAAAGCAGCGTCATGGCAACTAATGATGTTCTAGCGTCAGTGATGTCATTAAACCGTACAATTCAGGCTGAGTTTTCATTCTTTTTGCAAGTAATTCAAGCATATCGACCCTTCGTCGGAACATAGTGGGCATGGCCGGCAATCCGTCAATTAAAGGTCAAGCGGACAGGTAAATGTTGTTCACTCAGGTCACATGGCGGGACTTGAATACTGTATTAGGCAGCATAAGCTGTTTTGAAATAAACTCAATAAAATTTGCAGCAGAAACAGATTAGTATAAACTGAATTAGTATTTTCAAGTTAGTATTTCAAATAAGATATGAAAGTTTTAGTCAGATAATTTTATCAACTCAATAAATAATTATTACTAGTATGTGATGGTCTAACAGACAAGGAAAATCTTTAAATTCGCTGTTTAATTATGAATACAATTTCCTTATCCCACCCTGCACATGAAAATATCATACATTATATCTGAAGATAAACACACTCTACATATTAAGTTATCACACCCTGCACATTTAATCATTGAACTGTGTAGAAATGGCATTTTAATGCTATAACTGCCATTGCAGTACAAAGCAAACTGAATAATGCTAGTGCATTATGATTAATTTTGCTTTGCACTGCAATAGCAGATATAGCAATATTAATGCCATTTCTACACAATTAAATGGTTATATTCATATTTGGCATTTTTTGCCAAATTTATTGGTTTTTAATCCTGAAAATGAAATAACTTTGAAACAATCATGTACAACATGCATTTCCAATTGGTGGAACAGCCAATCAATGACGTCACACATATAGGCACAAGGAAGAGATGAGTGACATCACATTATCAATGGCATTTATACTGCTATAATTGCAATTTGTTCTCAAACAGAGTTTAACAAATTAAAACATCAAAAATGTAAATATCACATCTTGTAAGTGTGGATCCTAAACTAGTAACAGGACCGTCAGCTTACCTAAAATATTTAATAAAGGGACATGGCCAAGTGGTGCTGTCACTGGCTTTCTGTTTGAAGGATTGTGGGTTAGAATCTCATCCTGGATTTAGAAGTTTTAAATTTGATTTTCATACTAAAGCTGTAGAAAGCTTGTTACCAGGTGGTCTTTCGGATGACTCAAAACTGAGGTACTGTGTCTCAGTGCATGCTAAAAACACCTTTATAGAGTTCGAAAAAGAGAAAGCCACCTGTGGCTAATACAGAGGATGTTTACAATTAGAAATGATTAGAACAGACTGAGCAACATAAACTAAACTTAAACTTAACATTATTTTTTTTTTAATTTTTGGCTAACCAGAGTGATACATTCTACCATGGTTCCAAAAAAAAAATATTAAAATGTAGAACTACTTCATACAATAATATGAATATGATATGAATCTACTAAGCAGCTTTTGAGAAACAAGAAGTTAAAGATTTTAATATTTTGTTTCCATGACAATGGTAGCCTTTTTTATATCAAAATAGAATTGCAGTCTTGATGGATAAAAATTCTGTAAAGGTGTGTGTGTATGTGTGTGTGTGTAATATTCTAACATGAACTGTGTTTTCCTTCATATGAAACAATGTTTAGTTTAATCATTTTTATTTAAGTCATGTTAGAATTGAAATGATCAAAGCCACCTCATTATTTTTTCTTTCACATGTGAACTCCGGTCCGTGTATTATTTGACGACATGCCACAGGTAAATGTTGATTATTTCTTGAATAAACAAGTTTAGCTTTGATGCTATTACATTTCAATTATTACTCATTACATGGAAGAATACTTGGCATACATGTATGTAATACTTAACATTCATCAATTATTTATCACAAATAACAATCCTTGGAATTCATTCACATGTATATTTTCTAAAAGTTAAGCTTTCAGTTCACTAATGAACAATCATCAGGGATTCAAAATTCACTGAGTTCGAGATTTGGGACCTATTGATATCCAAACAGTACAGGGATTTATCAGGATCTTTTGGGAAAAGGCCCTAAACTAAAAATTGGGAAAAACTATCAACTTTTTGCTCGTTTTGGGAAACTTTGACATCATTTTTGATGCCATTAATGATTAAATCCAATGCTTTTAGTTTATTGAGTTTTTTAATTAAAAACAGCTGATTGGGGGGGGCTTTCACAAAATTTAATTTCGTTTAAAAACAACACAGTTTTCTATTTGGGAATTTTCTCAGCCGATTTTGGGAAAAATCTACATTTTTTCCATTGGGAATGGGGCCTTATTTCAGCCCTAAATAGGCCTGTGATAAATCCCTGCAGTAAGAGTCCAATGGGTCTGCCATTTTTTACCTTTACTATAGGATAACATGACAATCTTTCAATTTTGAAATTGGACTTTAAAAACTGTATGTGGGTCCTGCAAAAAACAAAGGCAAAATGTCCCAGACTTTCCAATACAAAAATAATTTTGAATCCCTGATCAATTATTCATCACAAAGAACAATCATTAGAATTCATTCCCCGGTCCAGGGATCGAACCCACGACCTTCGAATCATGAGTCCAACGCCTTAACCACTAGGCCATGCGCTTCCACTGTAAAAACTGTATGTGGGTCTTTCAAAAAACAAAGGCAAAATGTCCCAGACTTTCCAATACAAAAATAATTTTGAATCCCTGATCAATTATTCATCACAAAGAACAATCATTAGAATTCATGTAATATGTGTATATTTTTTAAAAGTCAAACTTTCAATTCACCCATGAATCATCACAAATTGTTTAAAAATGCAACAAATCACTTATCAACTAAATGCATCAGATTTCCATAATGCATTAATTATAAAAATAATAATCAAAACTGTCTCTTGAGAGCCAAATACCCCCTGCCCCCAACATCTTCAAGGGTTGAATGTATTCCCGCAACCTTGACCTTTTGAAATGACCTTGGTTCAAGGTCATGACATACCTTTGGACCATGCAGATTATTCATGTGAAGCTTTATGCTAGTCATCCAAAGCAGATATGAGATATGACCCGGATATGATTTTCAAACATACTTTTCATGCGACAATCACCTTTTCCGATATGACCTTGGTTCAAAGGTTATGACACACCTTTGGACCATGAAGATTATTCATGTATGTTTTATGACAGTTGTCCAAAGCAGCCATGAGATATGGCCCGGACACGATTTTCAAACATACTTTTCCTGTGACATTCACCTTTTCCGATATGACCTTGGTTCAAAGGTCATGACACGCCTTTGGACCATGAAGATTATTAATGTGAAGTTTTATGACAGTTGTCCAAAGCAGCTATGAGATATGGCCAAGACACGATTTTCAAACATACTTTTCAGGCGACCTTCATCTTTTCCGATATGACCTTGGTTCAAAGGTCATGACACACCTTTGGACCATGAAGATTATTCATGTGATGTTCTATGACAGTTGTCCAAAGCAGCTATGAGATATGGCCCGGACACGATTTTACACGGATCAGACGGATGAACAGACAGATGGATAGACAGACATGGTGATTCCTATATACCCCCTTCAAAAAAGTATAATAATTACACATGCAAGTCATCAAAATAAATATAAACAAACATTTTAATTAATAAGAAAAACGTGTTCATTCTAGAATTATTCAGAAGGGGCCTTTTTCATAAACTTTCGTTTAAAAAACCATAACATCATTATTTTTGCATCATACAATGTTTTAAAATGACTTATATTAAATATGAAATACTAAGGCCTTAACAACGGGGCCATTTAACAAAACAAGGGATCAGTGACCCAATGGCCCCCTTTCTAGAATGAACACCTAAATGAGGAAAGATTTTCATTTGTACCCGACACTTAAATTTTAAATTTTAATGATGATAAAATCAAGCCATTTTTAACATTTCTGTGAAATTTTTTACAAAGAATTTATTGTGTGGGGGTACAAAATTCAGTCCTGTCCAAAATAAGACAATTTTGGTTAATCTTAACTTCCAAGTACATGTAACTTGAAAACTGGAGTAAAGTATTCATTGTTAGTTGCATTCATGGATGGTCTATTATTATTATTGGAATGCCAAAATGTTTCAATGTTGCAACATGTGATAGTGTAAAATCCTATATTTCTATTCCTGGTAGCAAAAATCGCCACTGGGTTCTAATTTCTGAGAATTTTTTTTCAAAAAGCAACAAATTTTCTGAAAATTTGTGAAAAAAAACTTTAAAACGACTACAAGTATATTTTCACAAGTTCTCAAAAACAATTTGGCTGCTAATATTTTCACAATAATGGAAAATAAGTAAAATCTTGATAGCACTGGCATATTTTATAGACATCATAGGACATGGAAAGTCCAAGCCCTCAATTTTCCTCTCAATTTTCTTTGAAAACAGCATTTTCACAGGAAAAATAAACTAGACCAAACAAAACAGCTGGGTTTAGTTGATATAAATTTTTTCCCTTTAATCTGTCTTTGCTCATTGGCAATTAGTACCAAAATCTGGTTGGCTATACTAAATTAGGGTTAGTTCAGAAACAGAAACATACATTTTTTTGCTTGGCCTCATCATGAATATCACATGGTACATTGCACATTGAAGAAACCCCTGAATTAAACATGAGGCTTCAATCAAAAACAGGGCACATTGGCATAACTTTATGTGGAATGGGTGTAAAGCACTTTGGTATTAAACTTAATGCAGAATGGGTGCAATTTAAGCAAAAAAAAGCACACCTGCTTCTATTTCCTCTACTACCCAACTTTCTGAAAATAAAAGTTTGTTGAAAACAATCAGTGTTGAAACTGGTAAAATTTATGGTAAACAAATTAATAAATAAATGAAAGAACCTTAGTAGGTGAGCTCACATAAAGTACGCTCCCACATATTGGACCCCATTAGAATAAATGTCCCGATAAGTTAAAAGGGCCTTAACTCCGAGAAAATTGCAACAGATTTTTGTAACTCACTGTGGTAGACTCACATATCAAAAATCAGTTTTTGCATGCATTTAGGAAAAAAGTGTGGGACACTGTTCTTGTAGTATAAAAAAATTATCAAATACCAAGGGCTGTAATTTCCATATAAAAACAATAGAGTAGGATGATATAAATTATGTTTGATAGATTTTATTATGAAATTATATCTTCCAGCATATACATTTTCAAATGATTAATGTATCCCTTACTTGAAGATAGTATACCCCTTACTCAAGGAAAGACACTTAATAAAAATTCTGAAGAAGCCAAAAGGACCAACAAGCATTTCAATCTGGTGGTCCTTCCCCATTTGTACTGATTTTTCTTAGATGGACTTTGGATGAGCACCACAAAGAGAAAAATTTTTAATTTAGAATACCTTAAAAGCGTTTCTGGAGCTCCCTAGGGCACAATTTACAACATTAAAACGGTCATTATTTCACATGTTAATATTCAGTAATATGATGATGCCCGAACATCTTAAACTTTTCAGGTTTGTACTGATTATCCACTGGTCCATTGGACCATCCACTGATGATGTTTTACTGGTCCTTCCAAATTTTTACTGGCCACGGTCTTACGGATCAGCGGTACTGTCGACCGGAGCTGACACCATTACCCCATTGACATATCGCTGACCACACCCACAATGTTCCGACAAAGGCTTGGAATGCTTGAATTACACACAAATAGAATGAAAATTTGGCCTTAATAGCGTCGATTAATGACGTCGCTGACACTAGTATGTCGTTAGTTGCCGTGACGCTGTTTGGTACTGCAATGACGGCCTTTGTCGGAACATTGTGGGCATGACCAGCGATCCATCAATTTTGGAGCTTAGTGGTACTTAATAAATAATCTTACCTTGAGCTGAGTTGTCTTTCAAAATAAGATTTATTTTCATTTTCCTCTATGGGGTATTCTGGTAGTTCATACGGTGCTGTAACTTCATGGTTTAGGTGTTCCGGTCCTTGCAGACTTCTGTTGAAGATAGAATTGGCAAGCTCCTTGAACTTGTCATCAATCGGATTGTGAATATGCTTAGGAAATTTCAGTTTAGCAGGCTCAAATGTTGGCGAGACCAAGCCATCTGAAATTACAAAAGATTTATATAGCATTTCAACCAATGCTTACAAATTTATGTATTTCAAATGTATTTCAGCATGGTTTTCATAAGGCAAACTTCAGTTTCCTTCACACCAATGTTGGAAAATCAAATCACTTTCATTTCTAGATACTGTATGCTTGGCAAAAGAACAGTCGCTATGAAGGGAGCACTCTACCAACTGTGCTATTGTAATGGTGAATCATGTAAATTATATGTTTTAATGTGAGCCAGTTTGATAATGTCCAGTTTTGAGTCACTCGTGTAAAAAATCGCTCACATCAATAACCTGCATCCTGGAACATATTCTCCACGGTACCATCATTACACATCTTGAAGATCAGGGCATCCTATTAGACTTTCAACACAAATTCCGTAAACAACAATCATGTGAGAGTCAGCTAGTCATAACAATACAAGACTTAGCCAATGGCCTCAACACAGGAGATTAAATCGACTGTGTCCTTCTGGATTTCTCCCATGCCTTCGACAAGGTACCCCACCAAAGGCTCTTCCACAAATGTCACTTTTATGAAATCTGTGGTAAAACTCTTGACTTGATAGCAAGCTTCCTCCAACACCAGACCCAAGAAGTCATCTGTGAAAGCGAAAGGTCAGAAAGATCACCTGTCACATCAGGAGTGCCCAAGGGGACAGTACTAGGACCCCTTCTCTTCCTGACCTATAAAAAAGACCTGCCAGACTCCCTGAAATCCACAGCAAGACTGTTCACAGATGATTGTCTTCTATATCCCCAGATAAGATCAACTGAGGACTCTATGATCCTTCAAAAAGACCTTGACAACCTGCAACAGTGGGAGGAAAACTGGCTTATGTTCCTCAACCCTGAAAAGTGCGAAGTTCTAAGAGTCACCAACAAGAGGAAACCACATGTCACCAACTACAGCATGGACTCCCCATATCGACAGCGTAGCTAAGAAAGCAAACAACATCGATGCTTTTCTTCAAAGAAACATCAACACCTGCCCAAGCAAGATCAAGGAGCAACGCTACAGAATGATGGTCAGACCAATTATGTAACATGCATGCGTCATATGGGACCCAATCATCCAAAAGGACATCAACATATTGGAAATGGTACAAAATGCGAGTGGCACACTTTGTATATGGGGACTACAGAACAATGCACAGTGTTACAGCGATGTTAAAAAACCCCCAGTGGCCTACATTACAACAACGCAGACAACATTTATAATTAGTTATGATGTACAGAGTTATACACTGTCTTGTGACAATACCAGTTTTGCCCTTAATACCTAGAGGAGAACCAACAACAACAAGAGGCCACAACTTAGGATTCCTTCTTCCATACTCTAGAGTCAAAACACACTAACAGTCCTTCTTCCCATCTACCATTCGCCTGTGGAATAGCATTCCTGATCAAGTGGCAACAGGAACCAGCCTAGAGGGGTCCAAGGATCAGCTCTGCTCCCTGCAACTGGCCATCTAAACAGACTGTGGTGTTTTTAAATTGTAAATACAGTTTCTGAGTTTGGTTTTAAATGTACATTTAAAGGCATGTTTCCTGTTGGGCATGTATCAACCAAAAGTCTGCGAGAATACTCCAGAGGAGGTTTGCAGAGTATGGGAAGAAGAGGAAGAAAATAAGTAGAACTGACTCTGTCCTATTACGATGTTGTAACCTGTCTTCTACATAGGCCATTGGTTTGGTTTACTCCATTATATTACTTCATGTGTGTTTCTATATTATTTTAGGTTTAGGCTACCATTATTATTATCATTATATTTTTATTTTTTTATTTTTTATTTATTTATTTATTTTTTTTTTTTTTTGTTGAATGGGACTATTATTGTGGACTTCAATTGTGGATTAAATTGACATCTCAAATAAAACCAGAAATGGTGATAAGCATTCCAATCAATCCAGAGAAGGTTGGGTTCTTTTCTTATATTATCAGTGTCATAAAAAATAAAAAAATTCGTCAGCACTTTTTTTAAGAGATTCAAAATTTGTTTAAATTTATTTTCTAAATGTCTTCATACGAGAATCTTTTCAAAAAGAAATTAAATGAACCATCAATTTACCAAAAAAAAACGCGACAAAAACATTACAAAACGGCTTAAAACGATGTTACAACAATCATTGTTTTGAAAGCTAAGACGGAGAAGTCGGCAGCTGACCAACCGAGTGACTTTGTGCAGATAACTCACCTGAAGAACTACGCTTTAGATTCTCGTCCGAATCGCTTTTCTGGAAATTTTCATCCATTAGATTTTGTAAAAGTGAATTTGATCAGTTCCTTTGACTTTTGTCTCGGTTACAGTGTAAAATATTGTCAAGTTGACCTGTTATTGACAGCCACTGTAGCTGTCAAAATATTAACTAAAGAATTCTCTTACATGGGAGATAACTCGTTTTCTTCCCGACTTCTTGTTTCAATATATCCTTACTGTGGAAATAACTACCATTAATGGCAATTAGAGCACAGTGGTTTAAATACCTCTAAAGTTTATTTTTAGGAGTATGTTTAGCGATGTTTTTATATTTTTTTTAAACCTTCAATTATAAGCTCCTGTGATTAAAGCAGCGACATTTAATATGAAATGTCGCTAATTAACGTGAGCCAAGTTTAATTTCTTTTTTTCATTCTTTCTTTTTTTGTATGTGTTTTAATATGAATAATGTTTCACGCAGTGGAAATGGGATAAAAAATATCTTTATTGTAAATCATTGTTTGTGATCATGAGTGTGTACCGTAAAACTTTTGCATAATAATCTGTATTTACTTATGCCGCTGGTGCAATGAAATTTCGAGTACCGTCGTCTTAATATTTCCTATCACTTGAAAAGCAGTGTCATTGACAAATGCGAGAGTATATATTAACAAAAGTCCATAGATATTATAATGGGCTGCCTGAAATCAATTATTCAGTCTTCTGTGAAAGGTTAAAAAAATTTCTGTGATAAATTTGAAACTGTGGTGTTACCTGTTACCTATCTGTATAAACCAATATAGGCTTTGCGCCTCTCTAGTACCTGTAACGATTTTTTAAATGTTGATTACACACGTGGCGGGTGTAGCTAGATTAACCTTCCGGATAACCCGGCCTCACTTCCCTGGTGGAAGTTCACGTGTCTAACCTAACTTGTCGGTTCCAAAGTTTTTACTTTGCTTCTGGATTGTGATTCGGACATGGATTAAAATAGTACGTTTGTTTTTGATTGCCAGTTTTTACCCTGACTTTGGGATGATTGTGATTTAAATATTGATCGGCATGTTTGTAGTTGACAATTACCATTTTCACATTTTTCCACTTTTGATGAATTTTGGTTTAGCTTACCTGTTCTATTAGAAGAGAATTTTCAATTATTGTAAATAAGTGTGTATCTTCCCTATTCTTTACTAACCTTGAGCATGTCACACATAAAAGGCCGCATTTGAAACTATATGACAAACGTGATGACTTAAAATTTTCATGCCAACTATCTATTTGTCATATGATAAATTTTTGAATTTTCTCAATGAAATTCATAATGTGACAACTTCATATGGTCAACGTTTTAATATTTCATTCAGAAAATTCAAAAATCTAAAATATGACACTTTTCTATCCCATTTCACCTGCTTCCTTTGCTTATGATGTATTTGTTTCACATAGGCCACGGTAGAGCTTTTTCTTCCTACGGATAGGTAATTCAACAAAGCAAGCTGTTTATAAATACATTGTTGAAGCAGAGATATTGCTAGCCCAGGTTTACTAAGTTAAGACCCTCAAAAAGTGGTCGTCATCACAAATGAAATTGTTGATGTTTCTAAGTATGACGTATCTGTCTGTATATCCTGGATATACTAGTATTTGACGTCACATAAGTCCATGTTCATTTCATTCTCAATTTTGATTACACAAGTGGCTGGTGTCAGCGGTCAACATTCGCGTCATACGGAGCTAGGAGGTAGCCGCTGTTTCGGAGCTTGGGCTGGTGTATCTATCTGAACAGAGAGTGTTTACCTTTCCGGGTCCCAGGTCTCACTTCCTTGGTGGAATTCACGTTTTTAACGTAATTTGACAGTTTTATATGTTCAGTTTTTACTTTGTCGGGTGTAGCTAGCTAAATAGGAGATGCTTATTCTCCCTGAGCGCCCAGTCTCACTCCCCTGGTGGAAGTTCCGTCTTTGAATTTAATTTGCCAGTTTCAAAGTTTTTACTTTGCATTGGAATTGTGATTTGGACATGGATTGGTATGCTAGGATTTAATTCATATTTATAAGCCTTATAGCTCTTGTGTTTTTACTTTGCATTGGAATTGTGATTTGGACATGGATTGGTATGCTAGGATTTAATTCATATTTATAAGCCTTATAGCGCTTGTGTTTTTACTTTGTATTGGAATTGTGATTTGGACATGGATTGGTATGCTAGGATAATCCTTATAGCACTAGTGTAAAATTGTAGCGAGTACTAGAACACTTGATAATAAAGTCGGGGATAAATAGCACATACCACTTTTCTAGTGACCGAGACAACAAGTACAGTCAATCCTGTCTATAAAGGTCACCCAAGGGAACCAGAACCTTTATATACAGGTTCAAACAATATGAATAAAGAACAATTTGGATACAATTCTACTGGCCTTTATAAGCAAGTAGCTCTTATATAGAGGTGGTCTTTAAGGCAGTTTGGACTGTATGCACTCACAGATAACAATGTCTATCACCATTACTAGGCATTCAAGGCAGGTGACCTTTATATACAGGTTCAAACAATATGAATAAAGAACAATTTGGATACAATTCTAATGGCCTTTATAAGCAAGTAGCTCTTATAAAGAGGTGGTATTTAAGGCAGTTTGGACTGTAGATGCTAACGACATAACAAAACATTGTGTCACGAGCGGCCTTTCGGAGTCACAATGTTAGACGCCTCTTTTGGTTTGTAGGCCTTTGTCGAAAAGTACATGGTATATCATGTTAAGGACCAATTAAATATTGAAAATAATTTTTTATTAAGGACATTGAGAAATAAGAATTCGAAGATTACGTAATTTGCAATGTGTACAGCGGTCTCAATTTCTTTGTTATTATTTACCTGCTTGAAAATGAGATTCAATCAGATAATTAAGGTTCTGAACTTGTGTTATTTTCTTATCCTTTCGGAACACCCGGTCTCACTTTCTTAGTGGAAATGCACGAGTTTATATTGCTAGTGACAAAGGTTTGTTTGTAACTTGGACATAGATTGAATTGGCATTTTTGTTTTTGATTTGACAACTTAAATCAACTAATGATAACTATATTTACGATACCAACCTCCGAAATCTCGACTACATTGTGAATGGTTACTTAATTCATGACCTCACGCCATGTGAGTGAGCGTGGTTATTTAGCATTCGAATCATTAATACATGATATAATTGCAATGTATTTTACAATTCAACCAATAAAGTCGTGAGACAATCATCGAATTTATTTATTAAAACAAAATCTTTATACATGTATATATATTACTTTATTAGAGATTTACCAGCGTACCATGATAAATACCCAATAACATTCTTGTGAAACTTATTACTTAGCATGTTTTAATTTTGCGAAATAACCGACCAATCTGAAAAAGCTGCTAACTATGTAGACAACACTCTGGTGTCTTGCTTTCTCGCAAACAAGTATCAAATACCGACCATCAATTGACACCAACGTCTATCAATCTCCAATATATGTAAATATCCAAAAAGATGATTTTGGTGAATGCTATATGATAAATATTACGACTCTATTTTAAAATATGTTTTAATTTCATATTATACCTTTTAATTTTACAGCACTAAACGGTCGTTTCGGAATAGAATTCCTCATCAGCAGTGCTTGGACCAAAATTACAGAAAGAAAATATTTTAATATATTGAAATGAGTATTTGTATTTGTCATATATAAGGCAAAACTAAACGATTAAGCATTACTTAGTTTCTATTAGGACTATTTAACATATGAGATGATGAATTTTGTGGTTTTCCCACAAAAAGGTTAATTTAGGAATATGCGACATATACGTTAATCTAGGAATATGCGACATATACATATCCCACATGCAATTTGGAAATAATCATTCCACATAAACTTTATTGGATATCAATTGGTATGATGATGAATCCTACTGCATATATTCTAAATATAATCTTTTTAAAAAGTACGTTTTTTGTAGAAATTTGCCCTTTAAATTTATTTGGCGCACTGGCTAACAACCGAGTAATGCATATTTTAATGGATAATCTTTGTTTTTACGTCTCAGGTTTTGATTCTGTTTTAGTATCCGTTGTCCATGTATCCATTTCTTCTAGAGTTTGTGGCAGTTCATACTCTCTGGTTTCTGGTAGTCGTATACACAACAGGGTAACTAACATACACATGGTACCAAATATAGCTCCAGGGGCCCATTTTACTCTCATTGCCTGAAAAATTAAAATGTCTTATTAAAAACAAACATACTAATCCATGTATAAATCACAATCTCAAAGCAACGTAAAAACTTTGAAACTGGCAACACGAATTAAACATGCGAGACCGAATGTTCCGGAGGGGTAAGCATCTCCTATTAATCTAGAACTAACCCCCTCGACATTAGTGAAAGATTATTGACTGGAGAGTAAAACACTCCACTAAACGCCTGTTTGTGTAAATCTTCAAATCATGTTTTGTCTTAAGCAAAGGAGTAACGTTAATTGTTTTAACTGAAGAGGTCACTTATTGCGATACTGACCGTTTGGTTGTTGGTAGCAGCGGTACTCAAGAATGTTTGTTCTCTGAAATGTCTAGATAAGACAAATCCGCTTCAATACTTACTTACAAATACCATTTACTTACCAAAGGTCCAGCAAAGGGTGCCAACATACCACCAACTCTTGATATCGTGGAAGACACGCCTAGACCTACATTTCTAAAATAATAATATTAAAGTAATATTAAAACAGTAATGAACACTTTTAGAGAACAATAGAGTGGACAATAGTGGTGCGATAGTGTTTTGCGCCCATGTTTAGATTGTTTCCCTTTTGTCCATGAAAGTGAAGTCGAAAGAGAAGTCCAATGACCTTCAGTAATCGAACTGAGAAACTTTCTGCGTCAAGCAGCATTCGACCAGTAAAAGACACTATAATCAGCAAGTTCGCGCTTTAGTCTACCCGGTCATCGAGGACCAAACGTACATGGAGGACACGGCTAGCAAATTCGGACCTCTCGGTGAAATTATACGAAACATGCGATCCGTAATCATCGATTTATCCAGAGTTTGTTTCTTAACTTAATCGGATATAATCAACGGCGATTTCAATACAATAATCTGTACCGGATTAGCTTGTGATTTGTCACCTTCAATCCGGTATAAATCGGGTTTGTCGGATGTATCCAAGAATTGTCGGCTTTTATCTCACAATCATCGACTTTTACCTTATATTTAACGAGCTTTATCTGAAATTTCCAAGTTTTTACCAGGAATAGTTAAGTTTTTTTCCGAGAAGTTTTTCGGTTTTGCCAAGGAATTATCACGTTTGCGATTTCACCTGAGAATTTAGAGTTTTTCGTTAGATTTGTCAGATTTTACCGGAAATGTATCGGTTTTCCGAAAAATTTTCAGGTTTCATCGGAAATGTGTCTGTGTGGGGTATTACCTGAGATTTGTTGGATACAACTCTGGCGTGTATAAAAACACACTACCGAACGACCCAGCGGAACCGTATTTACCAATCAAAGTAAAAGCTGTAGATGCTGTCAACATAGCGCTATTCCCGTCTAAAATTAAGAAAAAAATAACCGCATGTTTATTATAAAGCAATCGAAAGTTTAACACTAAGCTATCGAAAAAAATCGAAGCTAAGCTGCCGAGATATTGGTAGATAATGGCGGATTGAAAAAGCTGCAGAGAGCTAGCAGCTGCCACAGAGCTGTAGATGTATAGCTAACGAGGGACCAAGATCTGCTGATCATTGTTAAACAGGCTTGTAGTGTATATTATCATGTAAGATCTGTGTATTTAAATGCAATTTCATTTAATGATATTGATGATATATTAATTTATACCGAGAAAGTAGTAACTTATACGGAAACATCTACATTTACGAGGAAGTTTCCAGAGATCGAACCGTATCCTTTAGCAAATGGATAGTCATGTAAACACGGGTTTATTCCAAAATCTTAACTTCTCAATGTTTAGAGACATGAATGACACTACAGTATTTAACGTTTCGTTCAGACCTGACAGGAAATCGTGTGACCTAGGGATCTTCGGATTTATATACATCGCTTATATATAATTAGTTTCGAGAAAAACTTTGGCGTCGTAGATGAAAAAACGTTAAGGAGATATACACAGTGGCCAGGAAATATTTCCTTGTTTGTCTTTTTCAAAAAAAAAAAAATAATAATAATAAATAAATAAATAAATAAATAAATAAATAAATAAATAAAAATTAAAAAAAGTAAATAAAGAATACCATCTTTACACCAGCTAGGATTTTAATATATTAATTGGAATAGGTAACGGGGATAAGTTAAGTGACCATAGTGAACTATTCATGATTGCTTTAACATTTTGATGGTAAGGGGTCCTCCAATAATATCATACAGCTTTTAAACAGGAGGTGCTTACCCTTCCGGAGCACCCTCTCTGGTGGAAGTTCACGTGTCTAACCTGACTTTTCAGTTTCAAAGTTTTTACTTTGCTTCTGGATTCGAACATGTTTTTTTTTTATTAACTACTTCAATCATTAACTTGCATTGGCTGTTGTCAAATACATGTAAATATGTTTTCTCCATTTTTACTAGTGATCCCAATATGTCTGTCTTGTCTTGTTTGACTTTCCTGTTATTAACATGCATTGTTTCGTATTGTGGCTTCCATTGTTGCCAAGTACAAGTGTCCGTTACAATGTTGCTCCTGTTTATTTTTTGTGGTCCAATATGCGTTTGTTTTTTTCCTGTCTTTGTTTCTTTCAATAGCTTTTATAATTCTTATATAAATATACTGAGGATACCATCAACAAAATGTTAGAGTTTATGATAGATAACATATTTGTTGTGTTTGATAATTTAATTTTCCAGCAAACAATCGGTTATATACCAATGGGTACAAACTGTGCACTATCGCTTGTCGATTTGTTTCTTATTCTTATGAAGCAGAATTTACGCGGAACCTTGTTAAATCTAGAGAGAAGACTGTCGTCAAATCATTAAACTCCACATACAGATATATAAATGACGTTCTGTCGCTTAACATCCTAAAATCGGAGACTATAAGAATGCCATAAATCCTAATGAGCTTGACATAAAAGATACGACCGATTCCTCTGCTATATATTTAGACTTATACTTCAGTTATGGCGCCCACAAAATGCTACATTTGAAACTTCATGGCAAACAAGATGACTTCAATTTTTCTATTGTCAACTTTCCTTTTCTTTGCAGCAATATACCTGCTTCTAGTGCATATGGTGCATTTGTTTCCCAGTTAAGACGCTACGGGAACCTTGTTCAACGAAGCAGGCGGCTTGCAAAGGAATTGTTGACCGAGGGATATTGCAAGCCTAGGCTTATCAAGGCCCTCAAAAAGTTTAATGGCCGTCATCACAGTATTGTTGATAAGTATGATGTCTCTGTGTCCAGGATTGCGCTAGATATATTTGACATCATACAGTTCCATGTTCCTTTCACATAATTTTGATTACACACTTGGCGGGTGAAGTTAGCTAAACAGGAGTTGCTTACCCTTTCGGAGCACCCGGCCTCACTTCTCTGGTGAAAGTTCACGTTTCTAACCTAACTTGTCAGTTCTAAAGTTTTAACTTTGCTTCTGGATTGTGATTCGGACAGTATTCGATTAGTATGTTTGTTTTTGATTTATGTTCTTGTTAACACTGGATGCTGCCAAGAACATGTTTTATGTTTAACTTACCAGCAAAAGTTACAAAGACGGTTGCCAGTAGACAAGACAGACCTGTTACTGCATGGAAAAATATCACCGTTTTCTTCCTGCCAATTCTACAACAACACAATTTAAAGTAAGAATTTAACGATTCTCTGTAAAAATTGGAGACTGGAGTCCGAACACTAGATAAATATCCGTGAAACATATGCAAGCCACAAAAGAAAATGGTACACATGTCTACATTTTTCACAGACATCTAGTCGGTTATTTTTGGCATAGTGCAAGATACCGGATTGTCCGGAGAAAATTAGAAGACTTTGAATCCTATCAGTGAAGCGCTTTAGACTACTCTGTGAACATATTCAAGGGAATTAAAAGTATCGGACAGCAATTTGTGGGGAACCATTTCAATGTTTTATCTGGATGAAGCCACTTTGCTCTTTTTTCTGCTCTCTATCTCAAATAGATTTTGCTGAAAGTTTTTTTATTTTCTGTTCGACCGGTTAAGATAATTATTATATGAAAAATGATACTTCATTAGTGAGTAAATTGAACGACATTGCTCTTTTGGTATTTTAAGAAGACGATAAGACCTTCAAAGTACAAGGTTACCACGGCGTCACTGCATACCAACTTATCCATCGACATTATATATATATATATATATATATATATATATATATATATTTGGGAGTTAAGGGTTTCGAAGAGAGGTATATGTAACTTATATATACAGATCATTCATCAAAGAAACCTCTAATTTCCACAAAGAAACGTCACCCCTTTTACGATAACAGTAGGGACAAATTGTATTTCATTTAGAAGTAAATTACTTAAAATCATTGGCATTGCCTGGTATCAACACAAGCTAATTTGCAGCTGGTATTTTGAAGAAGCTTGAATAACAGCCCTAACACGACAAGATGGTGTTCGATACAAATTTTGATATTCAGATTTCTTTATCTGTAATATGTGATTTTAAACAGATGGCCTAAAATATGTTGACGATTTCGGACTATCTTCGGTTACTTTCTGTTTAAGGTAGTCATCCAACTTTTCAATTTGAGTCATATCGCGAGAATTCCCGGACCAGCAAAGGATAGAAATGTCCATTGTATCAAGAAACTGCTTCTTCGATTTAGATGCATGAGGTCTTGCTGAAAGATGAATTATTTTTCGGGAAAAACCAAACACTCATAATGAATTTGCAAGAATTTATATTTTTGGTAGTGTTGACTATTTAAGGTGTCAGTAACCTGCTTAAATAGACCCACGCTATCATATGACATAATTCCCCAAATCTGGTATCAGATCAAGTAATCAGGATCAAAATTTGAATCGCACACCCTCTCGTCGTGTTATTTAAGAAACACGGGCTTCTACGAAATACTAACTGTAAATTTGCTTGTGTTGATACCAAACAATACCACTGATTCTAAGTAAATAACTTTTAGTTTCTTCACGTGCACACGAGAAACATGTAAATTTGCAAATATGTGGAAGTCAGGGTGTTGAGTAAAAGATTATGTGCGCTACATTCAAGTAAACAAGTATGTGGTGGTTGAGGGTGTCAAAAATGAATGATTGTGGCATACCGATTCATGAGATACATTTCTGTAAGAGCTGCAGGATAGTCCATTATGGCCGTCAAGAAAAAGTTCAAGAATCTGTTACCGGACAGAGAATAAGAAAACAAAGCAATTCCGTAATATACTAAACTGTCAACGATCCTGCAAAATATAACAAAAGAAAAATGTTATTTCCAATGAAATTAACCTATAATTAACGAATAAACAACGATGGTTTTTGAAAAAAACAGCAATGCCACGAAACGCCACGAGTTGACCAGAGGTTCTCTACAGTTTTATTTTACAATAAAGGGTAGGCGTGTGATTTTAATCGTTCATCTAGGTATGAACTGTAACAGCAGGCTGGTGCAAATCATAAATCGGAAGAAGTTTGTAAATGATTATCACAACCTGCTTTTAAAATTCATACCATTATGCAAACATCAAACCAAATATTTACAATCAGGTTAAATGTAACCATTTTTACGAATTATTACTTTTAAAGAATACCACATTGAGCAAAAGACATTGAATTTAACATATCAATGGGGACAACTCGTGAAGTTTATGCATTATTCCTCAAAGTTTCATACGCTATTACGGAAATGTTAACACTTCAACTGTCCATCGAAAAATAACGTTAGTCATTGAAAATACGTTCATGAATATAGAAAGAGTTACTTAAAAAGTAAATATAATTAAGATTAAATGCATCCACGTTGAGGATAATTTTAAAAAATCGAAAACTCAATTTATTGCAATTGGTCATAATGTCAAAGCAGGTCTGAAGTACAACAATACTTACCATATGTACCAAAGTATAATGGAGTTTATCAATATCTTCCTGTTTTTCAGAATTGTAAAGAACGTATACCGTTTAACGGTCACCCCTGCACTTTTATTGTTCTGCGATTCTTTTACGTTTTCTGAAGAATTCTGTTTTTCCTCTTCCTCGTTCTTTTTGGAATCCACATCTGTGGTCTGGATTGTCACTTCTACACTAAGTCGAGATGGCATTGTTGTATCTAAATTGATATCGTCACTGCATTTCTTATCCAGGTCTGCCGGGTGGTTTCCGTCACTTATTGCGGTGGAGTTATCGTCCTTGATGCGTGCCTGTTCTATGACTTTTTCATACGTCTTTTTGTTCCACCTGGCTGCTTTACGGATTACTTTTTCAGCTTCTTTACTTTTACCATTAGCAACAAGCCAACGCACGCTTTCCTCGAGAATCCTGTATAAGACAAAATATAAAACTATAAATGATTATATGAGTAAAGGAAGAAAGGGGTATTGTCCAACCTGTCTTAAAGGCCACCTCTATATAAGAGCCACCTGCTTATAAAAGCCAGTAGAATTTTATCCCAATTGCTCTTTATTCATATTATTTGAACCTATATATAAAGGCCACCTGCCTATAAGACCACTTTTACTGGCTCCCTTGGGTGGCCTTTATAGACAGGTTTGACTATAAAATAATGTGGTGTTTTACGTCCCAATTAAATGGTCAGTTCTGATATGGGGAAGAAAAAAGAGTTGCCAGAGAAAACCATCGCCAATCGAAAAGCAAACTGACGAATTTTCTCGCACTAGAATCAAACCGAGTAGAATTCGATCCCAGGCAGAAAAGGCGTTGTGGTGCCGCGGTTAGCGCACGCAAACATGTCTGTTCCCCTCTTTTCTTGACTAACGCAAAACATCATTGCAACTATCCAAACAACCTTTTATAATATAGAATATAAACAATGCTATCAATATATAAATGCATTTTAACATTGTCTTTGCAAACTAACATGCGTTAGTTTTTATTCTTTTTTGAATTCACCACTGGTCGAACATACTATTTGCACGACATTTATACGGTGACATTTTCAAAATACCAGTAAAAATGATGGATGTGACATGCAACAAAAACTGGAAATACGCAATATCATCTTAAAGCCAATATTCAAAAACTACATTTTCCCAAACCCCCTTAAACATTACCCCCTCCTTGAAAAAGAAAACGTCCTACCAGTATAAAATAAGACTGTATGAGGAGTATAGTGCCAAAGTCAGCTGCATATATCGCCATGAAGTATTACGGAATAAATATCCTATAGGAGCAAGTAAGGCAACACCTGTGGTCCAGGCGAACCCGCCAAACGTGTGTCCAATATATCTGTATTCCCGAGGAAGCAGTTCCAAGACCATAACGGTGTTAGTCATTACAATACCCTGAAAATAAAAGTGAAGAAAAAGGAAGCAATGTTATTTCACGCTTCGGCCAAGATTCTTTCTTCTATCCGTTCTGAGATATCGACAGGAACCGGGGTACCCGCAGAAAACACGCAACTATGAACGGCTTACTCACACTAGTATTTGTCCGAGAAAAAAGACTCTAGGAGATGAGAGACACTGTGAGTTATGAGTGGAAGCTTTAGACCTCTGAGCTTACCCCCCCCCCCCCCCACCATGAAACAAAATTTATGTGCATGCCGCCATTTGAACTATTTCAATCACTTAATAACTAATATTTTAAAGATCGCATCATATTTTTTTCAGATATTCGTCACCATCAATGTGTGTGGTGCCTGATATAGTGTGGAAGTTTCTAATCTGATTTGTTTGTTTATCTTTACGTTTCAAACTTCTAAAGGGCCGTATCTTATCCATGTTGTCGTGGATTAACGCCGCAAAACTTACTTAGTCCAAAATGGTCAGTATATGCCAACAACACATCAAACGTCATCAAACCAAGTACATCAGAAGTGGGAATTCTGTAAAACCAGAGCAAACGATGGTCAAAACGACTGGGAATATACTTATTTGAGCAGTAATGGCTTAACGTCTAAATCTGCCCGAAAAGTCTGTACATGTATATCACAAACATGACAGTTATGATGCGTGCAGAATATTGCATACGTACCTGTTGGAAAGTTCCCACTAGATATCGCAGAACTGCGAAGGTCATGAAATTGGGTGCAAACGCCATTGCTAGCGCGATACCAAATATCCCAATATGAGCGATGACATGAACAGGTTTACGTCCGAATCTGTCCGAAAACTGTGTAAATATGGCAGCACCTGTTGCTTGACCAATAATGACCAAAGTTTGTGTAAACTCAGCAAATTCTGCATTCTCACAAACCAAGTCCCACTAAATTCAAGAACAAATGAAATAATAGTAGTTAAAAATCTTGTATTGTCAATGGCAACAATGAAACGACCTAAAATGAAAAAAAAAATCTACATTTAAAACTTCTGACATTGCACTGATAACTGACATATAAATTACAAGATCGTCAATTAGTTGAATGTTTTTTTACTTCATATAAGCATTTTTCAGCAATTCATGAGAAGTAAATCGTCCTGATTAATTCATGCATCATACCAATCTTAATACAAGTCACTGTGATGGGGCAGTTGTGTGCAAATGGCTTTGGTCTGCTCGGATGTAAAAGGTGTAAAGTAGAACTCTAGAGCCATTAACTCGGTTTAAGCTCATAGAAACCGTGAGGTGAGCAAGTACAAAAAATTCTAACCGAACGACTGACTGGCATTTTTAAATTTAATGATTGATATTAAAGATGATACAACTTGACCTACAAAAAAGTTCAAATCAATTGTTTCTGGAGTTTGAAGCTCATAATACCAAAATGCACTTCTGATAGACATAATTTTTTATTTTGTGGAGTGGAGTAATGGTGTTTTACAAATATCTAGATGGTAAGTTCGAAGATGGCGGAGGAAACCGGAGTAGCTTTTAAAACTACCTGACATACTATCTCAATTTCACTTGATTTGGAGATCAAGTGTAGGTGAGAGACACCGTAATCGGTTAGTTTCGATCACTCTGCTGTAGCCCCTGATTTTAGATTTTGGTTTATTGTAACGTTGCATGATCTAATGATTTATGTATTTCTTCCCTTAAACTTACCTCAGTTACAAATGTCGAATCTTTAGCAACAGGGTAACTATATCCGTTTTCACACTTCCGGTTCTGTATGAGGGTATTGTTAGTGTCATTTCTGTATATATTGACGTCACATTTACCATACTCTATATAAATACTTGAGTTGTAACAATGTTCATCTATCATAGTACAGTTCAATTCCATCTCCCGACAGTTATACGGGTATCTGTATCCTGAAATACACCAATGTACTAATGTAAAAAGCAACCACGCACACTACCGTATAAAACTGATAAAATACACTACTATAGACAAGACCAGTTTAGGGGCCGCGGTGGCCGAGTGGTTATATTGTTAGTCTGTCAAACCAAAGGAGTTTTACTGCTGTGTGTATGATATCGTTAGATTTCAAGTGAGAAAGGATTTTTCTTGTCGTGGTTGGTTCAGTACAAGTATAATGAACCACGATTTATATCTGTAATATTGCGAGCAAGTATACTAGCGCTCTACAAGTCGTCATTATCGTGGACTTGTACAAAGAATATCGAAATTACTTGCACACTCGTACACAAAATGACCATTTGTTTGGAATAATTTGAGGAATTAATAAAAAGTATATTCTTGCAAATCGTTTTTGTTGCCATCAGTTTTGTTGTTTTTAATTTGTAGTTGTTGCCTCTGTTGTTCATTGTATTTTAGATTAATGAACTAGACGTGCGCTGTGGCAAAATGCAGTTGGACCACTACTGCACTATAAGCTCAAGCTTGCCTGTGGGTACTTTCAGTGCTTTGATTCATATTTTGATAACATCTTGTTTGAGCTGTGACAAGTCACACCAGCAATTTTTTGTAGTTTGCGACCACACTATTTTATTTACTACTTAAGTTCAAGAGTTTTCCTTGACATAAATCTAGCAAATTTTAAATCAATAATATTTTTGTCGGTTTTCAAAAACAATATGAACATAACTTGTTGTTTAGGAGATCACTCTAAGGTTGTAATCTAGTTTTGTTGAAAAGTTTATTCAGTGGCATAGCGAGAAAGGAATGAATGTGCAAGCCCCGTGCCAAAGTATAACATACGGCATATAGGTGCGTCCACGTTAGAGGGTCCGGGTGCATGCTTCCCGACCATTTTTAAAAAATTGGAACGATTTGTGCATTTTCTGCATTCTAAAGCAGTATTTACAAGAGTAAAAAAGAATTAAAATTCGGGTTTTTTTTTGTCCGTTTTCAGTCTGACAGAGACACAATGAAACAACAGGGAGATCAGAAAAATACAAAAACAATAAATTACACATTGTCATTTGTTATTTTTGAATTTTCCTATTTTATAACATCTGCCAATAGATAATAGAAGATGGATTTTTTTAGAACATTGTTTCTCTATTTGTTAGAATACATACATATTGTTACTGCAAAATCTCGAAACATTTTTTATCAAGAAATTATGTGCTAGAACAGGACTATTGGCTTATATATATACACGCTATGCCACTAAATATTTGCACATGCAGTACGTATACATTGGCAAAAGTAGAACGATTTAAGTTAAAGAATGAATATGAAATTAGGACCTGATTTTAAGATACAAATACATTTTTTTCTAATAGGTTTAACTGAATACAAGAAAAATAGCTCACCTATTACAACGGCCGACAATAAATGGAAAGCAGTAGCCATTCCGTCCAAGAACAGGAGGCATATTTGAAACTGTTGATATCTTCCCCAGGAACCAAGAGCCTTCATAAGATCATCAACGTCCAGATTTAAACTCAACATGACTTACAATTCCTGCGTAAAAATTTCAATCCGTCAATTTGATTGTTCGTATTAAAAATAGACGTCGATTTCAAACTTCAAAACTTTTACTCTGTCAGTAGTTGACATATGTCTTCTCAAAGTTTTTAGCACTCCGAAATCTCCTTCTTTAAAATTAGTTAATAAATCCGTAAATAGTGTATTTGTCTTCTTTTTTTTAAATATATCGTTTAGTTTTAAAACTTTGACCCTGTCAGTGTGTGTGCTCAGTTAGAACATATGAACCAAGGTCGTAGAATTAATTAAAAGTAGGTTTATACTACGTGCTTATACATAAAGTTTAATAGAGAAGTAAGTAATTTTACTGTCAACAAGGTTTGGTTACACTACCAAAAACTTTGATCAAAATCTTTGATAAAAGGACTATGGTAATTTTGATCAAAGCTAACGGGATTTTACACTTACGTAAAGTTTAGTTGCAGCTTAGTAATTTGTACTGTCAACACGGTTTTGTTTAAACTACAAAAAAACTTTGACCAAAATCTTTGATAAAAGGACTGTGGTAATTTTGATCAAAGCTAACGGTTTTTACACTTACATAAAGTTTAGTTGAAGCATAGTAATTTTTACTGTCAACAAGGTTTGGTTTACACTACCAAAAACTTTGATCAAAATCTTTGCTAAAAGGACTTTGGTCAAGGTAATTTTGATCAAAGCTAACGGGTTTTACACTTGTCTTACATTAAGTTTAGTTAAAGCTTAGTAATGTCCTGTCAGCTCGGTCTTCAGGTCTTGAAGTTGGATCAAGCTAAGGTAATTTTGGTCAAAGCTAACGGTTTTTACACTTACATAAAGTTTAGTTAAAGCTTAGTAATTTTTACTGTCAAACGGTTTTGTTTACACTACCAAAACTTTGATCAAGATCTTTGATAAAAGGACTTTTTACCGTCATTTAGATCAAAGCTAACGTTTGAAAATCACGCTATCCAAGTTTTTATACATAATTATATAAAGTTTAGTTGAAGTTTAGTTATTTGTACTGGCAACATGGTCTTGACGTAAGCTTGGTAAACACTTTCAAAAACTTGGAAAAAAAATGATAAAAGGACTTTGGTCAAAGTAACGAAGTTAATTTTGATCAAAACTTACAGTTTTTACACTATAAATGTTTTTATACATGTAACGTTTATTTAGTTGAAGTTCAGTAGTTTTTACTGTCAACACGGTCTTGATTATCTTGAATAACACTTTCAAAAACTTGGATCAAAATCTTTGATAAATGACGTTGATTATTTTAATTTTGATCAAAACTTACGGTTTTTACTCTATAGAAGAATTTATACATACTTATATTATATAAAGTTTAGTTGAAGTTAAGTTATATAGTGATAGGGGTGTCCGTCCGTGTGTCCGTCCGTCCTTCCGTTACACATTAGGGTACCTATCTCCTATCCGCAACTCCTCCTAAACCCTTCAATGATTTTCATGAAACTTTCACACAATCTTTGTGATATAATGTAGATGTTCACCTCCTATTTAAAAATTTAATCCGATGGATTTTTTTATGTGGGGGAGCGGGGGTATTTTTTGTGAGCTTGTGGCTCACAGTTTTTCTAGTTAGTATTGTCAACATGGTCTTGACGTAAGCTTGGTAAACACTTTCACAAACTTGGATCAACATCTTTGATAAACAGACTTTGGTCAAGGTAATTTTGATCAAAGCTTACGTTTTTTACATAGTATTTATACATAAAGTTTAGTTAAGTGTACTGTCAACACGGTCTTGACGTAAGCTAGAAAAACACTTTAAAAAACTTGAATCAATCTCTTTGATGTAATTTAATATAATTTTTATTAAAGTTTAAGCTATTTTTCATCAAAACACTTCTAGGAGTACTTATAATTTAATTTTTACATCGCAATTAATTTAGCATTACTAGTCATATATTTATATATTTTTACCGAATTACTTTCAGTTAAAATCATTTTGCCCCCTGCAAGGTTGTCACTTGAAGCAACGACATTGAGCATTCTGTATTAAACTGAATTTAAACTATAACGCTAACTATTAAATGTCACTTAACCTAGTAGTCTGGCAGAATCGTGAAAAAAATGTGGGATTTTTGTTAAAAGCATGAAATTTGGCATGATGATAGTTCATGTCCTAGTGATTGTTTTCAGATATCATATGGGGCCACCCAAAAAGTCCAACATGGCCGCCATTTCCAATATGGCGGATAAAATGGCCGCCGAAATGACAAAATATGTATTTTAAGTTTGTTAATGCACAGTAGCAAACTTAAAATACACATTATGTTATTTCGGCGGCCATTTTGTCCGCCATATTCAGTGGAAATGGTGGCCATGTTGGAATTTTTGGTTGGTCCCATTTCTGAAATTAATTTCCAGGTCATGACTATAATCATGCAAAATTTCATGCTTTTAACAAAAATCCCAAAATTTTATCAATTTTTGCACGAATCTGCTGGGTTATAGTTTTATCTGAATTGTGATTGGTTGAATCTCATCAACTTTGAACAAAGTCGTATGAATCATAGGATGGAGATCCATTCGATCTTTCTTTTTTCAAAACTTTGTTCAAAGTTTTATATCAAAGTTTGAACAAAGTTTTGTTTTAAGTTTCATATCAAAGTTTTCAAAAATCTAACAACCATCAAAGTTGCTTTGATCAAAGATTTTTAATATTGTTAACTACCAGTTAGTTCATCTCCGGTTGTAATTTGGAAAAAAAGTTTTGAAGAACTTTTATGGAAAAGGACTGCATCCTTTTTATTTAAAAAACTTTGATCAAAATTTTTCGGTGTTCCAGTTGTATGACTGAAGAACTTTTATGGAAAAGGACTGCATCCTTTTTATTTAAAAAAACTTTGATCAAAATTAATCGGAGGCCCAGTTGTAAGACTAGGTTAAGCTTTCAGGTGACAAGCTTGTGGGAAACATACTAATGTTAAATTGCAAATGTACGTGATACCGTAGATAAAATCGTATTTTTACGAGACTGACTAGTAATGCTAAATCAATTCTAATTTAAAATTATAATAATTTCTAGATATCATTTGACGGAAAATTTATTTGGAGGGCTGTAAAGCTAAATACTTTGACGCTACATCTTTTTGGTTATATTCATAGAAAACGTCTATAAAAATTTTAGGTCGCATTTAAAGCACAGGCGCTTGGGCTCAGGTATTTTTTTTTCAATTTATTATTTTATCGACCAAGCAATGATATATTTTGCTTTACAATGTTCTGAACTAAATGCATCAGAAATAAACTGGTATATTTCTCTATATAGAGAAAATCAAAAAAAATTTTAAAGTGCAATAAAATCAGTTTATTTCGGGTGCATTTAGTTCAGAACATTGTAGAATATGATAAAATAGCAAAATATATCATTGCTTGGTCGATAAAATAATAAATTAAAAAAAAAAAAAACCTGACCCCAAGCGCCTGTGGGGCCAATCGGAAGCCCATCTTGACCACTCTTCGGCTATACCTCGCCAGCTTTTCAACAACTGCGCTCAGTTGGTAGAGTGCACGCTCCGTAAGTTTGAGGTTGTGGGTTAGAATTCTGATTGGTTGTGACCCAAGACTTGAAAGTGAGTAGTCTGTTCTTTCGCCAAGGACTCGGCATTACGAAATGAAAGTCACGGTTCTTTCGGATGGGAACTAAAAATGAACAAGGTGTCACTGTGGGCTTGGCACGCTAAAGAACCCTGCTGTATAATGCAATCAGCGAAACACACAAGCAAAATTTCTACACTTTCGCCTACAGCTGGCGACGTCTCGATATAAGTAAATATTCTTGACTAGACGTTAAACACCATTACTCAACTCAACTCCAGCTTTTCGGCAGCAGCTGTTCTCTATCTCTCACTAGTTTTTCGGTCAATAACTACAGTCAAACCTGTCTATAAAAGCCACCCAAGGGAACCAGTAAAAGTGGCCTTATGGGCAGATGGCCTTTATATACAGCTTCAAATAATACGAATAAAGAACAATTGGGATACAATTTTACTGGCCTTTATAAGCAGGTGGTCCTTATATAGAGGTGGCCTTTAAGGCAGGTTGGACTGTATACACATTTTACAGCCGAGTTTAGAATTCTTTTCATTAGCTCAGTGTTAAAACTTTCGACGGGTCTGTACTGTGTTCCAGTATATGGCGCCTGTGTTTTTTTTTAATATATCAAAATAATGCATTCAATCAGTTGTTGTGTGCCGTTTTCAAATTCATAAACACTTAAAACATGATAATGCTGTTGACTTAAAGAACGTATATATCATTTAAAAATTATGTAATGAAAGAACTTGTTATGTTTTAACCCAGTGTCTTTTTAAATTTTAATTAGGATACTCTTTATACTGCATCACATACAATGTATAAATAAAATTTAATATTATTTAAAAATATTAAAACTGCGCGGATGCATTGGTGTTTTATGCCTTTGTCAAATAAGTCCACTCATATCGAAGCGAAAGGGGTCTATTATGGAATGGATGAAATAAGAGAAAACCAAAGACCGTCAGTAATCAAACTGTATCAGGCTTCCAGTGTTGAAGTCCATGGAGGGGAAACATAAAGATGCGTAAAACGGCGCCATAGACCACACGCTACCCTGCAAGTAATGACTTGCTTTATAGAAACATGAGGTAAGTAGGAACAAACTTACTACAAAAAAAAAAAAAAAAAAAAAAAAAAAAAAAACCTGACATTTTTAGCAACGTACACACTTTATCAGGCTATAGATACCGAAGTCAACCCTATGCGATAGAAGGCAGTACAGCTCGTAAGCCGGTGTTTTACACTACTCAGCCTCTCGAAAAAGATGACCTGCTGCATAAACGCATATGGTAAATGTGAACAAACGTACCGAAAAAAATCAAATAACCTTTGCCAACGGATTGACAAATTGAAAGGGATTTGAATGGTTAAAGACACTGTCGTGTACAAAATTGCTCATGTGTACTGTAAGATAGAGCTCTCTATTGAATAGCTCAAGATAACTCGCTCATATAGATGGAACTCCCCATAACTGATCAGGAAAAAGATGTAAGAACCTTGTCGTAAGGTTGATATTAATCAACGTTATCTACTACTACTAATATTAACGACGAGGATGGTGATGACGACGACGGCGAGAACGATGATGGTGTCAAGGCTAAAAGTAAGTTGTTTTAACACCTAGAGGTTAGGTCGATCACTTAGTTTGAGTATTTTTAAGAGAACTCTATTTCAAATGAAAAAACAGACGTACCAATCAAAGCTCAAATCACAATTCCAAAAGCAAAGTAAAATCTTTGAAATATGGCAACTTCAGTTACACACGTGGATTTTCCACCAAGGAAATGAGGTCAGGTGTTCCACAAGGGTAAGCACGTTCTTTCTAGCTGGTTACCGGTACATCCGTCACGTTCAGAATGAAAGAAATAAGAATTATGGCACGTGAAATATATCGAAGATAATTTTGGATACAGAAACATAAAACACAAAACAACAACAAAAACAACAATAATAATAATGATAATAATAATAATATGATGCCTGATCTGATGGTGATGGCCATGAAAGTTTTGAGATAGGGTGTACAATATCGCTGAACTAATACTTTATTTGTAAGCTGTTTTTTCATGGTATGAAGTACCCCCAGTGACAACATGCTCTACCATAGAGCATATAAACTGAGAAAATAACACGTTTTTATAGCAAGATTTATTTAATGATTCTAGTGTGACATAAAAATATAAAAATTACAATAAATATCAAGTCAACTAAATACACATCTGAATAATGGTTTTTACAAGCTTTGAACTGAAGGCTTCACAATATTAATTGTCCGGTCATACTAAATGATGCAACACAGGGAAAATGATGCGGTACAAGTTTCTCTGTGCCACACAAGTCTGTGTTTAACGTACGAGCTTGAAATTTTGTATATATTATTATTGTACAGATATCTTCATTATGTATGAATTTTATCATCTTTAATAAAATATTTTTTGTGTAATCGATCAATAAAGTTTTGAATAAATATATAATGCTGGATGTTACTTGTTCAACAGAATGGCAACAAGTGCTAATCTGGGCCTGGTTGCTCAACGCTTAATTACGTTAATTAATTTAATTAATTAAACCATAATTGGTGCAACTCTCAAGATTTGCTAATTATGGTTAAACAAGGAAATTCAGTGAATTAGGATCTCCCGCCAGCTGGTTCTATTTTTTGTGATTTGCACTTATGTTCAAAGGGCAATAACTCCCAGGAAAATTACCAAACCAACTCGTGTTAACGATATGCGCATTTCCTTTCAATGTTGATGTATTGCGCTAAGTTACATGAAATAGTGCTTTATAATTTTGGGAAATTTGCACAGACAAGAATTTCGGACGGAAGGAAAGATGGATGCAAGGAATGACATTGACGGAAACTGGTCCCGGTTTCACAATCATTCCTCAGCTAAGATTTTCCTTAACTTAAATTAAGCAAATTTTGATATTCTCTTTTTGGAACTACTGAAGAATATTTTTGTCAAAACTAAATGCAAATGTTTTAATCTTGAGGTCATCTTAAAAATAACACCTTAAATTCCTGAATATCTTGAAAACTAACAAAATTATGAAGATTTGAAATTTTGCAATATTTAAGTTAAGGAAAATCTTAGCTAAGGAATGATTGTGAAACCGGTGCCTGGAATTTAATATCCCTCTCTTACTTTGAAAGGTGGGGGATAATTGATTAATTAACTTTAGTTAATCTTCAAACAACCGGCCCAGGTGATTAATGCATGTATGTCAACTAATTTTATTCCGAGGTGAAACCGTTCAAGATAAATCCTGACCAACTATCCACTAGACAGTTCAAGGAAGGTACAGGAAACTGTAGTACTTAGAGAAATACAACTACTGTAGTTCTAGAAAAAGCATTTGGGGACTCTAATGGTAAATTGGAAAATTAAAGACCATCTCTATAAAAGGGCCACCTGTTTTAAAGACCTGTATTTCCCTTTATTCATGTAATTTAAGCGTGTAAGGGGCCACCTGCATTTAAAGGCCTATAAAATCAAATCTGGGTTTCTCTTTATTTATATAATTTGAATATGTAAGGAACACCTGCCTATAAAGCCACTTTTATTGATTCCCTTGGGTGGCCTTTATAGACAAGTTTGACTAATTTAAAACAAACAAAATCACTGACATTGTAGGACTTCCTCTATTTGTTACTACATGATTTGTTTTGTTTGTTTTTTGTTTTTTTTTTGAAAATATGGATACATATGTATATGTTTGATGTAAATCAGTACACATAAAAAACCTCAAATTAAATCAAATTAAACATGATAATAATTTGACAGACATTTGATATTGGTTAAGACCCACATCACTGCTTATGCCAAGTTATGATGGGGCAGAAAATAAGATCTCTCTCTCTCTCTCTCTCAATTAAACATCCCCATAAAACATAATGAAATATTGGGATAATAAAAATTAACAAATATTATACATTAGACAAGTTCAAAACTCATGTCATTACAGATTGCAAAAATTAATTTTGTTGAAAAGTCCATCATTCTGCTAAAGTGAGTGTTTTTACCATGTAAAATATAGTGTTTTTATCTAGAAAATATATTTGACTCACATTTTTATATTTTCCCTAAAATTTAAAAATTTCCCAGATTTTTTTTTTAAAGCAACTTTGTTGCATGCATTTAATTAATAAAATCAAGATATCAAATTCAAATACTTTAATATTTCAAAACTCTGAATGAATAAAATTTGACATGAAGATATGAACATATGAACTTATGGCAAATATAAATTTGTATTGTTATTTATGGATGGTAGTGTTCACTGCACACATATATACATAATATTATAAACCATAAAAAAAGAAAACAAGAGATCAAACGAATCACAAGTCTTGCCTGAAAAGTACCGCACTGCATTTTAAATGAACCCAAAACTACTTCACAAGACGACACCGGTAATGATCAGGTAGCTTCTTTTTCCTTTTCACTTTTCAGGCTTGGCGAAAATCGACCCAATTAAATAACAAGAGGCCCATGGGCCTGATACGCTCACCTGATAACTAATGGCTAGCTGATAGATTTAAAGAAAACATAAATACTAAACCCCAATGACTTTTTTCTTTACATCATGATAACCGTTGTATCAATACCTACAACATTCTTGTATACATGCCTATACAAAAAGTTAATAGTTTTCAAGATAATTAACCATTTCAGTATTGTTTCACATCTGTGACCTTGACCTTTGAACCCATAACCTTTTTCTATACATCAAAATGATCGTTGTATCGATACCTACAACATTCTAATATACATGCCTTTACAAAAAGTTTATAGTTTTCGAGATAATTAAACATTTCGGTATTGTTTTGCATATGTGACCTTGACCTTTAAACCCATAACCTTTTTCTATACATCAAAATGATTGTTGAATCAATATCTACAACATTCTAATATACATGCCTATACAAAAAGTTTATAGTTTTCGAGATAATTAACCATTTCGGTATTGTTTTGCATCTGTGACCTTGACCTTTGAACCCATGACCTTTTTCTATACATCAAAATGATCGTTGTATCAATACCTACAACATTCTAATATACATGCCTATACAAGATGTTTATAGTTTTCGAGATAATTAACCATTTCGGTATTGTTTCGCATCTGTGACCTTGACCTTTAAACCCATGACCTTTTTCTATACATCAAAATGACCGTTGTATCAATACCTACAACATTCTAATATACATGCCTATACAAAAAGTTTATAGTTTTCGAGATAATTAACCATTTCGGTATTGTTTCGCATCTGTGACCTTGACCTTTGAACCCATGACCTTTTTCTATACATCAAAATGATCGTTGTATCAATACCTACAACATTCTAATATACATGCCTATACAAGATGTTTATAGTTTTCGAGATAATTAACCATTTCGGTATTGTTTCGCATCTGTGACCTTGACCTTTGAACCCATGACCTTTTTCTATACATCAAAATGACCGTTGTATCAATACCTACAACATTCTAATATACATGCCTATACAAAAAGTTTATAGTTTTCGAGATAATTAACCATTTCGGTATTGTTTCGCATCTGTGACCTTGACCTTCGAACCCATGACCTTTTTCTATACATCAAAATGATCGTTGTATCAATACCTACAACATTCTAATATACATGCCTATACAAAAAGTTTATAGTTTTCGAGATAATAATTATAATCAGAGGTAAAAAAAATAGTCAAGTTATAACAATTTGAAGCTATTTTACGATTTTTTCAAAATTAAACGCAAAAACGCGTAACCTATTTTTTATCCGAATTTCACAAAATGAACAAACTATAGGCTTAAGACCCTAGAGAAGCCAAATATCACATCAGATTTTTTCTCCAATCAGTACTTTCGGAGAAGAAGATTTTTTAAGATTTTTGCACCCCTAGGTCATCTTGACCTAGTTATGGTAGCCATGGCAACGCCACGAACAAATCTGAATTGCACCGGCCCATATATACTTCTGACAAAGTTTCATTAAAAACTGTCCAGTAGTTTCAGAGGAGAAGTCGAAAATAGGTGTTAACGACGCACGCACGCACGCGCACGCACACACGCACATACACACGCTGCGCTATGCCATAAGCTCACATGACCTTCGGTCAGGTGAGCTAAAAATGTATAATACATGCCTTACTTAAGTCAAATTTTAATATAAATTAAGTATAATAATATTTTCTTAATAGGATGCTACTTTTTTATAAAATGTACCAATAGTTATTTTCAGGAAAGACTGATCAACTCAGCTTGATTAAAATTTACAATACATGCACTAGTATTATTTAAATCAAATTTTAATATAAATTTAGCATAATAATATTTTCTAAATAGGATGCTACCATTTTTATAAAATGTATCAATAGTTATTTTCAGGAAGGACAATGATCAACTCAACTTGATAAAAATTTACAATACTTGAACTAGTATTATTTAAATCAAATTTTCATATAAATTTAGCATAATAATATTTCCTGAATAGGATGCTACCTTTTTATAAAATGTAGCTTTAGTTATTTTCGGGTAGGACAATGATCAACTTAACTTGATAAAAATTACAATACATGAACTAGTATTATTTAAATCAAATTTTAATATAAATTTAGCATAATAATATTTTGTTAATAGGATGCTACCATTTTTATAAAATGTACTTATACAAAGTAGTTATTTTTAGGCAAGACAGTGATCAACTCAACATGATAAAAATTTACAATACATGTAACAATTAAATCAAATTTCAATATAAATTATTTAAGTATAATATTTTTCCTGATTAGAATGAAATTATTTATAAAATGTCTATGATAAAATATTTCACTATGAACACAGCACTTAAACATTTGTCTATTGCCATCCACTGAAAATTACTGGAATCTCGAAGGGGTTCAACAGTGCACCAAATAATACTTTTCCACAAATTTAAAATTACTAGTAGCTAAATTACTGAAATTTGTGAAAATATTGTCCTTTTTAATTTTGTTTTACAAATAGATTCCTTTTTGAAATCTAAGTTTCCACAAATTTAAAACGATTAGTTGTCAAATTTCCAAAACTGGTGAAAATATAGTCCTTTTGAAAGTATTTTTTCACAAATTTGTTAAAACAGGTTACTTTTTAAACAAATTTCAGAATTTAGATGCCATGGTAATTTTTGCTACCAGGAATGGAAACATTATGGTATAATGTTTGTGTGCAAGTATTATTTCAATGGGATGTGGATTTTTTCTACGCTGATAAATTCTGCTAAAAACAATGTTATTGCAGGAATTTGAATGCAAGTTTTCATGAATATTAAGGGTGTATTGATCAGATCACGTGATACGTTGACAATAAATGGCAGATGGAATTTTGGAAACTGGTAGCGAAGAAGCGTGACAAGAGCCAGGTGGAAATAAGGCATCACAATGGCTTTTGTAATGGATTTTGCCAGTGTACCACTTGCTCAACACCTCTGAATTTTTGTGTGGGATGTTTTGGAAAAAGTTCACAACACACATCCACACAATAATGCCGTTTCTTCAGAAAATCATCAATTTACATGATTCAATATACATTGGAAACAATTGTGCTGCATGTGATACACTGGCGAAATCCAATGACAAGTTGATAAGATAGAAATGTTCTGTAATGAATGATTTCCCACTGCACACAAAAAGGATAGGAAAATGAATACCTTTCCCAATGCACACAAAAAGGATAGGAAAATGAATACCAGTCCACAGTTTCACAATCATTCCTTAGCTAAGATTTTCCTTAACTTAAATCTTGCAAAATGTCAATGTTTTATAATTTTGTTAATTTTGAAGATTTTCAGGAACTTAAGGTGTCAATTTTAAGATAATTGCTAGAATTAAACATTTGCATTAAGTTTTGACAAAAATATACATCAGCAGCTCCAAAAGGAGATTGCCAAAATTTGCTAAATTTAAGTTAGAGAAAACCTTAGCTAAGGCATGATTGTGAATTCAATAAGTCTACATTTACACAAATGTATGACATCTTGATGGTTAAAAAATTTAAATGCATCGTGTGACCTTTAGTCTTAGAAGTCCTCGAGTACAAATCTGTACGATTTGAGACAAAAATTATCATAAATACTGAAATGTTTATGTTGCCTCTGTCTCTTTCTCTCACTTTCATTTTGTTGTTTTCTTTCACTCTTTCATTTTTTAAAACTAAACATTCCATATGTTTTACATTTGAAACACTAGGTACATTCTTTCCAATGAGTTAAAAGTGTATATTAAACACTAAATAATTCCAGTTTTACCGCTTTATAGGTCAAATGTCTATCATGATGTTGCTATAGCAATATGTCATCAATTTTTAAAGATGGAGGAAAGGTTAACATAACACTTTATTCTTTTAGTTACTGCAGTGAACAATATAAATAAAACACTCCTGGTTATGCTTTAGCTTTGACTGATGTCATTGAAAATCCAAACAGCATGTTGCTATGACAACTTGTCATGTTGCTTTGACAACTTGTCCTGTTGCTATGACAATGTGTCCTATTGCTATAACAACTTGTTTCTATAAAAACTTGTCCTGTTGCTATGGCAACTTGTTGTGTCTTATAATATTTGCACTAGGTACAACATATTCACATAACCTAAACAACTAAATGTTTATCTTACATTTAAACACGATGCTTTACTCCCAAGACAAGGTTAATTATCCTATATGGCAGAGAGATGGTTATATTCAAATAAAATTAATTTGTTCGATGGTATTCTGTCAACCCTCCTCGTGGAATGTATTGGTATAGTCCATTTCTTCCCTATATACATAATGGAATGTGCTATACATTGTACTGTAATGGAGCTTCTAACGATACAGGATTAAACTGTATTAATGGACAGAGCCATAGACAAGGATGACCTGAAAAATAAAAATCAAAGTACTAAAAGTGCTGAAAACAGAATCTGTTTTAGAAAAGTCGGGGAAAAACCATATTTTTGGACAATTAAATCAATTTTAATATTTTTGTTCCTATTCAAACTATACATTTCTGATGAAGATAATGAACTTAATTAACATAAAACCTTAAAATTGCACAAAATTATTCAGAGCTCAATTCAGTCAAGAATTAGTGATTGTTTTCACCTTTCTATAAATTTCACTTTTCACATTCTTATACAGCAAAACTTCATTTTCATGCCCCTTGATAACTCTGCTATCTCATTTATCACCAAACTATACTGAAGTCCAAAAGTCTATTTTATTATTTATTTTTCTTCATGAACTCCTCTGGATTTATCACCAATCCTCTTAATACCAAAATTCTAGCGAACAAATGATGGCAATAAATAGAGACTTTATTGTACATCATTTCACAAAGAAAGAATTACAGCCTATTGTACAGTTTATAAATACCACTGCAGTAGCTCAGTTGGTAGAGTGCTCGATCCATAAGTGGAAGGTCGTGGCTTTAAACCCCAACAGACTTGAAAGCGGGTAGTGACATTCTTTCGCCAAGCACTCGGCATTACAAAATGAATGTCACAGTTCTTTCGGATGGGAACTTAAAATCACCGTTCTTTTGACTGGGAACTTAAAACAAACGAGGCCCCGTGTCTTGGTAGGCTTGCCACACTAAAGAACCCTGCTGTATAATGCTATCAGCGTAACACATGGACAAAATGTTTGCACCTTCGCCTATATATAGCTGGCAACATCTCAATATAATTGAAATATTCTTGACTGGGATGTTGAATGCCATTACTCAACTCAACTCAACACTTAATGCCAAAATTCTAGCAAAGAAAGGATGGCAATATATAGAAAAAAAAGAGATAATTACAGCCTATTCTACTTGAAGTTTATAAATCTAGAACATACCTCTACCAAACACTTCCTGTAATAATGCAAAAGTAGATTTAGGCTGTCTTCTAGGTCCATCTTTTTTAACATGTTCCACAGCAGTCTCGTCATTAATTATAGATGACATCTAAAAAATGAAGTTCAAATAAACTTAAGTTATTTGTACTCTTATACTGTTATACAAGATTTAATGATAGAGTTTTGTCACAATCTTATAGGTTTTAGACTAAAGTTATTCTTTATATTCTTATACTAGTTAGATCAATTTTAGTTCGAGTTTTGCAATTTCATGAAAAAGCAAAATGAATATTCTTTGTTTTTTCTTTGTTTTTTTTCTAAATATATCATTTTATTTGAATTTCCATTCAAAAGGGTTTATTGGTTGAATGGGTATTACATTCTAATCATTTATATTGGGACATCATCAGTTTTAGGTGAGGTTGCAGAATTTTTTTTACCTTCGCAGTGATCTCAGGGCAATGTGCAGGGAGGGTTTTAGAGACTACTCTATCTTAATTGTATCTCGCCTGGTCACAGCCAGCAGCAATAACAAACATACAAACAATAAATACTCAACAAGGGAAGATCATTTTGAATTCAAGGGATTTTAGTCTTTGAATTCTTTCTTACCTGATCACAGCCAAAAAGCAATAACAAACATACAAAAACAAAATATTCTGTTTTACCTGATTACAGCCACTAGCAATAACAAATGCACATTACAACAAGGGGAAACTACTCTCTGAATTCAAGAGAGACGACTCTTTGGAATTCTGCCTTACCTGATCACACCAAAAGCTATAACAAATATACCAAACAAACTCTCTACAACAAGGGAAGACTACTGTTTGAATTCAAGGGAGACCACTCTGCATTCAAAGGGAGATTACTCCCTGAATTCTGTCTTACCTGATCACAGCCCATAGCCATAGGCGCAGGAGGGTTTTTATATTGGGGGGGGGGGGGGGGGGGGGGGGCAAACCGAAGCTATGTCTATGTCATGCCTGAGGCATGACCTGGTGCCTAAGGCACGAGGCAGGGAGAGTATGAGAGGGGTGCTAAACCCCTCGCATAGGTGGGGGTCCGGGGGGCCTCCCCCGAAAATTTTTCAAAATTAAGTCCTTTCTAGACGCATTTTCAATGCATTTTGCAGCGTTTTGATAGGTTAAAATACTGTGATATCAAGGCAAGAGTATATAAAATAACCGTATGACACAAGTTCCATAATCAACCTTCTTATTTGAGATGGATATGGGATATGGGGTACCCCGGAAAATTTCGCAGTGTTCTGAGTAAGAGACTGAAACGCAGTGAAATATTAAGACAAAATTGTACAAATAAATGCATGACATAATTAAGTCCAATGAAAAAAAGAGACAGACAGACAGACAGAGGTGGATCCATAATTTTCGGAATGGAGGCGTACAATGTGAGAGCCAAAGGCTTGAACTATCTAGGGGGGTCCGGGGGCATGCTCCCCCGAAAATTTTGAAAAAATGGCACAAAAATCCTGCATTCTGGTGCAATATTAGCGACATAAAGGGGGGGGGGGGGCATATGCCTCCCGCTGAATCCGCCACTGAGAGACAGAGAGAGAGAGAGAGAGAGAGCTATTGACTGATGTGACCCCCATATGGTAATATAACAACCCATTTCTGTATTTCTGAACCCTTGTCTCTGGAAGATCGCGCCTTTGGCGCTCGCACCTAGCATTGATATAATTCTCAACCTCCCCTTTCAAAAAATCCTAGATCTGCCCCTGCCATTGGAGATGCTGTGAGCCGTTTCTAAGGGTGAATTTCAAGATGCCCTTTTACAAGTATAATGATAAAATTGATAATTGATCGGTTACCAGATGGACATTTCCTGTTAAAGCTCTTGGTTTTTTTTTCTTTCTTTTTTTTAGCACTTACACTACAAACATAAACTATGAAACAAAATTTCACAAAAAATATTGCGGGGGCCTGGCCCCCCCCCCTTCTCTGACATTGGGGGGCCCAGCCCCCCTGCAGATAGCTATAACAAACATACCAAACAACAAACTCTCTATAACAAGGGGAGATTACTCCCTGAATTCTGCCTAACCTGATCACAACCAATAGCAATAACAAACATACAAACGACAAACTCTCTACAACAAGGGGAGACTACTCCCTGAATTCTGTCTTACCTGATCACAGCCAATAGCTATAACAAACATACCAAACAACAAACTCTCTACAACAAGGGGAGATTACTCCCTGAATTCTGCCTTACCTGATCACAACCAATAGCAATAACAAACATACAAACGACAAACTCTCTACAACAAGGGGAGACTACTCCCTGAATTCTGTCTTACCTGATCACAGCCAATAGCTATAACAAACATACCAAACAACAAACTCTCTACAACAAGGGGAGATTACTCCATGAATTCTGTCTTACCTGATCACAGCCAATAGCAATAACAAACATACCAAACAACAAACTCTCTACAACAAGTAATACTGAATGTACTCTACAACATAGAAAATGAAAAGATTCATAAGATTTTGTGCAAGATAATAACCTACACAAATTGCATTAAAAGGTACAATTTTTTCATATTTCGCTTTGTTAGCTATGAATGGAAGGAGTATAGCTATGAATGAGTTGAGTAATCGTCTTTAATGTCCCAGTCAAGAATATTTCACTTAAATTGAGACATCACCAGCTAAAGGCATAGGTGCAGAAATTTTGCCTGTGTGTTGCGCTGATGGCATTATACAGCATTGTTCTTTAGTATGCCAAGCCCACCGTGACACAGGACTTCATTTATTTTAAGTTCCCATCTGAAGGAACTGTGACTTTCAATTCGTAATGCTGAGTGGTTGGCCAAAGAACAGTCACTACCCACTTTCAAGTCTTGGGCCAGACCCGGCCAGGGAGTAAGTGTTTAGCAGTGTTTTAAACAAGTTCATATATGATAATTTCAACATTTTCTTTTGTTGTGTATAAGGAACTATTGTAAAGTAACAAATCCTTCCCACTAGTCACTAGTTTCAGGCTGTGGGACTGGCTGTTATTTCTAACATTGTGTTTAGACATCCAGAATTTTTGATATGTTATAAAAAATTTTCATCAGCAGATAGCTTAAAGACAAAGCAGAAATTTACTCATGGTTCATACATATCAATATTGTATGTTGTTGTGTCAACAATGAACACAGTATCATCAGACTTTTAATTTGTTGATACTTAGCTACAGTGAAACCTGTTTATAAACATCTGAGGTCAGTTGTTCAATGCTTGATTAATTTAATCAGTTGATTAGTCAAATTTTGAATCTTGCATTTTTTCAAATATGTTGTGATATTGAAGTTGAAAATTTTAAAAATGGATAGAATTTCACAAAATTAAAGCAAATTGTTATGAAATATATATTCATTAATGATATGTTGGTTTTTATTGATATTGAAAATTTGTGTTCAAAAATAATTTTTTGTAAAATAAACAACACAACAGGTAATTTTAACATATAGAAAATTGAAAATTTACATAATGGATAATATCTGTGTGCGTATCGTTGTTGATAGTGTCTTGCATTACCGGGAGGGCAGCGGGACTTACTTACGATCAGACATCAGCTCCTAAATATCGGACAACTCTAAATATTCGGACACCCCCATTTTTTCAAGTGCATAATTTTCATATTTCCTCTAAGTTCCTGGACACTTGAAAATGAAATTATTAAAATTCATCTAAATACATAGAGGGATTACAGTAATCATTGATTAAACTAATCAAGCTTCGAACAACTAGGCTCAGGTAGTTTGCTGAAGTTGTCCTTAACAATTTCCAAAAACAACAGTGATGCAATGAAAAATTAAATGAAGTTGTCCTTACCCACATAATATCAGAGAGCACCATACAATAAGGTGTCTTTGCAATGAAGACACTAGCTATTACTAGCATATCATAATGGATAGTTTGCTGGAGTTGTTTGTATATATATATAATGAATTATGATGATAATGATACTTACAATTTTAAATGTTTTGTGCTATTATTTACTCCAGGATCCATGGCCCAAGATAATACTACCATACACACTGAATGTATACTAGCTAAACCTACATAATAATAATAATAATAATAATTGCAATGATTCAAGATAATATTACCATACACAGCATGTTTACTAGCTAAACCTACATGTAAATAATAATAATAATAAATGTAAAAAAAAATATAAAATAATAATAATAATGATACATGTATATAATAATAATAATCCATGTAAATAATAATAAAATATAACTAGAAAAACTGTGAGCTACAAGCTCACAAAAAATACCCCCCCGCTCCCTCCCACATAAAAATAATCCATCGGATCAAATTTTTAAATAGGAGGTGCACATCTACATTATGTCACAAAGATTGTGTGAAAGTTTCATGAAAATCCATTGAAGGGTTTAGGAGGAGTTGCGGATAAGAGATAGGTACCCTAAGGTGTAACGGAAGGACGGTCGGACACACGGACGGACACCCCTATCACTATATACCCCCACTTTTAAGCGGGGGGTATAATAATACAAAGGAATTTTGATAATCACCCTCAGTTCATGTCATGTCTGGGAGGTGGGAATTCAGTCAATGCATTTTGCATTATAAATGCGCGACAAAAAACACTGCAATGAAAACCATTAACATTTACAAATAATTTGTTTGCAGTTATATTAGGCATATCCGAGGTCGTGAAAATCATTTATGTTACTTTTAAAATCTTAATTAAAAGAAGATGATTTTTCAACAATTGGGGGCAAATTTGACAGGGGCAATTTTGATAGTGGGGACGAATTTGCAAGAAGTGGGGGCGATTTTGAACGGTGGCGATTTTGACATGGGGCGAATTGACCTGAAACCCAGCATGTTATTAGCGCTATTTGTTGTACCTCTGACGTTATGTCATTTATCTCGAAAATGAGCTGTTAAGGGTTATTATTTTTTCTTTTACATATTTTGTAGTATTTTAAAAGAAAAAGAGCTTTCTAAAACACCCAAATAATTGGACCTAATTTATATGTAAGGTTACAAAAAATCAGCTCAAACTTGAGCAATTTAGAGATTTTTTCAAACTCTTTAAAAAAAATTTTAAATGCTTTTTCCCAACATGTAGGGGGCGGCACAATACACATATGCAAAATAAATCTTAGAGATATAGCTGTAGATATAAAAAAGAAATGGATAGTCTAACTTCAATAATGAAATTGTGATAAACCACAGAACCTGAGGTACTGGTTTTTCATGTGAAAGCAAGATGAAAACTGTTGTGTGAGTCCTAAATATTTTTTTTTGTTTTGTACGTTTTTTTATTCATCTTCATTTTCAATACATTTAAACATATATTAATCATAGTATACATTGCAAACATTTATAATTAAATAACACAGAAAGCTGTTAGTCAGAATAAACTTGTACTATCTCATTCAGGAAATTAATGAAAAAGTGTGTCAAGTTTTGGCCTGGCTGCCTGACAAAGATCTAACAATAAGTATGTCTGTTTGAAAATCATCCGAGCTGCCAGGACAAAGATTGCACTGTAAGACTTCCAAGGTCAACTGCCTCAAAGCATACTTTTACTTAAATAATTTATTTTCTAATAATTTCCTGGAAGCTATCACACATTAATCTAATAGATTCTGCTTTTTTAGGGGGGTCTCTCTTTCTTTTTTTATAAGTTGAATATGCAATAGTTTTCCCCTTATCATTCATTTTAGAGTTTCCCAAAGAAGTTGATTGTTAATACTAAATTTATAATGTATGTATAATAATTATATACTTACCTACATAAAATAAAAACTGTATAAAATATTTTTGATTAAATTCACCAACACAGTTGTTGATCCTGTCAAAAAAAGGAGAAAATGAGTTTGTTAAATAATCTCTAAATTGTTACTCAAAATGAAATACAGCAAAACCTCAATTCATCGCCACCGTTTGTTCAGTCATATTTTGGCATTATAAAGGGCTATGTTTCCATTCCTGGTAGCCAAAATCGCCATTGGCTACTCATTTCTGAGGAATTCTTTCAAAAAGTAACCTCTTTTAGCAAATTTGTGGAAAAATACTTTAAAAAGGACTATATTTTCACAAATTTTGGAAATTTGGCTACTAATTATTTTAAATTTGTGGAAACCTAGAAAGGGGGTTTGGCGATAAAATGGGGGAGGTGGTTAAAGAAAAACATAAATAAAATGGATTTTGGGACTTCAAAATAGTGTGGCGATAAGTGAGGTGGCAAAGTTATAGAGGGGCATTATAAAGAGGTTTTACTGTATTAAAAGCATGTAACATATTTAAATCTTTCCATGGGATTTTTTTTCAATTTTGAGTTTAACACTAAATATAGCCAAACCTATCTGTATAGGCCACCCAAGCTAACCAGTAAAAATAAATGAGTTTAGTGAATATTCACTAAATTGTTACTCAAAATCAAATTAAAAGCATGTAAAGTGATTCAGACATCATATTTAAATCTTTTCATGGGATATGTTTTCTCCAATTTTGTGTTTAACACTAAAATGTAGTCATACCTGTCTATAATGGCCACCCAAAGGAACCAGTAAAAGTGGCCTTTATGCTGCAGGTTGCCTTTATATATAGGTTCAAATAATATGAATAAAGAACGATTGGGATACAATTCTACTGGCCTGGTGATCCTTATATAGAGGTGGCCTCTAAGGCAGGTTGGACTGTATGTATTTACATCTAATATTCCCTCAACTGCAAAACTAGGGACACGAGTCACTATGGGAAGCACTAGATGTACCGGTACTTAAGACCACTGTGGTAGCTCAGTTGGTAGAGTGCTCCCTCTGTAAATGTAAACCCTGACAGGGTTTGACCCAAGCACTCTACAGTACAAGATGAAACTTACTGTTCTTTCAAATGGTAACTTAAAATAAATGAGGTTCCATATCACAGTAGGCTTGGAATGATAAAGAACCCTGCTGTATAATGCCATCAGCACAACGCACAGGCAAAATTTCTACACCTGCTCCTATATGAAGTATTTTTTATGAGTAAAAATTTGTTGCCAATAGACAAATTGGATTGCCATGGTACCTAATTTAGTCGCAACTTTGAGCCCTGCATAGGCATGTATCTATCTCACAATAACAATAAAAACATTATAACTGAAATGGGATGCCATTTCAAAAGTGCCTCCACAAACAAACCCCTACTGGAAGATCCCCAGCCATGTACATGATCAAAAGACGAATAGTCAATACCACATCTACATCTAATATGTCCAAAGATTGTTCATGTGAAGTTTCATAAAGACTATTAAATAGTTTTAAGAAAGTTTTTCTGCGACCTTGACCTTTCCAATATGACCTTGGTTCAAGGTCATGACACATCTTTGGTCTTTAAAGATTATTCATGTGAAGTTTCATGAGAATCTTCCAAAGCATTGATAAGATATGGCCCAGACATGATTTTACACGGACAGAGAGACATGGTGATTCCTATATTCCCCACTCAAACTACATGTAGTTTGCGGGGGGTATAAAAAAGCAGAGGGCATACTGGCAGAAAAAACATATGACCCACACTTCGATTTGGATGGTGATGGTCCATTTTCCCCATGCATCTTCATTATTTACACATGACAGATACATACCATGGGCAGTGATGGTCCATTTTTCGTATACATCTACGACAAATTCTACAGTGGTGGGCCCTCGGAGGACGATAAGTTTCACATTTCATACACACACTCCAACCATCTCTCTGCAAATAAATAAAATAACAAATACCATAATACAGGAGAATAATGAAATCTGTCACCTGTTTGTGACCAATACCGTATGGTCTCAGTTGACGGTGATGCGATGTAACATATCCCAATCGAGGCTTTGCCGAAGTCTGACAGATATGTAGCTTTTTCCCAGGATAATACTGATTTTTCTATATATGATAACAAATTGCACATTGAACTTTCTATATTTGATTATTATTTATTATTATTTAATTATAATTGACTTTCAGAACATTATGTGGGACCTACCAAAAACTAGAACTGTCTGTCTTGAGACAAATACCCCTGCCCCCATGCCCCCAAAATTAAATGTTTTCTCGCAGCCTTGACCTTTCTGATATGACCTTGGCTCAAGGTCACAGCACACCTTTGTACCATGAAGATTATTCATGTCAAGTTTTATGACAGTTGTCCAAAGCAATTATGAGATATGGCCCGGACACGATTTTACAGACAGACAGATGGATGGACAGACTACCCCTCAAACTTGTTTGTGGGGGGTATAAATAGACAAAAGGTTCTGGAACTTGGATTACAAAACATAATTTTGAAACCCATGATCCCAAGTTAATATATTTGTACAACTTGTGCTATGTTTCCATTCCTGGTAGCCAAAATCATCATTGGCTACTAGTTTCTGAGAAATTCTTTCAAAAAGTAACCTATTTTAGCAAATTTGTGAAAATTTACTTTAAAAAACACTATTTTTTCAAAAATTTTGGAAATTTGGCTACTAATAATTTTTAAATTGTGGAAACCTAGCTTGTGTGGCCCATCAGTCTTTATGATACTATAAAGGAGAGAAGGACTATAGTGATTGAAATATTTTACATCTTCTTCTTTCAATATACAATATTCCTTCTTATCAGAAGATTACATACTGTTCGCTTGCGTGGAAATAAAGGAAATTTTAGGTGTAAGTATGCAGTTGTGATGTGCAAAGTGGAAAACTGAATAGTGATTAAAACTATGTACATGTTGTTAGGGGTTTATTTTGCTTGGATTTTGTTCAGAACAATGTAGGATAGTTGTTCTCTGAAAGTGTACATACAAGTTGATTTTTTTTAATTGGATAATTTACATAATTAATCAATAGTCTATGTTCCCATTCCCAAATAACCATTGGGTACTAATTTTTGAGAACATTTTCTTTTTTATCAAAATTTGTGAAAAATATTTTTAAAAGAAATATTTCAATTTTATTTTTTACTAATTTTTGGATTTATTAATTGATAGATGAACATGATGAATAGCACTTAACATCCTGGTGAAGAATATTTCACTTATACATTACCAGCCGTAGGTGAAGTGGCAGAAATTTTTACAGTGTGTTCAGGGCAAGGTGTATGTGTCACGCCTGCAGGTGTGACAAGGGGCATTAGTTTTAAAGGTCTATTCCAAAGGACTAGGCCCTGGTTTCACAATCATTCCTTAGCTAAGATTTTCCTTAACTTGAATCTTGCAAAATTTAAAAATATTTATAATTTTGTGAATTTTCAAGATATTGAAGAATTTAAGGCTTCATTTTAAGATCACTTCTAGATTAAAACATTTGCATTTAGCTAGGTTTCCACAACTTTAAAATAATTAGTAACCAAATTTCCAAAATTTGTGAAAATATGGTCCTTTTTAAAAGTATTTTTCCACAAATTTGCTAAAATAGGTTATTTTTTGAAAAAATTCTTCAGAAATTAGTAGCCAATGGCGATTTTGGCTACCAGGAAGGGAAACAGATTTAGTTTTGACAAAAATATCCACCAGTAGTTCCAAAAAGAGGTTACAAAAATTTGCTATTGTGAAACTGGGCCAGAATAATTTGGAAATTTGGCCACTAGTTATTTTAAATTGGTGGAAACCTAGAAGAAGATTTAGTCTTGTTATAACTTACCATGTTTGGTGTGGACTTTCCTGAGTGGAGATCTGAAAAATCCAGTCCAGTTGTCGGGAGAGGTACAATACCTGGATCTGACAAAACTGCCCGAAAATGTGAGACCGTCATAAAAAATGCTATAATGTTGAATATGATTACATTAAGAACTCCCCATAATCTACAATACAAAAAAAAAATAACAAAGTCATATTGTAAAGAGATATAGATAATGTCTGGATCTGACAAAACATCCTGGAAATACTAATCGAAAAGTTTAGAAATACTTGCAAGTATAAGTGTTTCTTTCACTCCTTGTTCTTAGTTGATTTACAGGTTAGGGGACAATGCAGCAGCAAATCCAGGGTTCCAACTTATTACTTTCCTATACTAGCGGTTCTACCTCTTGGTTGGTCATTTCATTTAAGAGTCTGACAACTGCAAGCCCCAAATGTAACAGAAAAGAGCAACAATGCAGAAGCTGGACTGGGGCTAGAATTCAGGAATTTCTTAATACATGTTGTACTACTAGCTGAACCATCCTACTACTTATTGAATTGCCCCTCTTTCTGATAGTGTTGAGTCACTGTAAGGTGTGGGTGTGTGTTTGAGAGAGAGAGAGAGAGAGAGAGAGAGAGAGAGAGAGAGAGAGAGAGAGAGAGAGAGAATAAATAAATGTGGAATAGCTTTCATAATCACACATATACAATGTAATACGGAGTAACAAACTGGCAGTTTAAAAGTTAATTTTATACTAAATAGCTAAGATGATCAACACTGATTCAACTATTAAATTTGCTAAATACATTGTTTCTTAAATAACCCAAGTAAATTTTATTCTTGTAGCAGAAAGTTTATCTTGTAATTTTTCAACTATGGTATGGGAAAACAGTAGCACGAAACAGCTGACAACATGGATTTCTACAGCAGGCAAAATTTATAAATCAACAGTAGCCCAACTTACGTATCCGACATAGCCGGTATAACTAAGTGTTTTACGATGACATAATCAGCGTAGATTATCGCAGCGTATGTCACAATCATACAGATTATCCCGCACGGGTCAGATCGGAATACAACCATCTTAATTCATAACAAAATCACAAAACAAATGATGCAAAATGATTCATGACAGTCAATGGCTGAAACAGAAAAATATCCGGAAGTTACCCAGATTATGAAAAAATATTTTCTGGAAATGGAAAACGCGACGGACCCATATCCGGCCTGGTTGTACAGTATCACAGTTCAAAGTGCCTTTACACTTGATCCCAATGAAAATAACATAATGTATTATTCCAAGGGATTCAACTTCAAATGGCCTCTTAAAAAATGTTTTAATGTTTTTTTAGGGGTGGGGGTGTGTTCATCATGTTAAAACAAAATGAAAATTAGCTAAAGTAACGGTTAGACTGTGACACAGTCAGGAACTTGTAATTGTAGATTTAAAAAAAAAAAAAATATCGCTATACATGTAATAAACGTTTATTATTCTGAGTATGTATAGCGATATTTTCATAATTTTAAAACCCCTGTGGTTAGAAAAGAGGTTTTCAATCCGGTGCTCCGACATAATAAGTATGAGGTTATGATTTTTGCAATATTTGTGAAACAAACCCAAACATTGAACATTGCTCTTAGTTTTCAAAGCAGTAACTCTTTTATATAACAAGATATTGATTGGTTTCCTGTTTCATTTGTAGTTCGTCAATCCGTGAAACATTGTCAGAACCTTCTTACATAAACATTCAAATCTATGGTCTACCAATTTACCCCGGAGTGCAGAGCGTAAATTTGTTTTAGTGGAATATTCTGTCAGAATTATTTTTGGTTCATCAGCGCTATGACTGGTTCCGGAATTATTATTATTATTTTTTTGGTTGATCAGGGCTATGAATGATTCCAAAATAAATAAATCTTGTGTCTTAATAATCAATATAATGACGTTCACATACACTCCACTCACCCTATAGGACGTTTCTGGATTACTTATATCCTGTCCAGTTCTGTATTCGGAATAGTACACATACTATTTCCCTATTCACACTGATTCCAAAATTATTTTATGTTTGGTTGAACAGTGCTATGATTGATTCCAAAATTATTATTAATATTAATTTGTGTTTCAAAATTAATGACGCCCACATATATAATATAGAGATTGTATCTATCTTATTCAATTGTATATATATATATTTCACTTGGCCTTAGGTACAAAACCAGTGCCAACATACTTTTCCTCTTGGTACTTTTCTGTTTTGCCTACAACATGTTATACAGCGGTGTTTAGATCAGCTTAAGGGCATGAAAAATTGTCAATAATTTTAAATATCCATTTAAAATTAACCATGTGCTAATTTTGAATGCTTCTGTCATATACCATTTTTTTTAAATTTAATCATAAAATACATTCAAAAAATGGTATATGACAATACCATTTTTGAATGTATTTTATGATTAAATTAAAAAAATGGTATATGACACTTCAATTATTATAGCAATAGGAGAGAGAGAGAGAGAGGAGAGAGAGAGAGAGGAGAGGAGAGAGAGAGAGAGGCAATCGGTTTTGAAAGACAGAATCTATATTTTCATATTTTTATTAGATAAAATCAGCTGAGAAATTAACTCATCGTAAAGGCGGTGTAATATTTATACAAAACATTGACGCCTCCAGCTAAACCGAACACCGTCCTCTATACGCATTTACTAAAGATACCTAAAATTACATTTACATTAGTTTTTTTGTTGGTGTATATATACAAGTAGACATTTAAACACAATTTTAACTGTTTTACGTTCTGTCAAGATCCGTGAGTTCTGGGTGGGGGTGGGGGTTGGGGAGGGGAGGGCTTGCAAGAGAACTGACAAACCTTCCCACACTGGCGTCTGATGGGATTTGGGCATATTGGGTGAGAGGGGCTGCGATCCGTAATCCCAAGCTCCGAACTAAAGTGATTATCTGGTAATAATACTATGAATTCAGCGATTTTTTAATTAAAAAACCCACACATAATAACTAAATACATAGATAACTACACTTTAATGCACACGATATTTCATACTCACTATTGAGACATTGCTGTAATCAGCAGCATTTTAATGTCACTGTTGTAGTGTACTTTTTTGTTTTAATAAACTATTCTAAAATGTGCCAATTTTTGTACCCCCGCTTAAAAACTGGGGGGGGGGGGGGGTATATAGTGATAGGGGTGTCCGTCCGTCCTTCCGTTACACCTTAGGGTACCTATCTCTTATCCGCAACTCCCCCTAAACCCTTCAATGTATTTTCATGAAACTTTCACACAATCTTTGTGATTAATGTAGATGTGCACCTCCTATTTAAAAATTTGATCCGATGGATTTTTGGGAGGGGGGGGGTTAATTTTTGTGAGCTTGTGGCTCACAGTTTTCTAGTTTATTTTTATGAAAGACAGTATTAAAAAAATTAACGCGTGACCGTTACTATTGAAACTTTCCCTTGGGGTTTCTGAGAAATACAAGTCCAAAAATTAAAAATGTTCAAATTTCTAAAAAGTTAAGAGAAAAAAATCAGTTAAAACTGATGTAATGTGCTAGTTTAAACATGTTCATTTTATTAACATAAATAAATAAATAAATAAATAAATAAATAAATAAATAAATAAATAAATAAATGAATAAATAAATAAATAAAACTGCAGTAATTAATTAACAATGTATAATCGGATTTGATAATTCTAAATGAAAATCACTGATGGATATTTGGTTACGTATCTATGAGATTGAAATAAATTAGTAACGTACGGATAAATAAATGAATGAATGAATATAATAATGAAAAAAAAAAAAAAAAAAAAAATAAATAAATAATGAAGTTATTGACAATTAAATATCCATTTAATTCAAAAACGGGAAACAGGGTGTTCCATTAAGTTTTGTAAAATAAATAAATAAATAAATAAATAAATAAATAAATAAATAATAAATAAATAAATAAATAAATGAAGTTATTAACAATTAAATATCCATTTAATTTAAAACGGGAAACAGGGTGTTCCATTAAGTTTTGTAAAATAAATAAATAAATAAATAAATAAATAAATAAATAAATAAATAAATAAATAAAGTTATGAATAAATAAAATATACAACTACATCAAAACCACAAGGGCACATTATAGTAAATTGAGAGAGAGAGAGAGAAGGGAGAGAGAGAGAGAGGAGAGAAGAGAGAGAGAGTAGCAAACACAGTGAAATACAGCCAACTAATCCATTAGAGAGACACACCACTAAAAGCATTTACCTTTTCATAGAGAGCCGAACCCCTATATAACAAATATCGTGATGGTAAATGCTGGCGGGAATTTAACTCACGTTAGTGTTAAAAGACCAAAAGACACGTCAACAGTACTGATGGTCTTCAGTCGTAACTAAGAACAAAACTGAACTGAGAATTTAGGAGAATAAGAAATGTTTGAAAAAAAAACCTTTTGTGATTAAATTATAATTCGGATTTTATTTTTCGCACAACTAAAGTTAAAGACATTTCGAAAAAGTGAAACAACCAATCGAGAGTGTGGAGATATATAGAGTATTTCCAGGAAAAACCGAGTGTAAATAGGACATTTTGGATTAAATTTGAATTTTTGAACGGACTAATTTCACAGAAGCTCAATCATGAGACCTTTATTAATGGTTATTGTTAGTTTCGGTTTGCGTGCCTCTATCGCGGAGACAAAATACCGGTCATGTTTCAGGCTCTATAGGAAGTGATAGCTTCGACAGTTCCAGTAGCGACAGCGACAGTTCTAGTAGTTCCAGCAGCAGTTCCAGTAGTTCCAGCTCCAGTAGTTCCGATAGTGACAGTTCCGATGATGAGGATACTTTTGATTCAAGTGGATCTGGAAGTGGAAGCGGGGATGCTCAAGTTGATACCGGAGACAAAATTGAATGTAAGTGCAGTTCAGCCCCGGTGGCGGAACCCAGAACGGGGTTTCCGGGGATCGGAACCACCATTTATGTCTGTCCATGATATTATATATACGTATATCACATGCAGGAAATTACACGATTTTATGCTATATTTCCAAAATTTGATCGTCTTCACCATCAACGAAAAATGGATCCCCTTTCCATAATTCCTGGATCCACTACTGTAGACATGTCGAAAGTTTAACACTGAACTAACGAATTAGTGCTAAATTGGCAGTTGAATTCCCTCGATAGTGGTATATCGACAGCGTTTCGATAGCTAACGAATTAGTGCTAAATTGGCAGTTGAATTCCCCCGATAGTGGTATATCGACAGCGTTTCGATAGCTAACGAATTAGTGCTAAATTGGCAGTTGAATTCCCTCGATAGTGGTATATCGACAGCGTTTCGATAGCTAACGAATTAGTGCTAAATTGGCAGTTGAATTCCCTCGATAGTGGTATATCGACAGCGTTTCGATAGCTAACGAATTAGTGCTAAATTGGCAGTTAAATTCCCTCGATAGTGGTATATCGACAGCGTTTCGATAGCTAACGAATTAGTGCTAAATTGGCAGTTGAATTCCCTCGATAGTGGTATATCGACAGCGTTTCGATAGCGACTTTCTACTTTTCTTTTCAGTCACTGGTTATCCATATCTCGGCAGCCGAAATTCGACTCCATTTCGATTGCTCGCTGTTAAATTTTCGACAGCGTTAAACATCTTGTCGCTTATGACATATCATTTTGTGAGATATTTAATCATTTCGCTTTCGGAGTGAGTGAGTGAGTAATGGTGTTTAACGTCCCAGTCAAGAATATTTCACTTATATCGAGACGTCGCCAGGTATAGGCGAAGGTGCAGAAATTTTGTGCGTTGCGCTGATAGCATTATACAGCAGGGTTCTTTAGCGTGCCAAGCCCACCGTGACACGGGACCTCGTTTATTTTAAGTTCCCATCCGAAAGAACCGTGACTTTCATTTCGTATGCCGAGTGCTTGGCGAAAGAACAGTCACTACCCATTTTCAAGTCTTGGGTCAGACCCGGTCAGGGTTTGAACCCACGACCTCCCACTTACGAAGCGAGCACTCTACCAACTGAGCTACCGCAGTGGTGTCATTTCGCTTTCGGAAGGTTGGTGATGTTTTCCGAGCACTGCGCTTTCCCCACCATTCCAGAAATGACCGTTTCGATATAAGTGAAAGAATCTTGACTGGGGCGTAAAACTCCGAGCTACTCCTACCCATTCCTCCCGTACTCATAAAACTGGTTTAAATTGGGTACTGTATTTCCATAAATTCAATGTACATGGGAAATGCAAGAATAAAGTCGTATTTTCCAACAAACTCACAAAAAAAAAATTGTCAAAACTTAATACAAAAATTTACTGACCTAATAGGGAAAAATATTTTTCATTCCTGAAAAAGTGAACTTAATTCTGTACATAGAGTATTTTTAAACTCTTTAACAAAACAACAAATGTGACTATGTCAAAATTATCCCTTCTGTACCTTCTTACTTGGAACAACTATAAACGTAATGTCATAATTGGAATATTCATGATGATCACACCTGGAAAAAACCCAAGCAACAATGACCTACCTGACCCTAAATGCCCTGATGTAACTTTGAATAAGGCCCAATTGGTGTATAAACTTGATCAAATCTAAAAAAATCTTCGCAAAATTTCTCTTTGTACAGGAGAACTGAACAATAATATTTTAAATTAAAATATAATTTGGTTAGGTAAGTGTATTTTAAATGCATTTTATTGATAGCGTAATGGAAACATTTTCAATTAAAAGAAATAAAGAATAAAACCCACGTGCACTCAATTTATGGAAATACAGTAGTTTGGTAGCTTGAAAAAGAATTCTCAAATAATTTCATAATCGATGCTTTTCTAATTGTCAAATTTTTATTTTGATGTCTCAAAGTTTTTCTTTTTCTTCTTCTTCTTTTTGTTGTTGTTGAACTTTTGTGCTTTTTGTGACGTTACATTTTTATTTTCTATAAATTGTTTTTGATAATATTTTTCTATTTTTAGTATGCAGATTAAACGTTTGTAAAAATGGCGGGAGTTGTGTTACCACCAATACAGACGATGACTGCTCCTTTAGTTGTTTATGCCCGGTAGGATACCGAGGACCACTTTGTGAATACCCCAGTAAGTGTAAAGTGTCAGGGGTTGGGGAGGGGTTGGGGGTTGGGATTGGGCGTTGGGGTTAGTAACGGTTGCGCTTAAAAGGGCGGGGTTTGTGTTACCATGGATATAGGCGATGACTGCTGACTTTCTTTTTTATATTAAGAAAGATACAAAAGACTACTTTGTGAAATCCCTTGTAAGTATACAGTGTTGTCTTGCTATTTTTGGAAGGGGTGGATGGGGTTGTGGCGATTGTTTTTAAAAAGGGCGGGAATTGTGTTACCATGGATACAGACTGCTAATTTTCTTGTTTATGTAAAGAACGATACCGAAAACCACTTTGTGAAACCCGTAGTAAGTGTAAAACGTTGTCTTGCTATTTCTGGAGGTGGGAGTGGGTGGGTGGGGGTTAGTGATGAATTTTTTAAAAACGCGGGATTTGTGGTACCATGGATACAGACGACGACTGCTAATTTTCTTGTTTATGTCAAGAATGGGACGTACCGAGGACCACTTTGTGAAATCCCTAGTAAGTGTAAAGTGTTGTCTCGCTATTTCTGGAGGGGGGGGGGGGGGGTTAGTGACGAATGTGTGTAATAAGGGCGGGTTTTTTGTTACCATGGATACAGACGACGACTACTCATTTTCTTGTTTATGTCAAGAATGGGACGTACAGAGGACCACTTTGTGAAATCCCTAGTTAGTGTAAAGTGTTGTCTCGCTATTTCTGGAGAGGGGGGGGGGGGTAGTGACGAATGTGTGTAATAAGGACGGGTTTTTTGTTACCATGGGTACAGACGACGACTGCTCATTTTCTTGTTTATGTCAAGAATGGGACGTATTGACGACCACTTTGTGAAATCCCTAGTTAGTGTTAAGTGTTGTCTCGCTATTTCTGGAGGGGGGGGGGGTTAGTGACGAATGTGTGTAATAAGGACGGGTTTTTGTTACCATGGATACAGACGACGACTGCTTATTTTCTTGTTTATATGAAGAAGGATACCGACGACAACTTTTTGAAATTCCTAGTAAGTAAACAACTTAGTGTCATCTTGTTATTTCTGGAGGCGAGTGGCGCGGGGTAGGTGGGTTGGTAATTAGCGATGACTGTGTGGAAATGGCGGGAATTACTACGGATACATACGAGGACAGACTGCTCCTTTACTTGTAAGCAAACTCGTTTTAAGTGCTACCTTGTTATTTCTGGAGGGAGGGGGGGGGGGGTAGGTGTGAAGAATGTGTGAAAAAAACCCAGAAATTGAGTAACTACGAAACAGACAATGGACCACGTTCCTTTTGAAAGAAGAACACGATATACACTTCCGGGTTTCAGGTCCATGAGTGTTTCCCTCCGTTTATCGCCAAACTCGTTATACTGCCAAATTTTGTCTGGACAAATTATGACGTTATAACGAGGATTTACTGTATACTGTTTTTATTGTCAACAGAAAAATGTTATTTGTTCTTTCCTGTCCCAAAAATTTGGGATCTGGGATTTTTACATACATGTCAATAATACTAACGTTATCTGCTATATCAGAGGCGGATCCAAAATTTTAGAAAGCGGGGGGGCGTATAATGTGAGAGCCGAAGGCTCGAACCTTCCGGGGTGGGGGGGGGGGGGGGTTCCGGGGGCATGCTCCCCCGGAAAATTTTGAAAAATGACGCAAAAATCCTGCATTCTGGTGCAATCTGAGTTGCATCAAAGAGGAAAAAATCTTTCAATATGTATTATTAGCGACATAAAGGGGGCGTACACCCCCAACGCCGCCCGCTGAATCCGCCACTGTATATATTTGTAGAGTTAGGACCTTTATCAATTAAGGACCAAGGGATTCAACCCCCCCCCATTTTTTTTAAATTTTGGAATATGTATAAATAGATATAATGATGTAATACCTTCTACTTGTAGCTTGTGAACTCGAACCGTGTCAAAATGGAGGAAAGTGTAAATCAGGATCGGATGGCTACCAGTGTAATTGTAAAAAAGGATTCACGGGGAAGAACTGCGAAAAAATTAGTAAGTTTTATTTTGGTTTGTATAATGAGGTTCGCCGCTGTACCATGTGATACCTTCTAACGTGTCTGCGAAACGCTTGTTTCCAATGGACACGGAATCGCACAATATGACGTTTTCCCGTAAAAACGACGTTATTCCGGGAATTTGTGACGTTGACGTTTTCCAAAATGTTCCGCACAAATGTTAAGAGGTATTGACCACGTGGTACAGCGGCGAACCCCATTGATCATGCGGATTTTGTTTTAATTCGTCTCTTTTTTTAAATTCTTTAGAATAATTTTAATGACGCACTTTCTTATATAAGATAATTTCAATATTGTACTGTTGAATTTTACATATTGTTTGAAATTTTTCAAACCAATATATTTTTCCCCGTTACAGAATCCAACTTGGAACAACTTGGTACTAAAAAACAAAATCTCATGGTTAACACATTAATATTAAAATTACCATTAAAATATTAACACAATGTAAGTTTTTTATGTTCAAAACGGGAACGTGTGTGTGTGTGTGTGTGTGTGTGTGTGTGTGTGTGTGTGTGTGTGTGTATGTATACATATGTATACGTGCTCTATACATGTGTATGTGTATATGTATATGCATGGCTATTGCTAAATATATACATGTACATAGAAACTAATTTTAAACCCCGTTACCCTGGACCAGGTGGGATGTAGGGGTATTGTACTAAAAGCCTGGTCAAGTACTAAATAAAATCTCATTAAATCGTAAAAAAAACCGTGAATATGCATGTATAAACACATTTAATCTATATTTATGATAAATTTTTATTTTGAAATCTGGTGAAATAATTAATATTTTAAAAGTTACAAAATAGAGTGTTGGATCAAAGAGCGACTTTTAACATGCATCAGCTGTAACTTTAGAGAGCGGTTGTGATGTAACAATCAACAATAATAGTACACGATGCTCTCCCTCTCTCTCTCTCTCTCTCTCCCTCTCTCTCTCTCTCTCTGTGTGTGTGTGTGTGTGTGGTGTGTGTGTGTGTGTGTGTGTGTGTGTGATATGTTCTTTCTACTTATGTAGTATTATTTTCAGCATGTGATTATGGCAAAGAAGAGAGAGAGAGAGAGAGAGAGAGAGAGAGAGCAGAACGATTTTGCTTGCCTAAAATTACTACCAAATAAAGATATTTTCCATTTGTCATTACCCACAAAATTGTTACAATATATAACACCTTTGCAATATGGATCATAGCTATTGTCAGCATGTCATAATTAAGTTTACTATATCTTGGAACTTCAAATTTTCCCAATTTTGAAGACAAAAGGTAGTTTTTAAAAGATGTAATGTCAAAATCACTGGAGAGAAATGTGCTATTACACTTATTCAATATTATTTTTCAGCTTGTGATTACGGCGGCAAAGATGGGCCTTGTGAAAACGACGGAACTTGCTTTCAGACAGGTGACAATTTCAAGTGCCTGTGTCCTAGAGGATTCCGTGGTCAACGATGTGAGATTCCAAGTAAGTAATCACTTTTAATTATCCCCCTTTCGAAGACAAAGGGGATATTAAATTCAAGTTTCCGTCCGAAATACTTGTCTGCGCAAATTCTCCAAAATAATGAAGCACTATTTCACGTAACTTGGCACCGAACATCAACATTGATAGAAGATGTGTGTATCGTTAACTCCCAGTGGGTTTAATTTGCTAATATTTCTGGGAGTTATGGCCCTTTGACCGAAAAAGAAACCTGCTGGCGGGGTTTATATATACCAATGCTAATTCACTGAATTTGCTTGTTTGAAATTGATATCTAAAATGGTTACCAGTATATATAATTATTTTTCTATTGTCATATACCATTTTTTGAATGTATTTTATGATTAAAAATGGTACTAGTATATGACACTATTGAGAATGAAAATATCGATGCGGAGAGTTTATGAACAACAATTAGGTGCAGTTATCGATTTTCATCTGTAAACATTTTGTTATAGTTTAGCATTTTAAGTAAGGCAAATGCAGTCCCGGATTTTGTTCAAAACTTAAGTATTTAAAACTGTACGTGGTAAGAGGCAATGAAAAGTTATGCATTTTCTCTCTGGGGTTGTGTATTTATTTTTGCAACTACAAATTTTAATGTTTAATCAAATAAAAGGGTTTATTGAAATAAACATTCAACTACACCCAGCCCAGTGAAAAAAAACCCACCGGTTTTCTTGATTTTCACATTTTATTTTAACTGTACAGGGGATAATTATTTTTTTGTTGACACTATAGATAGATCAGTTTTTGTATAATCAGTTAATCTGGCTTTATTGATGACCCCATGTTATATGGATATATTTTTGTCACAAACTGCAAAAGTTTAGTACTTTTAATTAAAAAACCTGTCAAAATGGGGAAAATCCGTCTAATTTGACCTTTTCATTTTATCCGCCCGTTTATCCGTTTTTATGGTACAATGGTACAAATCCGTCAAAAACAGATAAATCCGTCGAATTGGTCAGCCTGCAATTTTTGAATGGACACCTAACCATTCCTAAATGAGACACGCTTACTTACAAAATAATCTGTTTGTTTCAGCTTGTGGTTTAAAACCATGCAAGAACGGAGAATGCCAGAACACAGAATATGGATTTAAATGCAAATGTGAAAAAGGATGGACCGGGATGATGTGTGACAAGAAAAGTAATTCGCTCTCTCTATCATTGTTTTTCTTTCTTCCTTCCTTTTATTGAAAAATTATTTTATTTTGGTTACCTGCGTGTCTTTATTTCATTATTAACCCCCCAATTTCGAAGAAAGAAGGGGTGGATTCGAGATTCAATTCCTCTGAAATTCTTGCTAAAACTATGAAGCACCATTTCACTAAACTTGGTGCAAAGTATCAATATGGATTGAAGGTGCGCATAACGTTAACACAAGGTTGATTTGTGTATTTTCCTTGGAGTTATTGCCCTTTGGACATAAGTGCAAATTACAAAAGGAAACTGCTGGCGGGGGATCCTAATTCACTGAATTACCTAGTTTTTTTTTGTTTGTCTGAAATTCGTTTTATCAGTTAAGAAACGTTTTACCGGCAAAATGTACGAAAAGAAAGATAATTTACTTCCTCTATCTTTGTTCCTTCTTCTTTCTTTCTTTTATTGGAATTTTCTTTATTTCGATTACCTGGACCCAGTTTCATTCTTAATTGAGATTTTCTTTAACCTAAATCTTGCAAATTTGAAATCTGAATAATTTTGTTGGTTTTCAAATTATTTGTAAATTTAAGGTATCATTTTGAAGATCGCAATATTTTCCCCATACACAGAATTGAATCGAATGTTAAGCATGTAATTGTTTTCTTCTTCTTCTTCTTGTTTTTTCAAGCTTGTGATGGAGAAAATCCTTGTCAAAATGGCGGGACTTGTTGTGATGACGGTAAAGGTGGATACGAATGTAAATGTCCGATAGGTTACGGAGGGAAAAATTGTGATTTAATAAGTAAGTATTAAGTATTCCCTTTTCGGTACACCTCGATAGGTGACCAAGTAGCTCAGTCGGTACACTGTAATGGGTTCGAATCCCAATTTGGCTGTTGCAATGTTTTCCCTTCTCTGTTACATGGGGGTGGGGAGAGGAACGACAGCCAAATTAGACAATGCAAAGAAAAGACAAGCACACATGAGGACCACTGATTATAATTTCCCCGACTTTGGATAGACACTGTAGTTAACGTCCAGCACTTTGGATAGACACTGTAGTTAATGTCCAGCAACAAAGCATGTCGGTTTGGAGTCCCACTATGACTGTTGCAATTTTTTTCACTTTCCGTTTCTCACTTACATAGGGGCTCGCGGCAGCCAAATTAGACAATGCAGAGGAAATACCAAGACATATTTAGACCACTGATTATAACTTTCCCGGCTTTGGACGGAGCCTGGGGTTAATGTCTAGAAATGTGATATTTATCCCACTTTTTTGTAAACCAGTTGTTCATACACACACACGTTTACAAATAGATTTTTATCATTAAAAATTGTGATTCGGGCCACTTAGAATTTCAGTCTATATTTTATATTGTATAATGTTTATTATCACAAAAAGGGAAATCGTGTGAGAATGGTAGCCTGGATATATCTTGTGGGATTGATTGATGGTTTGAATGGAGTTTTACATCCCAGTCAAGAATATTTCACTTATTTAGAGAGGTGAAGTGGCAGAAAGTATGCCTTTGCAGTGCACTCATGTCAAGGATTAATGAGGGTTCAGTCCCTACATATTTTCAAATCATGGATAGATCATTACCGGGGTTTGAACCCGATCAAAATTTGGAGCGGACTTACTGACAACTGAACTATTGTAGTGATACAAATCTCGTCAGAGAGTACAGTCGAACGTTTTATACCGAGCTGATGAAAAGAAGTTGATGTCTCGCCTATCAAGTGGCAAAGCTATTTATAACTAGTAGTGAAGAAGGTGCCTAGGGATACATAGAAGCTACCGAAAGCTTCCGAGCTAACAAAAGGCAGACATGGGCTGTCAATTAGGCACCATATCGTCAGGTCTTAAAAGCTAGCGAAAGCTTCCGAGCTAACAAAAGGCAGACATGAGCTGTCAATAAGGCACCAATTCGTCAGGTCTTAAAAGCTAGCGAAAGCTACCAGAGCTAACAAAATGCAGACATGGGCTGTCAATTAGGCACCATATCGTCATGTCTTAAAAGCTAGCGAAAGTTTCCGAGCTAACAAAAGGCAGACATGAGCTGTCAATAAGGCACCAATTCGTCAGGTCTTAGAAACTACCGAAAGCTTCCGAACTAACAAAAGGCAGACAAGAGCTGTCAATTAGACACCAGTTCGCCGGGTCGTTGTTAAACTTTCGACATGTCTGTATTGTAGCTAACTTTCGGTCGCTTTTCGCTCAGTACCTTTCCATATATTGGTCAGTCGACAGCCGAGCTTCTACTTTTTTTTCGTTAGCTCTTTGTTAAACTTTTGACATGTCTGTACTGTACTATTACAAAAGTATGATAGATTTATTTGTGTTTTTTGTCTATTTCAGCATGTGACGCTAACCCATGTGAGAATGGTGGTATATGTAGAAAGAGGACACCGGCCAGAAAGTACGGAAAGAATTTAATGAAACGCAATGAAGATGCACTGTTTATATGTGTCTGTCCGCCCGGATTTTCTGGGGAATTCTGCGAACAAATAAGCAAGTATTTAAAAAATATTTACACGTATTAAACGTAATCTTTTTTGTAAATCATGCAACAGATTCGTATTTGCGTTCAGGGTCTAACGGAAAATTGCCATGGCAACATAAATTAACCTACCGTTTTCGGCCGCATTTTTATTTTTGAAATGCGCGTATCTCGAAAAAATATCGTAAATGGTATTATTTTTAATTACATAAATAAAACACGCCTTCTATGTTCTTTCAAATGATATCATGTTTTTGGTCCTAATTTATAAATACACGTATATGTAAACGCATCGTATTTTTTTGGCTTGAAAGTGCTAATTTGGGGTATTTTTTGACAATTTTTGCAATGCCAGAGTTATATCCCCTTGTCTTTGGCGGCCAGTTTGTTTCACACTATGAAAATTATTATGATATGCGTAAGATTTCTAATAATCTTAGGTCTCTTGAAAACCAAAAAACATGCACCTTGTGACCCATAATGGTAAAACAAAATTTGAAGTGTGTGCAAGTACCGGATTTTCGGGCTTGACTAAGCTTTCCAAGGACAGAAACTGTTGTATAAGTCCACAGTAAGCTACATTGGTCACTATATTTTCATGTATTTATTGCACATAGTTTTTGTGTTTGAACATCCTTCACCAAACTATAAATAAGACAAATTCTTAAAGCATTGGCCTGCCTTATTTAAATTTTTTAAATCAAAATTTGCATTTAAAAATTGTGTGAAAATGGAAAATTTAAAATATATCCATTAAATTGTTTAGCAGAAAAGGACTTGATTTTGCATTAATTAATACATATTTTTTCGCAATGGGTTTCGCTACTGTACCACGTGATTAATACCTCTTAACGTTTGTGCGGAACAGTTTAGAAAACGATAACGTCACAAAATCTCTGAATAACTTCAATGTTACGGGAAATGTATTTTTTCCTGATTCCATATCCATTGGATTGGAAATAAGTGTTCCGAGCAAACGTTAGAGCGTATCAAGTGGTACAGCGGCCAACTCCATTGTAATATTGAGAATACTGTTCAATGTCTGCACAATTTCCTTACTCGGGGCCATTCTACACTGAAATCAATGCAAAAGCCATTTTTTTGCTTTTAACGAAAAAAAATTCTATATTTTTTTTATTCATGATTTATAAATATTCATTTTCGTCTTTACAGGTTGTGATCTTAACCCCTGTCACCTGGGAACGTGTATCGATACAGAAAGGTCTGTACGTTGTCGGTGTCCACCAGGCTACAATGGTCAGTTCTGCCAACTGAAAAGTAAGTATAACTTTGCTCTTATTTTTAATCTATACGCCATTTTAAATTTGGACCATGTTAGCCATTGGTATCCAATCCAGTATCAGGCCTATAGAACTGTACAAAGACGTAAAATCACGTACACCGTCGGTGTCCACCTGACTAACGGTCAGTTTTGCCAGTTTAAGAGTAGTATTATTATTGGGCAGTTTGGGCACCACGTTTAAAGTGGCCATTGGTGTCCAATCCCATATCATGCATATAGACGTGGACCGTGCGCTGTACACGCGATAACTTATTTAAACAAAGAAAATCCATATCGAAAAACAGTACATGTAAGATGATGACGCCCACAAAAGTTTCGGATGTTGTTTAATGTTTTAGTTTGATATGCCATCTGTGTATACCGTTAGCCATGTTTACACATGTAGTTTCCAAAACATTATGCAAATGATTGTGATGACGCCTATAAACTGTTTGCTTTTGTTTTTTAAGCTTGTGATGTTCACGAATTTATTGATAGTGGTGTATGTAGTTTCCAAAAGCTTCCTCATATAAATGATAGTGATGACGCCTGTTAACTTTTTGCTGATGATGTAAATCCTTGGAAAAATCGCGGAACACGTAGTTTCCAAAAGTTTTTTCATATAAATAATAGTGATGACGCCTGTTAACTTTTTGCTGATAATGTAAACCCTTGGAAAAATCGCGGTACACGTAGTTTTCAAAATTTTTTCATATAAATAATAGTGATGACGCCTGTTAACTTTTTGTTGATAATGTTTAATTTGTATTTCAGCTTTCGTTGTAGATCCGTGAAAAAATCGCAGTACATGTAGTTTCCAAAAGTTTTCTCATAAAAATGATTGTGATGACGCCTGTTAACTTTTTGATGATGTGTCTTTTGTATTTTAGCTTGTGATGTTGACCCATGTAAAAATGGCGGTACGTGTGTAGATGCCGGAGAAACATACAGATGTGAATGTCCCGTAGGATTCCGTGGTAGAGATTGTGAGATCGAAAGTAAGTTTGTTGTTGTTAGTTGAATGTTGCATAATATCGCATCAGCAATTCTTCAGCTATTCGCTGCGAGAACTGTTTTATTAAGCTCCATGAATTAATCTATGAACAAGTTCGTGTATGCATGTGAAGTGCGAGTGTGTAATATGGTCTGCCTTGTACTAGCGCGCACTCAGGGCGACTTTAACGTGCTAGCTCACAGAGTCAGTGTCCCGCAGACAAGCATACCACTCCCCCAGTCCATTATACTGATACCAGGTTAATCACTAAAGACCAACGGCAAGGAAAATTCACTTTCCCACATGTGGTCCGAGCGGGACTCAAACTCATAGCAATGAGAGACTCTGGATTTGAAGAATGACGTCTTATGCATTAGACCACCACGGTCTCAGATCGAAAGTAGGCAAAATATTTCAAGCTGTCTTCTGTTAAACCGCTTTGCAACCTATTGTATAATGAAAAATACAATATATGTTCAGTTGAATATGGTTTACTGGATGAATGTCTAAATTCCTAGCGAAAAATATTAATATTGTTGCGAAGTGATATATGTTACGTGCACAAAATATCTTTCATTTTCCGAGGCAAATTAAGTTTATTTGGTATAGTTCAATATGTTTGAAACAAAGCAGAATTGAGAATGTTTATATACAATACTGATTGATGCTTTTACATATACAGTCAAACCTGTTAATAAAGGCCACCCAAGTGAACCAGTAAAAAGGACCTTTATATACAGGTGGCCTTTATATACAGGTTCAAAAAATACGAATAAAGAACAATTAGGATACAATTCTGCTGGTTTATAAATATAAGCAGGTGACTTTTATATAGAGGTGTCCTTTAAGGCAGGATTGGCTGTACAATTTGTTCATGTCTTTGTACTCCTCGTAAGTTTTGGCACATGAGGCAAAAACTCGTAATCTTTATTTGTCTTGTTTTCTCTGGTCACTCCGGTTTCCTCTACCACCCAAAACTGTCTTCTGTGAATCACCTAGTAAGTTTGAAGTATATCAAAATACAGTTATAGCGCGTCGGATATGACCTTGCCGTTTGACAATTAATATGAATATCCAAACAGAAATATCCATTATGTAATTTAGTAGCTATAGTAAGTTTCCACGTTAGTAATACTGTGTACTGGGTGTTTATGGTATTGAAACATGCGGTCTTACCTAAATCACATAGTCTTTTAGTCCAATCTAAAATTCAAATTAAAGGTCAAACTTTACCACTCTACCTAGGTATCTGGTCAACTCTGGAACGAGTTGGTAGTCAAAAGTGGAACGAGTGGGCAAAAATCAGTTGGAACGAGTTTGAGTTGGAACGAGTTGACTAGTATTGCTCTTTCTATCAGTGAACTGCCAAGAAAGGCGTTTACTTTACCATTGAACTGTCTAGAAATGCCAGATATCGTGCTATGTCTATTGCCGTGCAAGGCAAACTGACTAACGTGCAATAACATACTTATTTTCATGGGTAAAATTTTTCTCGGTTTTGCAATTTCCGATATTTCCGACTTGGATTTAAAAGACCACTATTCCATTTAAATAAACTCCTCCGGTCTTTCTGTTTGGCATAGCTTACTGCTTATGGAATTTTAATTCTCAAAATTAAGTTGAATTTTGTCATATCAAGGTGTTTATTTATTTCATTTTATTTACAGCATGCCGTAATCAACCATGTGAAAATGGCGGCACATGTAGGAACAGAGGACCACGTGGGAATGGTGGGTTTGTTTGTAGATGTCCCCCAGGATACGCCGGAGACAAATGCCAACTGATAAGTAAGTCTTTTATCCACATTCAGGATTTACTTTACAATTTACAAATGTACTTTTCACTGTATTATACATATTCTTTGTTTGTAAACCCCTCTTTTCGGGGATAAATGCCAACTCATACAAAATATTGGAAAGGAACTTCTCACTTTGTACCACAAAACCTTGATATACCTGTATTGAATACTAACCTCCATATTAAAGCACTGTTTAACATTATCTTATGTGTAAAACAATACAATGTATGTGCTAATTAATAATTTAATTATTTTTTAATTATTAATTAATTAATCTGATTGACTTAAAAGGTAAATTATCAATGAAACCAGATATGTCTATGATGAAACATATCCACGTCCTAAAAAAACTAATAGTCCATGTTTTTATGAATAATTTTATTATCTTATGTTATTGTGTCAATAAATAAATAAATTGATATGATTAAGAATAATCACAGAAAGAAAGTACAGAAGAAACTATACAGATGAAAAATATTTAAAAAATAATGACATGATTAATTATATTAAATACCAAATAATTTAATAAAGAATAAAAAAGACTAAAAACAATGTAATTTTTGAGTGTACATAATTGAATATTTTCATAATTCTGTTTAAAATAATCTATTTAAAAAAGAAATTTAAAGAAAAAATCAAAATGTTGTCCGGTTTAGAGAGGTTTAAGGACATAAGCAACTTGGGACTAAAAAGTTTGTCCGGTGTCCGGAATAGAGAGTGTCCGGTTTAGAGGGGTTTTTTGTTAGTTGAAATAAAGAAGGATAAATTCGGGACCAAATTTTTTGTCCGGAATAGAGAGTTGTCCGGTTTAGAGAGTGTCCGGTTTGGGGAGGTTTCACTGTATTTGTCATTCGGTAGTAGTGCTTCAACTCCTTTTTGTCATGTCAGTGTCAAGCTATAGACATGTCAGTATTGTATAAAACTCCATTCCAACCTACGTTTTAGAACATTGTCTAAACACTTATTATAGAATATTTCAGTCCAACCTATGCTCTAAATTCTTGCTTAAGCGCTAAACAATTATTATCCACCGCCTTTCAAAGAAACGACGATTTATGTCCATCAAACCATACAGTTTTTGTACAGACTGATCTCCAAAGCACTATCTTACACATCTGCGCAAACCATCCACATTGATACACACTAACCCGATTTAATTTGTTAGTCTTTGGAGGTTTTGGCCTTTTGACTGAAAAAAAAACTTGCGGGGGTTCTTATTCACTTAATATGTTTTTCTCAAGTTGTATTCAGACCTGTGATTAAGACTTTAATTAAATTTTATGATATTTTCATTGATAATTTACTTGCAGCGTGCGATTTGGAACCTTGCTTGAATGGCGCCACTTGTCAAGATACTGAGAAATCATTTAGATGTAACTGTGCCGCCGGGTATACGGGTCTCTTCTGTGAATCACCTAGTAAGTGTAAAGCATAAAGAAAGAATAGGGACATAGAAATGTAACCGAAAAGCAGTTGCCTAACCATTGAACAGTCTACAAAGGCATTAACTTATTAATATTAACCATTGAACTGTTTAGAAAGGCGTTTACGTAACCACTGAACTCTCTTGAAAGGTGTTTACTAAGTCACTGAACGCGTTTGAAAGATGTTTACTAAACCACTGAACTGTTTAGAAAGGCGATTATTTAACCATTGGACTCTCTTAAAAGGTATTTACTTAACCATTGAACTGTTTAGATAGGCGTTTACTTAACCATTGAACTCTGTTGAAAGGTATTTACTTGACAATTGAACTGTTTAGATAGGCGTTTACTTAACCATTGAACTCTGTTGAAAGGTATTTACTTGACCATTGAACTGTTTAGATAGGCGTTTACTTAACCATTGAACTCTGTTGAAAGGTATTTACTTGACCATTGAACTGTTTAGATAGGCGTTTACTTAACCATTGGTCTCTCTTAAAAGGTATTTACTTAACTATTGTACTTTCTAGAAAGGCGTTTATTTAACCATTGGACAGTCTAGAAATGGCGGTTATAGTGTTATGTCCATTGACATACAAGGCAAACTGAATAACGTGCAATAAAATTCTTAATTCCACGGGTTAAAATATTCTCGGTTTTGAAATTGCCGATATTTTCACGGGGTGTAATATTCGCGGATTTACAAATTTTCGCGAAAACATTTCGAATTCGAAATAAGCTAAAATTGGCACACAGCGAAAAACCACACTTGCAATATTATGATTCAAGGCCAAAGCGGATTATAAGTTGACTTAAATATCGAAAACAAACATACTAATCCATGTCCGAATCATTATTCAGAAGCAAAGTAAATCTTTGGAACTGACAAGTTAGTTTAGACACATGAACTTCTACCTGTGAAGTAAGTCCTGGTGCTCTGGAAGGGTACGCACCACCTGTTTAGCTAGCTACACCCGTCACGCGTGTAATCAAAATTGTGTGAAAGGAGCACATGCGTTATTCAAATGACCAAGTAATGACTAGATGAAGTATATTGCCTGGCGTGAGTAACGGATTTTTTTGTAAACCAAAGTTCTTTTTGCGCGGCAAATTCAACAAAAGGGACTTATATTTTGTTATTTAAATATTAAAAAGTATTGCTAAGTGTCTGCTTATGCAACAAATCAACCAACTATACGCGCTCCATTATACAAGGTCCCTAGAATACTTTTTTAAACCTTTAAAAATTTTAGTCATACAATTTTGGTCTAAGTAATACTGATAAGAAATTGTATCCCGAAACAACCGGCTTGTGTTGTAAAATTAACGCTGGTATAATATGAATGTTTTAGTCCTTTTGGTCCTTTGGTATTCTTTTCAATATCTTGAAAACAATTTTGGTTTAATAATTTCTGTCCAAGTAATACTGAAAAAAATTGTATCCCGAAACAATCGTCTAGTGTTGTAAAATTAACGTTGGTATAATATGTAATGTTTCGTGTTTTCAGCATGCGATATTGATCCATGCGGACCTTGCGGTACTTGCACTGAAGACCAAACTGGGAAAGCAGTGTGTGCCTGTGACGAAGGCTACCTCGGGGAATTTTGTGAAATAGTCAGTAAGTAGGTTTAAGCCTATATTGTTAAACATATTGTGATAAAAAACGAAGAATTTGTTAGATCACCAAAAGAGTGGGTTGTGGAGCAGGGTTAGTGGAGTTCAATCGCAATATGTTTCGCAACGGGTTGGATAAATTTCCTATACTCACATTTAATGGGCCGTAAGACTATTGGTTTTGCCTATGGAGTAGGATAAGCGAAGTCTATTCGCAAAAACGTCCTTAACGGCTTAGTAAGTAACCGGGTAAGTTCCGGCCCAATCCTCGTATTTGAGGGCTCGTTAGACTGCCGAAAGATTTGTTAGGCCTGTGAACCAGGGTAAACAAAGTTTAATCGCACGGTACGGCTTTAAAATCTCTTTCGTTAGACTGCCAAAAGATTGTTTTGACAATAAAACACTGTGCAAACTAAAATCCCAAAAGCAAAGTAAAAACTGATACACTAGCAGATGAAGTTTAAATACGTAGACTTTTAGGAGAAGTGAGGCCGGTTGGTGCTCCAGAAGGATAAGGATCTCCTGTTTAGCTAGCTACACCCGCCGCATGTGTATCATTGCACGTTATGTATGTTAATCAGGTTACCCAAATTAGTTGGGTTGAGTATTCATAGTGTTTAACGACCCAGTCAAGAATATCTCACTTATATCGAGACGTCGCCAGCTATAGGCGAAGGTGCAAAAATGTTGCCTGTGCCGCAATGATTGCGCTGATGACATTATACAGCAGGGTTCTTTATCGTGTCAAGCTGCCATCTGAAAGAACCTTGACTTTATTTCGTAATGCCGAGTGTTTTGCGAAACCCACGACCTCCCACATACGGAGCGAGCACTCTACCAAATAAGCTACCGCAGTGGTCGTCTAGACTAGTAAACCTGCATTACCGTATCTCAACATTGCAATGCCTAAATTTTCACTTTGTTGTTTATAATTAATCAAAAACAAACATACTTATCTATTTTTCCATTTATCTTACTTATAAACTTCTTTATTATTGTTCTTAGTTACGACCGTTACATTTTGAATTGCTGTAGTACAACATTTATTGTTTCAATGTTGACCCAAATTCTAAATAGCAAGTGTTTTCTTGACTTGATTGATTTAGGGTTTGCAGTTGACTATAAATATTGATTTACATTATACAGTTGTTCTGGAGACGGGTTTATATAAGCTTGCGTTTATTTCTGAATCCAGTTTACAGTTTTTTCTTTATTGCATTTTTGTACTTACTGATTAATAAAAATATTGTTTGAACTAAATAATTCTTTTTATCTTTCAGCTTGCCGACTGCGACCATGCGAAAATGGCGGGAATTGTTCTACCGGTATTGACGGAGGATTCCAATGCTCATGTCCTCCAGGTTATATCGGTGACTTTTGCGAAGTTATAAGTAAGTATAAGCGGCGTAAATCTACTAGGTTGTCATAGTAACGACATACTTTTGTTTTTCGTAACGGCTCATCTTCTGCAAAACGCATTGTTTTTTATATTAGTAGACTTGTCAGTGACCTCTTCATGTACTAACCGGAAGCACAGAATTATAAACTAGAAAAACTGCGAGCCACAAGCTCACAAAAAATACTTCCCGCTCCCCTTTTTTAAATAGGTGTTGCACAACTACATTATATCACAAAGATTGTGTAAAAGTTTCATGAAAATCCATTGAAGAGTTTAGAAGGAGTTGCGGATAATAGACAGGTACCCTAAGGTGTAACGGAAGGACACCCTTATCACTATTTACCCCCACTTTTTAAAGGGGGGGGGTATAATAATGTCACAGTGAGGTTCGCGCAGCGAATTATTTATCTTGTGCAAAATGTCCAATTCTTTCATAGTTCATTTCTCATAACTCAATTTTTAGATTTTTTTCAACAATTTAAACAACAATATAGCCGTAGCAAGTAAAAATTAAGTAACTCTATGGTGTAGGAATTCAGATGAATTAACGTCATCCATAATGAGATGACATGACAGAGAGCCATTCCATTCATGCAAACGTAACAGAAAAAAATTGACCAATCAGAATGTTTTTAACAAATGAGAATTAAATTAAAATACTGTCTATCAGGATTATTTCGCTTTCATTTTCGCGATGACGCAAAAATAAAAGTACATATATATCTAGAAATATCGATTATCCCGAAAAAATTAATTACTGGTCAAACATTTTTTTATTGACGGTATCCTGCAAAAAACCTTTATAGAATATCTAATTATAAAACCTGTTTATTTATTATTATTATTTATTATTAATAATGCAAAATTTATTCATTTTATGTAATTCAGCTTGTGATTTGGATATATACATTGAAATGTCTATTATCGCGAAAAATTACTGGTCAGCGCAAAAATATTTTATTGACGGTATCCTGCAGAAAACTTTTATAGAATATCTAATTATAAAATATGTTTATTTATATATTATTAATAATAATAATAATAATGCAAAATTTATTCCTATTACTTAATTCACCTTGTGATCTGAATATATATCTTGAAATGTCGATTAGCGCGAAAAAATACTGGTCAGAAAACTTTTATAGAATATCTAATTATAAAATATGTTTATTCATTATTTTTTTAAAATTTATTATTAATGCAAAATATATTTCTTTTCTTTTATTCAGCTTGTGATTTGGAACCGTGTTTGTTTGGAGAGTGTATAGATACGCCAAATTCCTTCAGATGCGACTGTGACCCGGGATATAACGGACCCTTCTGTGAATATGAAAGTAGGTTCTTATATTTTATTTAACGTCATTCTGAAAATAGGCTCTGATATTTTAAATTTCGAAATTCAAGTGTCTAGCCTGACTTGTCAGTTCTAAAGTTTTTACTTTGCCTCTGAATTGCGATTCGGACATGGATTAGTATGTTTGTTTTTGATTAAATGTTTTTTTTCGAAAGCATTTTCCTATTTTTTGTTTTAAATTTTTCTAGCCAACATCAACTAAAATACTGAATGTATTTCAAGTGGATCATTATGCATTCGTTTTGAACATTGCAAAGGTCACTGGTAACCATAGATGCTATCTTAGTGTTTTTTAAAAGATTATGTAATAAAAGGCCAATTTTAAGGAATATTATATTTTTAAATAAATGTCTCTTTTTAAAAATTAAAAAACGTTAGCCGAAATGGTGTTGTCTCCCTTTTGTAAGGTGAGTGTGTAAAGCAGGATTTGCATATATACATTTTGTAAATCATGCTGTTTAGGAAACAAAGCATATGCATTTTAAATTGTTTTATCCAGAATATCCGTCGCTTTTTAATAATAGTGGAAGAATAACCTTTGTCGTTTTTATAATTGAATTTAAAAAAAATTAAAATAAAATTACAGATAATCGTGTAAAAATATATGCGATGCCATTCCTTTTATTATTTAAAAATATACAATGAATGTTCGTATTAATTTGATTGCGTACTATACCAGTGATAATTTTACAGCACAAGAAGACCGTTTTGTAATACAATACCTCATCCTTAGTGCCAAAATTGAAAAAAAACTATTTTTAATGGGTTATAAAATTTCCAAAAGGCCAAAATATATTTTAACCAATTTCAGGTAAGGAAATACTTTGCATGATAAAGTATGCCTTAGAATACTGCATTTAGCATTTAATAATACAATAAAGGTGATATCTAAATGATCCATTCAAATTATGACGTTAATTTATTTTTTTACACAGTGTGTGTCTTAGAGCCGTGCGAAAATGGAGGATCTTGTAGACAACCGGACCCTGAATTGCCCTATTCTTGTGTCTGTCCTCCAGGATATACTGGACCAACATGCGGTATTCCAAGTAAGGATAACATTTATAAAAGAGAGAGAGAGACAGACAGACAGAGAGAGAGAGAGGGAGAAAGAGAGAGAGAGAGAGAGAGAGAGAGAGAGAGAGAGAGAGAGAGAGAGAAAGAGAGAAAGGAGGGAGAGGGAGAGAGAGTATACAACAAGATTGAAAAATGCGTGATCATATTATACCAATATGAATGAGTTGCTTTTGAAAACATCATTAGTGATTCCATTCCTTGTATGACTGGCATTAGCATATCATAAACAATTTAATGCGATATCTCATGAGTCGAAATTACGTTTCGCGTTATAAATACTCGATAATTTTGTATGGGTCTCGAAGAGCTCAAGGTTCAATGACAAATATGCGAAAAACATGTCAGTTCTGACAATATTGTAAACGTATTTATTTTCGCGGTGTACTTATTTTCGCTTATTTTGCGAAAGTTTGTTTTGCGCGAAAATAAATACCAAGCGAAAATTATATTGTGTGTAATGTGTTATAGTGCATATTAAAAAATCGCGAAAATTTAACAACGCGGATATTTCTAAATTTCATATCCCTCGGAAATAAATACACGCAAAATTAAATACGTTTACAGTATATAAATTGTAGGAGAATTTTGGATTCATCACTAGGTAAACATTCATTTTGGTGTTTTGGATTATATTATGCCTTTTGTAAGTTAAAAACCAAACACAGATATGCCGGTCCATTTTTAAGGCACAATCCCCAAAAACACAATGCATGTTAATTTACTTCTTATAAAACTTTAAAATTTGGATGTGTACTTCGGTATAATTATAATATTCAGCCAAAAATGCTTTCTAAATGATTACCATGTGTCTGAAGGAGAATCCATATTTCTTTTTTTGTAGCATGTGACAGTGATCCTGTGGGGCATGTGGTGAATGCACTGATACACCACAAGGAGCCAATTGTACCTGTCAACCTGGATATAGAGGGATGTATTGTGAAATTATCAGTAAGTGTTCATTAGTTAATTTATTTATACTACTTTATAAAATAAAACATCCCTACGAGTGCATTATTCAAATCATAATCAGTTATCACACGTGCCGGATGTAGCTAGCTAGACAAAAAGCGCTTACCCTTCCGGGGTACCAAGTCTCACTTCCCTGATAGAAGTCCAAGTGTTAAACTAAATTCGCTAGTTTTTAAAGACTAAATTTTGCTGTGGAATTTTGGTTCGAACTTAGTCTGATATTTTTTGTCTTTGGATATATTTAGAAGGAAGGATTAATACTTTCTAGTTGTAGCTATTTGCTATAGGAAATTTAATTCATTTTAATGACGTGTAGCTTGATTTAAATTCCTCAAATACTACAATTTATCATGCATTTTTCTGTGAACATCTTTTTGGATGATATAAAAACAAACATACCAATCAATGTATAAACCATTTTCCCAGATCAAAGTAAAAATTTTTGAAGCTGACGAAGTTAACAGAATGTGTTTCCCTTCTGGAGCACCCAGCCACACTTCCCTTGTGGATGTCAACGCGTTTTAGTTAATTTGCCAGTTACAAAGGTTTACATTGGTTTGGATTTATTACACAATACAGTACATACTGTAAGCCTATTTGATTTCACGTTGTATTAATTTTTGCTTATTTTGCGGTCGTTTGTTTAGAGCGAAAATTAATACCAAGCCAAAATTTATATTATGGTTATTGTATTATAGTGCATATTTCAAAAACGCGAAAATATAACTACGCGGATATGTCTAGATTTCCTATACCGCGAAAATAAATACACGCGAAAATAAATACGTTTACAGATTACTGGGACCTATTAAAAGACGAACATGCCTTTGACCTACTTATTGTATTTCATCTTTTTGTTTATCCTAGCTTGTGAAGCAGATCCTTGTGGAGATTGTGGAGCGTCATGTACCGACACAGAAACTGGTTTTGAATGTGAATGCCAGAATGGAACAATGGGAACGTATTGTCACATACCAAGTACGTTACAACACTCTATCAGTTGTGTTCTTGTTATCCTAGTAAAAGTCATTTCTTTCTTTTCACTTTCTTTGATATTTTGATATTCCCACGATTTTACATTTCTGGTCGATTCAACTATCAAAGGTTTTTTTTCGAAATCTTCTTATACGTCAACAGATATTGAATAAATCATATTATCTCAACCATATCTTACAATACAAAAATTGTTAAGCTTGATAAATACTAGTTACATCCCTCTTTCTGTTGTAATTTAATATAATAAATAAACGATGTCCCTTCTTAATAAAGTTGGCAGATTTTGAAAAAATATCCAAATAATCGCTTATTGAGCAACATAAATTATTGTCTATTAAAATTTCTTATAGGTTTGAATCTTTTTCGTTCAATTGTCTGGATGAGGAGTTTGATTTTCATTTGTTTTAATATGTTTTTATCAAGCTCGTTCATAGCAAATTAATTGCTTCGTGTTTTCACGTATTCAACCGGCGTTAGTGTACTCCTGTCTTGCTTAATTGCATCTGTGGAATGCAAGAGGCTTTTAAAGATTTTTAATAACCGACTAAGTATGCACCCCCAATCAAATAGAAAAAATATGCTATTTAATTTACATTATTAATTATTGTTTGTTCCCAATAAAAATTTTCAGGACGTTCTTATTTTTTTTCTTTTTTCAACCTATTCTGGATAGTGATTCGGACATGGATAAGTATGTTTGTTTTTGATAAATACAAAACGTATTCGTGTTTTTGCTAATTTGTCGTTAAATTACATAATATTATACTAGTGTTAATTTTGCATCACAGGACGGCTGTTTCAGAATACAATTCCTCATCAGTAAGTGCTTGGACAAAAATTGTAAAAACGAAATTTTTGAAACTCTGACTTTAATTAACTGTTTTTTTTATTTAGCATGTGCGCTCGATCCATGTGGTAACTTCAGTACGGGTTGTGAGGATACAGAATCAGGATTTAATTGTACCTGTCAAACTGGGTATGCCGGGAAACGTTGTGACCTGCCTAGTAAGTCACATCTTTACCTTAGCCCCCACCTATCCATAGATGATCGGTTGATTGGTTTAATGTTGCTTAACATAGCATCAGCAATTTTTCAGCTATTCGCGACGATAACTACTTTTATTAATCTGTATGAATTAATCTATGAACAAGTTCGTGTATGCATGTAAAGTGCGAATGTGTTTTATGGTCTGCCTTGTACAAGCGCACACTCAGGGCTACTTTAACGTGCTAGCTTACAGAGTCAGTACGCCGCAGACAAGCGTACTACTCCCCAGTCACATTATACTGACACCAGGTGAACGAGTAAAAGGCCAACAACAAGGAAAATTCACTTTCTCACATGTGGTCTGAGCGGGACTCGAACTCACAGCGGTGAGAGACCCTGGATTTGATAATAGACTTTTATCCATTAGGTCACCGCGGCCTCCCATCCACAGATGAGATTATGCGTTTAATCCCATAGTTCGTGAAACATATACATGTATTATATGATTAGCCAAACTGTTTGCTTAGTTCATTGGCTCTATAAAAAGGTCTCCTTATAGCAGTTAATATTGGTGCCCCTAGGGTTATCTTCAGGATATTATCAATTTAATACGTGGCGGGTGTACTAGCTAAACAGGAGGTGCTTACCCTTCCGGAGCACCAGGCCTCACTTCCCTGGTGGAAGTTCACGTGTCTAACCTAACTTGTTAGTACCAAAGTTTTTACTTTGCTTCTGGATTGTGATTCGGACATGGATTAGTATGTTTGTTTTTTTTTTATTAATATTGGCATTTTTTTACTCATTTTACATACAGTGGAATCTTTAATTTTCGCGATATCTTAATGTTTGTCGTTATCGTGGTCATCATAACCCGCGAATTTACATGTCGACGGTTTAGAATATGAAACAAAGGCACTATTAACTGGTTCCCTCAAACCACGTGTATACAATCATACGGAATTTTAGTTTTGCTTACAACCACGAAATTTGGACACAGCGAAACTCAATGATTTCACAGTATATATGAATTGGGTAATATATAAAATACATACTGTTAAGAAGATAATTTTCGCGAGGTTAAAATTTCGTGAGTTATAAAATCTGACATTCTTGTGAGTGTTATTTTTGCATGTATATATTATGATATATTAACCTGTATGTTGAACATTTTCGCATGGGTAAAACTTTCGCAAAAAATTGTTAAGCATGAAATAAACAAAAATTTTACCCACGTAAAAATTTCATCATTAACGGTAAAAACAGACAATCTTATTAAGCACATTTTTGATTGGTTAGAATCTCAGCTGAATCGCGTACCTATGCCAGTCACATGGAAAAGGTCATTCAGATGATAATTTTAAAATCTTAAATCAACCTTTTGGAATTCCTTAGCAACTGATAAAACGCTCTCAATATGTAGAACAGTGGTTCGGATTGTATTCATATAGTTTTCGGCCATGGCGGAAGCTCAATTTGTAGAGTGCTCTCGCTGTAAGTGGGCGGTCGTGTGTTCGAACCCCGACCGAGTCTGATCAATACTTAAAAGTGGGAAGTGACTGTTCTATCACCAAACACTCGGTATTACGAAATGAGAGTCACAGTTCTTGCTTCTTGCGGATGAGAATTTAAAATAAACGATGTCCCTTGTTACTGTAGACTTGGTACAATAAAGAACTCTGTTGTATAATGCCGTCTGCGAAACGAAAGGCAAAATTTCTGCACCTTTGCCTATAGCTGGAGACGTCTCGATATAAGTGAAATATTCTTGACTGGGACGTTAAACCATAACTCAATTCAACTCAACTCATATAGTTTCCAAGAAGTTTTCATTATATTTTTTATTTCTCTTGTAGCTTGTGATGCAGCCCCTTGTCAGAATAATGGAACCTGTACAGATAATGACAATGGATCAGCTCACTGTGAATGTCCAGTGGGGTATACTGGAAAGTATTGTGAATCAATAAGTAAGTCTGGACAAAAATTAATACTCATCAGCTTTTTATTAAATATCGATAAGAAAACACAAATAACACTCTTAAAAATAACATAATTAAGGACAAATTGCAATCTACCAACCTCAACTGATTTAAAGTTGGATTGTGATTCGGACATGGATTAGTATATTTGATTTTTTATTTCAAGGACTTTTTAAACGTCATTAACAGGAGTACAGTTGATGATATGATATTGCATTAAGTTATTTATCATTGTCCTTCGTGAAATTATTTACAAAACAAAAGGTTTGAACGTTTACAACAATATAACAATAGTTGTTTGAAAAATGTTCTGACGTCAAACTTGTTTTATGAAGTCCTTTTTCACAATTCATTCGCCTAATCGAATTGTATATTTTTCTTGGATCAATGTTTGGTACATTTTTTCGAGGCGTGTCTTAATTCTTGATCGAAACAAAATGCAAATATTTCAAATGATGCAGGTCATGTGTTCGATTATAAAACAAAAGCTTTCTAGCACCTGAGTAGTATATAAGGTGACACTTCTGAAAATTAATGGTTCACAATTTATATAAATTTTACTTTTTCTTTTTATCTGTACTTTTAACTTTCTGTACTAAAAGAAGTATCAACATTTTATTAAAGTAAAAATATTTATGATTTATATTTTGTAGCATGTGATTCTTTACCCTGTGCTAACGGAGGTGACTGTATAGACACATTTTTAGACACATTCAGTTGTAGTTGTACATCAGGATTCACGGGTCCAACATGCGGAACTAGTATTACTGGTTAATGTAAGTACAGTCTAATCTGCCTTAAAGCCACCTCTATATAAGGGTCATTTGCTTATAAAGGCCAGTAGAATTGTATCCCAATTGTTTTTTTTCATATTATTTGAACATGTATGTAAAGGCCACCTGCTTATAAAGGCCACTTTTATTTGTTCCCTTAGTTACTTTTATAGACAGGTTTCTGTGTATATTATCATGTAAAACAATACATAAACAGAATTGCACACTTTATGCTTAACAATGAAAATTAATTAAGAATAATACCAAATATTTTATGTATATTCAAACTGTCCGTTCACGACCACTGCGGTAGCTGAGTTGGTAGGAGTGCTCGCTCCGTAAGTGGGATGTCGTTGTCGCGAAACCCGGCTGGGACTAACCAAGATTTGAAAGTGGGAAGTAATTGTTCTTTCGCAAAACACTGGGCATAATAAAATGACATTGTTTTTTTCGGATCAGAACTTATGTCATGTATCACGGTAGGCGTATAACGGTAAAAAACCCCTGCTGTATAATGTCATCAGCGCAACACACAGTCAAAAATTTTGCATCTTCACCTATAGCTGGTGACGTCTCGATATAAGTTAAATATTTTTGACTGGGATATTAAACGCCATTACTCCTCTCTGTTCATTCACGGAACTAGCCTATACATTTAAGAATATTTGTACATGTATAATCAACAACAACAAGTCTTAACAATTTTTCACGTTTTTATCTTGAAACAATAAATCTAAAATTCCAATAAAACTGGAATATTGGTATCAGTGATCGATCCGTGTTGAGCCAAAACAGGCATTCATATAGCATATGTTTTATTTTCACTCGGGGATTTAGTTGAGAAATGGTGTTTAACGTCCCTGTCAAGAATATTTCACTATATGCGAAAGTGAAGAAATTTTGCCTGTGTGGTGCGCTGATGGCTTTATAAAGCAGGGAACTTTATCGTGCAAAGCCTACCAAGACGTGGAACCTCGTATATTTTAAGTTTCAATCCGAAAGAGCCGTGACTTTCATTTTGTAATGCAGAGTGCTTGGCGAAAGAACAGTCACTACCCACCTTAAAGTTTTGGGTCAGATTCGGCCGGGATTCGAACCCACGGCCTCTTACTTACAGAACTACTACTCTACCAACTGAGCTATCGGAGTGATATGTTTTTTCACTCGGGACAGATATCAATGAAACATTGACAGTTTGTTGCCAAAGATCAGTGTTTTTCTGAGCACTTCGGTTTTTTCTACTGTTCCTGAACTGACTATTAGATATAATTGAAATAATGTTGACTCGGGCGTAAAACTCTCTTACTCTACTCCACAAGCAGAAATACAACTGTTTTATAATTATGTGCATTTATATTTTAACTGTTTCTTTCATTATATATCTATTTTTCAGACGCTTGTATTTATTAATAAAAAACAAAAATATCAATCCATTATCAAATCATAATCAAACCAAAGTAAAAACTTTGAAACTGGTATTTTCAATTAAACAGTCACACGAACTTTCACTAGGAAAGTGAGTTAATAATAACGTTTAGTATTTGTTAGTGGGTAAAAGTTTTCGCTTGTTTTGTGCTAAATAAATTACAACGAAAATTTTACCCACGTCAAAATGTCTACCATACAGACTAATATATTTCATAATACGTGTTTAAAACAACCACTTATATTGTTTACGCGAAAATTGCATCCACTCGAAATGCCAGATTTCAGAAATCGCGAAATTTCAACCCTCCGAAAATAATCCCCTTTACAATATTTGAATTGATAATCTTTTTTGTTTTTTTCTTATAGGAGTGATGGGTTATCTAACAGTAGAAAAAGTTCTCCAAAGTAATAACAAATATCTCTAAATCTAGCAATGTGTGTTTGCATCAAAATAAAACATAAAATATTCAACAAGCTTTTTGTCTTTAAAGACGTCATACTTTTCAACAATATTTTCATTACGGATAAACAGCACTTTGAGGCCTATGGTTGCAATATCTCTGCGTATATAATTTATTTATAAACAGCTTGTAGTGGGAACAACCGCTACCATTGAATGAGAAGCAAGCAAAATAAAACAATAACACAATTAAAAGTGCGTGTACCTATTTGACCTAATAAAAAAACTCATACTAATCCATGTCCGATTCACAATTCAAAAGCAAAGTAGAAACTTTGGAACTGACAACTTAGGTTAGACACGAACTTCCACCAGGGAATTAATGCCGGATGCTCCGTAAGCAACCCTGTTTAGCTAGTTCCAATTGTCACGTGTGTAATCACAATTGTGTGAAAGGAACATGGAACTATGGGACGTCAAGTATATCCAGGGCAATTCTGGATACAGTGACATCAAACTTATTAACAATTCAACTTTTGAATTATAAAATCTATTTAAGTAATAACATATTATGAAATCTAATGTATACGGATGCGTATACAGTTATGATAATAAAGTATAAATAAAGCAAAGTGTGAGAAAACATCCCAAATGAACAACCAGATTGATATTTTTCTAAAGAACAGGAATAGTCTATGTATAATCAAAATATACTTATCGATTTCCGAATCACAATCCAGAAGCATAGGAAAAACTTTCAAACTGTCAAGTTAGGTAAGACATGTTAACCCCAACCAGGGAAGTTAGACTGAATGCTGCGAAAGGGAAAGCACCTCCTGTTTAGCTAGCTAGACCCGCCATGTGTAATCAAAATTGTGTAATAGGAACATGGACTATGGGACGTCTAATATATCCAGGGAAATCCTGGACACAAAGACATCAAACTTGATATTTTTCACTTACTTGTACCTAGTTAAATAGGAAACCTGCATGCGCATCCGCGATTTTCATAAAGTATGTCTGTTGAAAGGAAAATGTTAGCGGTATGGGGATTTTACACATGCAAAAATGACGATGTTTACACCGGAAGTGATGTCCGTGGTGACGTTTTACGTCATATTCGCAACAGAATCCGCCATTTGCCTGGTTTTTCAACATGTTAAATTCCCATAGCACCAACGTTTTACCCTATGCAAATATATTTTGGACTAATCGCAGATGCGCATACATATTTCCTGTTACAACTAGGTACAAGTAAGTGAAAAATATCGATCTTTATTCAAATTTATTTGATTTTCTATGGATATAAAGAGTATTTCACTGTCACAGTCACAGTGGTTCCTACAGTAGGCTTACAATATCCCTGAGTCAACAATTTATTTGCAAACAGCCTGCTTTGTTGTATAAAATCCCTGTTGAGGGAACAAGCATCCATATCGTATTAATTGGGAAACAAATACACCATTAGGTGGAGAAGCAGGTATATTGTTGCATAGAAAAGGAAAGTTGACAATAGAAAAAATGAAGTCATCACGTTTGTCATAAAGTTTCAAATGTAGCATTTCGTGGGTGTCAGGTATAAGTCTAAATATAAAGGAAAATCAGTCGTGTTTTTTATTTCAAGCTCACTAAATTAGATGACATTCACAAAACCTCCAAATTTAGAATAAGATTAATCATGAAAAGATATCCTAAATGAACAACCAAATTGATACTATTTCAAAAGATCAGGAAACAAGGTATTTGAATGTATCCAAAACATAGAAAATTCATGTACATACGTATACAAAAATAGAAATGAAAAATAAATAAGTTAAAGTATGAAATGACATCCCAAATGAACAACCAGATTGGTACTATTTCAAAAGAACAGGGACAATTTATGCATAAAGAAGGTATTTTATTTTATCCAAAACATAGAGAATTCACGTACATAGAAATGCAGAATAAATAAAATATTGTATGAAAAGGCATCCCAAATGAACCACAAGATTTGTAGTATTTCAAAGTAGAGGTATAATCCATTTTGATACAATGTATTTAATTAAGTGGAAACAAAGATAATTTTTATTTTCATTTGATGAAATATAACCTGAATACAACGATTTTGAATAAGTCCGAATCTTGTATCTAAAGGTGAATAATCCTACATTGAAATACGCATCAAAGTTGAACATTTAAAAATTGATCCAGATCGTCGAAAACGTGTAACGACCTTTCTTTGACAAATATTATTGAATAACAAAGGTGTTTGATAAATATAAACATAAGACTGATATTAATTAATGGTTAAGTACAATTGAAAAAGAAAAAACATAAGCATAGAATAATTTTTATTGCTCAAAATCGAATTCAAATTATTTGAGAACTGATACGTATAGAGTACTTGTTATTACTCAAAATCGAACGCATTTCAAAACAAATTAGTAAAACTTTCCGGAGGGTAAATAAAATATACACATTAATGAAAAAAAAAAAGATTTAAAACAATATTTTTTTAAATGTTGCTGAGTACACAATGTAAAAATATAATGAAGGAATCAATGATGAAAATAATAATAATTAAAAAAGACTTGATTATTGGGAATTTTATTTCGCGATATACAATGTAACAAATAGAATGACGAATTCAATGATGAAAATCAAATAAAATGACATGATAAATGCATTTAGGACATTGATTATATAACTATCACAAGCTATTTTGGAGTAGGCATAATAATTAGGATTATTAGTAGATAGAACGTCGTCTGTATATCTGTATGTGGCGTTGAATGATTTAATGATATTTATGTATCCTGATTTAACAAGACTATCCATAAATTCTGCTTCATACAAATGCAGGAAGAAATTAGCAAACAATGGTGCAGTTTGTGCCCATTTGTATACCGATTGTTTGTTTGAAAATTATATTACCAAACACAAAAGTATGTTGTCTATCAAAAAGTCTGATTTTTTTAATGGTATCTTCAGTAAAGTTTTGTGTGAAATCTGTATGTTGCTTGACAAAATATCCAGAATCCCTATTCAGCACTAGATATTTGACTTGGTATGTGAAGCAGTTATTATATTATCATTTTTAGGTATTAGAAGTCAAAATTAAAATTTTAGAAAAGGCACTTCCATTTTACCAATTACTAAAATTTAAATTTGACTGGAAATACCTAAAAAGGCTCAAGGATATTACAGATTTTTAAAACAATTGTATGTAAAATAACTTAAGCCTAGTGTTAAATCTTCTACGGGTCCCTGCTGTATTTTCCATCGAATGAAAATTGGTTCTTTTGAAACATTTTACTATAATTCTTAAATAACAAATATAACAACAGATATAGCAGTTTGTTGTCAAGATTCGACTCTATTAGTTAGCCTACTGTCTGTTTACTCTGCTGCAGAAAAAGGAACAACGGTAATATTTTTAAGATTTGATTGAGATGATTAAACCAATTAATCATTTACTTACATGAGCCAAGTCGTTGCTTATAATTCTAATTACGAAATAATCCATGCATTATAACTCCTTTAATACTCCAAAACGTATTTTGGATTAGTGTTTAAAATGGTAAAAATTTTGACAAATTGCGGTGTCTTTCGCGTGACGCAATGATGACGGAAGAATTTATTATTTACGTAGGTACGCAAGGGGTACGGTAAAGGGTAGCTTTAAGGTCGGGTTGGGTCTAAAAGTTTGAATTTACGTCATTTTTTCCCAAAAGTTTGAAAATGCAGAAAGGTAGTTCACTTTATTACTTTATTAAATTAATTTTGGTCGTTCCAGTTACGCAAAAATCAATCCGTTCTTGAGCTGCACTAACCTACGTTGATAGTCAACTCTTATGTCATGACTACGTAGCATAAAGAACCCCGCCATTTCGTAAAAAATTATCACTGTAAACAACCACCTAGGTTATATTTTGTCGTATAAAATGATATATGAAGCAAGGATGGAGCCAAAACGGGAATTTTTAGTAACGACTCGGCTCATAATACTAAAAAAGCATTTATTTGTACCCGTCATATTGAAATCTATAAAATATTTTTCGATCTTGCTTTCTCTGAAATAGTCTAAATAAACAGCATGTTAAATGTTCCACATGTCTCCAATAAATAAAAGTAGGGTCTTTCATAACATTTTAGTATACATTTTATGACATATACACGTAAGTTTGACAATATTGACATGTTAGCAAAGTTTGAATACAAGATCTCCATAATATACAGGGTATAATGTGACAAGGTTGACATGGCGGTTTGACCTTTAATTTGAAAATTAGTTATTTAACTTACACAGCTTGTTTTATTATCATAAACACCTGGTACAAAGTATTACTATCATCTATAGGTCTCATTAAACACTTCCAGGTCACAAAAGGTCAATTGGTCCTGGTTCCAAATAGTACCTCTAAGACATTAAAATACTAATAATAAGGGGTATGGCTGATAAAATCGGGTACACAAATGTTATTGGGATAAACAATATATCACTGAAAAGTAGAAGATACACCAAATAACTGTGCTATTAAAAAATTGAGAAATTGCGTAAGATACACTTGTATCAGCCGAAGTAAATAGGTGGACAGCATCCGGCTAAGGTTCCAATAAACACAAGCCGTGAATACGTGTTTTTCATGTGGCATGCATATAATCCCATCTAGCGAAAAAAATCAACGGTAATGGTACCATTTTTACAACTGATTATTGAAGTGTTTTTAATTCCCTTAAAAATTGTGTATAATTGAATGTACCTATTACGTACAGAAACTCACAATGACGTCACAAAGTTGGGTAATTTAACATGGGACCCTATGGGAAAGGGCGAAGTGTTTAATGATACCTATACTTATATCTCAACTCTATAAAGTACCCCAATTACACAATGGATATTATTAGTTGAATATTCAAACAGTCAGGTCAAACATGAAGCACTATATAAAATTCACTGTTTGATATACTGATGACAGGAAACACTAGAAGGTCTTTATATTCTTAGATTAAATATCAATAAAGCTTTTGTATCATGTCTTTGTTTTGATCGTTATAGCGCAAATTGCTGATAAAAGGTATTGAAGGTCTAATAGCAAAGTCTAGGATACAGTGTATTATTCTTTGCTTCTGGATTGTGATTCGGACAAGGATGGGTATGTTTGTTTTTGATCGATTATATTCATCTTTATTTGTACTACTTTATCGCAGAAAATCGGTAACGGATATGATTCAATTGTATTTGACACGACCTAATTGAACCTCAATTTCAAAGCAAATAACGTTTTTGAGTATTCAGAGAAGCATTCTTTTATAGCATTAGTAATATTCTACCTGTTCATAAATACTTTGTGACTTTGTTTAAAACCAAACTAAAAGCATCGACGTAGGTTTTATTAATCTAATCACGCCTAATTTCCAATACCACGCGGGCAGATCTCTATCTGCAAATGTTTGCATGCAGATAATACGACCATATTATTGTTTAAATTATTGATCTGTTTTTTTTATTGTTGTTGAAAAATTTCTACAAATGAAATTATAAGAAATGAAATTAATTTTTTATTTTGTGTACACATAAAATAATTCACTGCGCGAATTTATTTAGTGTGCAAAATGTCCAATTCTTCCATACTTCCAAAAGAAAAAGAAAATTTTATTTCAATCCTATAAAAACGTATTTTTGATGCGTGTTACTTTTGAAAAATTGCGGTGTCTTTCGTGTGACGTAATGATGACAGAAGAATTTATTATTTACGTAGGTATGCAAGGGGTACAATAAAGGGTAGCTTTAAGGTCGGGTTGGGTTTAAAAGTTTGAATTTACGTCATTTTCCCCAAAATTTAAAAATGGAGAATGGTAGTTCATTTTATTACTTTATTAAATTAATTTTGGCAGTTCCAGTTACGCAAAAAATCAATCCGTTCTTGAGCTGCAACAACCTACGTAAATAGTGCACTCTTTTGCCTTGACTACGTGGCATAAAGATCCCCGCCATTTCGTAAAAAATATCACTGTGAACAACCACCCAGGTTATATTTTGTCGTATAAAATGATATATGAAGCAAGGATGGAGCCAAAACTGGAATTTTTAGTAACGACTCGGCTTATTAAAGTAAAAACGCATTTATTTGTATCCGTCATATTGAAATCTATAAAATAGTTTTCGATCTTGCTTTTTATGAAATGGTCTAAATAAACAGCAGGTTAAATGTTCCACATGTCTCCAATAAATAAAAGTGGGGTCTTTCATAACATTTTATTATACATTTTATGACATATACACGTAAGTTTGACAATATTGACATGTCAGCAAAGTTTGAATACAAGATCTCCATAATATACAGGGTATCATGTGTCAAGGTTGACATGGCGGTTTGACCTTTAATTTGAAAATTAGATATTTAGCTTACACAGCTTGTTTTATTATCATAAACACCTGGTACAAAGTATTACTATCATCTATAGGTCTCATTAAACACTTCCAGGTCACAAAAGGTCAACTGGCCCTGGTTCCAAATAGTACCTCTAAGACATTAAAATACTAATAATAAGGGGTATGGCTGATAAAATCGGGTACACAAATGTTATTGGGAGAAACAATATATCACTGAAAAGTAGAAGATACACCAAATAACTGTGCTATTAAAAAATTGAGAAATTGCGTAAGATACACTTGTATTAGCCGAAGTAAATAGGTGGACAGCATCAGGCTAAGGTTCCAATAAACACAAGCCGTGAATACGTGTTTTTCATGTGGTATGCATATAATCCCATCTAGCGAAAAAGTCAACGGTAATGGTACCATTTTTACAACTGATTATTGAAGTGTTTTTAATTCCCTTTCAAATTGTGTATAATTGAATGTACCTATTACGTACAGAAACTCACAATGACGTCACAAAGTTGGGTAAATTAATATGGGACCCTTTGGGAAAGGGCGAAGTGTTTAATGATACCTATACTTATATCTCTACTCTATAAAGGACCCCAATTACACAATGGATATTATAAGTTGAATATTCAAACAGTCAGGTCAAACATGAAGCACTATATAAAATTCACTGTTTGATATACTGATGACAGGAAACACTAGAAGGTCTTTATATTCTTAGATTAAATATCAATAAAGCTTTTGTATCATGTCATTGTTTTGATCGTTATAGCGCAAATTGCTGATAAAAGGTATTGAAGGTCTCATTGCAATACCAGCATACAGTGTATCGTTTTACTTTGCCTCTGGATTGTGATGCGGACAAGGATGGGTATGTTTGTTTTTGAACTTCTATATTCATCTCTATTTGCACGACTTTATTACAGGAATCGGTAACGGATATGATTCAATTGTATTTGACACGACCTAATTGAACCTCAATTTCAAAGCAAATAAAGTTATTGAGTATTCAGAGAAGCATTCATTTATAGTAATAGTAATATTCTAGCTGTCCATTATTACTTCGTGACCTTGTTTAAAAGACAAACTAAAAGCATCGACGTAGGTTTTATTAATCTAATCACGCCTAATTTTGAATACCACGCGGGCAGATCTCTATCTGCAAATGTTTGCATGCAGATGTTTTTCCACAGGCACTTCAGTTATGAGTGAAAACCTCGACATAAGTGATACGTAAGTGGGAGGTGTGTTTGAACCCTGACCGAGTTTGACCCAATACTTAAAAGTGGGTAGTGACTATTTTTTCGCTATATACTTGGCATGACAAAATATAAGTAACGGTTGTTTCAGATGGAAACTTAAAATAAACGTTGTCACTGCGGGCGTGGCACGATAAATAACCCTGCTGAATAATGCCATCAGCGGAACGACTTCGCCTATAGCTGCCGACATATCGATATAAGTAAAATATTGTTGACTGGGACGTTAAACACCATTACTGAACTCAACTGAACTCGACATAAGTGGAAGAAGTCCACTAAAAGCAATAACCCTCTGATGTATAATTGACGCATATATACTTGTCACGGACTCAATGTTTTAAAACCATACTCTAGTTGACCTGCAAAGGCCTATAGGTATTGGTAAAGTACAATAAAGTGTCTACTTAATTAAATTCATTAAACAGTAATTAAACCGGTGATAGAGATTATCATAGTCTCGTTTTTGTTTATGTATGTTTGTGTGTTAAAGGAGATTTAGTGCGTTAAGTTTGACCTGGCCGTTTGACTTTTCATTTGATATATGATATAAGATTGGGCTTATTTGTAATTTAGGTAAGACAGTTTGTCACCCGTCAAAGAATTTTCTCGCATAGCGATTGGTTAACTTGCCGGGGTACATGGAACTATGTTCGGAAAATGAACGCATGCGACATTTAGCAGTAAAAGGGAAGTAACTCGTACAACGCTGACGTCTAGTTACAGTAAACAAACATGGCGACAACGTACGCAAGTCACTCAAAATACGAAATGGAAGTTAAAAAAATCCAACTGGTAACGCTTTGACAGGGTACATAAATCTTTGACGGGGTACATGGGGCCATGTAACCTGCCAAAACCCTGTATAACTTATTATGTCCCATTACCTTTAACATCCGGTATCAAGTATAACTATCATATATTCATATCAACTTATATAGCCCCTAAATATAAATTACAAAACGGATCTGTCTACTTGACTATTCTAATTAAAGGTGAAACAGGCCAGGTCAAACTTGACGCACTATAATAACAAAACAATAATGGGCAGTCACTGAATAGCAATGTTTGTTTTTTTTGTAAGCAAATCAATGGGCTTAAAATCGATCGTATCGGTCTAATTTCATCCCTCGAGAAATATTTCAGTACTGTAGATTTTAGAAATGCTTAATCATATATCTATTGATAAGCTAATGAAATCATGATTTTATGCAGGTGTAGTTAGTTCAAAGGGAGGTGCTTAACCTTAATATATTACGCCCGGCCTCACTTCTCTTGTGGGAATTCATGTATTGAACAAAATTGCTAGGTTTAAGTTTTTTTTAGTTTACTTTTTGTTTCGTTATTTGAACACGGTTCAGAATGTTTTTTTTTCAATTCATATCATATTCCTTAAATTTAATTCTCATTTGTTAAAAGTATTTTGATTGGTCAGAGTTTTCTGTTACGTTTGCATGAATGGATTGGCTCTCAGTGACGTGATCCCATTGTGCATGACGTACAGAGGTATTTGAATTTCTACGCCATAAGGGTGCTATTTGTGTTTGCTACGACCATATTATTGTTTAATTATTGATCTGTTGTTTATTGTTAGTGAAAAATTACTAAAAATGAAATTATAAGAAATGAAATTATTTTTTCATTTTGTTATGGGAGGATGAAAAAATTGGACAATTTGCACACATGAAGTAATTCACTACGCGAATTATTTAGTGTGGAAAATGTCCTATTCTTTCATACTTCCAAAAGAAAAAAAATAATTTCAATCCTATAATGAAACATTCTATCAAGAATTTTACATTGATCATTTTAAACACCTCATGCCAAATAGGATTTAAGTAAAGGCGTGTGATGACGTTAAAGTGTCTTACGCAAAAGCTATTTTCTATTATATCTGTTGAACGAATATGGAAAAAACCAAACCACATTTATTCCACATTAGATCTGTTAAAGTATGAATCAAACACTATCGAAGTACGAGTATACGGATAGATTCCAAACATTTGTCCTGAAAGAACTAACTTTGGTCATATTGCTAAATACAAACCTACCGGCCTATATGGAAATTTCAATCCCAAAAGCAAAAACTTTGAAACTGAAACATTAGGTTAAACACGTAAACTTTAATGAGGGAAGTGAGATCACGTACATGCTACGCATGCCCGTTTAAAATCAAATCTGAGAGGGAAAGGCACATGGAACTATGTGTTTTCTATCTATTCTGGATAATAGCTAAGATATATAACTCATTGCATTCATCAATTGCAAATTTCTATCGATAGAATATTAGTATATTGTTAATAGTTAATAAGTAGTTGGGCCCAAAGGTGTATCGAGAATTGGCTCGGAAGATTTTTTCTGAAATAATTGACTCGGAGTATAATTGTCGTATTAGACGTTTCTGAAACGTATTGTTTTCGTTCATATTAGCTTAACGTGCTTAAAGGATGTTATCTAAATAAATGCATTGGGTCAGAAAGTGTATGTATCTTGAAGTTAATGATCTCGTAGTCTTGTATCAAATACCAATATAAAAGTTTTGTATAAAGCTTGATCAGAAATTATCATAATGAATAGGCTTAGGGTTTCATTGCAAATTAACCGAACGAAATGTATCGCGAAAAAATGGACTAATGTTCTCGCATCAAAAGTCAATATAAAGGTTGTGTATTGAGCTTTTGTAATAACCAATATTGCACTAACTGTTGGATTAGAAATTATCATAAATAAATAGAGATGATGTTTCATAGCAAATTTACGCAACGCTTTGTGCCATTCTTTTGTATACATTTTATTTACACAACTTGATTATCAAAAATCAATAACGGTGAAACTTCAATTGGCAATGACATATTGACCTGACCTAATAGAACCTTTACTTAATATTAGGTATAAAAGAGTACGTGTTACAAATAACCTCTCGAAAAACGAAAAAAGCCTTTGGTTAAAAAATAAATAAAACATATTGAAATAAATATATAACTTATTTCATACAGATTATAAATGTGTACATTGTTAATTTGTTAAAAGTTTTTATTAATTGTATCCTTTGCCATTCGTTGGCGTAATAATTGAGTTGAGTTGATTAATGGAGTCAAGAATATTTCACCTAGATCGAGACGTCGCCAGCTATAGGTGAAGGTGTAGAAATTTTGCCTGTGCGTTGCGCTGATGGCGTTATACAGCAAGATTCTTTATCGTACCAAGTCCATAAAGACAAATGACCTCGTTTATTTAAAGTTTCCATCCGAAAGAATCGTGACTTTCATTTCGTAATACTGAGTGCTTGACGAAAGATCAGTCATTATCTACTTTAACTCTTGGTTCAAACCCGGCCGGGGTAGGAACCAACGATCCCACTTAAGGAGAAAGCACTCTTTCAACTGAGCTACCGCAGTGGTACGTATTGATTGAAGTACAACTCTAAAGATGAAACAGGCCTTTTGTATCTTTGGCTTCGAGCTCATTGATACAGGGCGACTTCATAATCTCCAAACGCATGATTAATGTTAGATAGAACGTTATCTATATATCTGTATGTGGAGTTGAATAATTTGTCGATAATTGTTTGCATTTCAAATGATAAACGTATTTTAACATTGCATTGTTACTTTTAATCTGTATTCTATCTGAATAATTATGGTATTTTATTAACGACACGGCGTATAAATTCATCTTTGCCCCGTGGATTTTCTGAATACAAGATCATCAATAATTTTGTTTAGATTTAGGGTTTCAATTTTATAACACAATGTCATAATTACGCTCGAAGCACTTAATACTGTTCAACTGTAAACACTAAAATGTTTTGTAGAAAATAAATAACATGTAAACAAACAATTACGATGATTAAATATTTTATTACATTTGATGATGATGAGCAAGGGAATTCAGTTCAAGAAATGTATGTCAAAATATTGAATTTTTGTAATGGATTCTATGAAGATCTCGGGGGTTATTACGAACAAAGTGACACCAAGCGAGTTGAGTTGAGTAATGGTATTTTAGTTTCCTGGCCAGCACAAAAATATTTCATTTATATCGAGGCGTCGCAAGCTATACGTACGTGAATGTGCAGAAATTTTGCCAGTGCGTTGCGCTGATGGTATTATACAGCAGGATTCTTTGTCGTTCCACGCCTAATGTGACACAGGACTTCGTTTATCTTAAGTTCCCATCCGAAAGAACCGTGACTTCCATTTCGTAATACCGAGTGTTTGGCGAAAGAACAGTTACCACCAACTTTCAAGTTTTGTGGGAGACCTAGCTTAGGTTTGAACCCATGTCCTTACACTTACGGAGCGAGCTAGCACCTTAAAGTCGCCTTAAGTCGGCGCTGGTACAAGGCAGACCATAAAACACACTCTCACTTTACATGCATAACGTATATAAACAGTCATACGAACTTGTTAATAGATTAGTTTATAAACATTTATAAAGTAGTACCCATCGCGAATAGATGAAAAATTGCTGATGAAATTTTAAGTAACATTTAACAACTCTACCACTAAGCTACCGTAGTGGTTGTGTAGTTTTAAAAATGTGTTGCAAAGTATTACATTTTTATAATCAAAAACAAACATACTTATCCATTTCCGAATCACAATCCAGAAGCAAAGTAAAAAATTTGGAACTGACAAGTTAGGTTAGACACGTGAACTTCCACCAGGGAAGTGAGGCCGGGTGCTCCGGAAGGCTAAGCACCTCCTGTTTAGCTAGCTACACCCGTCACGTGTGTAATCAAAATTGTGTGAAAGGAACATGGAACTATGAGACGTCAAATATATCCAAGGCAATCCTGGACACAGAGACATCAAACTTATCAACAATACTGTGATGACGGCAATAAAACTTTTTGAGGGCCTTGATAAGCCTAGGCTTGCAATATCCCTGAGTCAACAATTTATTTGCAAGCAGCCTACTTCGTTGTACAAAGTCCCCGTAGTAGGAACAAGCTCTACCATAGCGTATTAATAGATTCTTTGAAAGTCTCGAAGGTATTATAACTGGTGGGTAGTTTTTTATTGTTAATTTTGATTAATTAGCTGTCTTATTTTGCACTACTAGAAAGATTATTTGAAATTAATTTCCTTGTAGTGCTCAGAAAAAATTGTGAAATCCAAATATTTCCAAGATGTTAAAATTCTAACAGTTTCACTAGCATCTTTTGAAATGTATAAATAATAATGTCTTAAAATTGTATGAGGGTATATATACTTAATAAACAGAAATGTGAGTGAAACTTAAAGTCAACATGAATTATAACTACTAAACTGTCTACAAGCATTTATAGTGCTATAACCTCCATTTCTCCATTTCCGTACAAAAGAAACTAGAACGTAAATACAATAATTCTTATTTTTTTATCGACACAAAGGTTGGTCTACAATAGGTGTAGTGTTGTCCCGGGGACGGGAGACATATAAACTTATAAAACAACAACCGTCAGTCAAGTTTTGTACCTTTATTCGCCAGCATGGCCTCTCCTCACACACTACGCATTCCTAGTTGCTAAAGACTTTTTTGATTCTGTCTGTATCTTCTACGCATTATAGGCGCAACCTCACACTAACACTACAATAGGAAACTGAATGAAACAATTCACTCCGGTAAACGCATTACGCAACTGTATTAAAAAGGAAAGACTTCAAATAAATAATTACTAAAAATATCATACATTATGTATTACTAGATGGTCTGTTAGTCATTTGGTACTTTAATTTTGCCTGTTAATTGAAAATAAATAAATTCATTAAGAAAGCGTTTATTGATGACGTCAATAATTCTCATGCGTAAAATAGTATCGCATTTTGGGAATTTTTCACGTAATTAATATTCAAATGATAATTACATTTTTTATTTCACCAAGTACTGAAAATGTATATTTTATGGATCAACAATGTAGGGTGAGCAGAAAGAAAGCTGTCATATGCTTTAAAGTTGTAAAACAAACGGACTGGAACACGATCGACTACAGCGTAATAACTGCGAATAAAAACATCATGATCAGAAGAGACAGGTAAATGTGAATGAAATATTCGATAATGCAAAGTTGTCGCGTTCGTTTAAAATAATCTTTATGGTGTGTGTTTGAAACCATTTAATAAATTAAATGTATCACATTAAAATTAAAATATATAAATGTTTATACAGTACCTTGAAATAATCAAATTTTCACATTGTTTACCCTTCACCCTTTCTGGACACTCAGACTTACTTCCCTGGTGGACTTAAAGTGTTTGACCTAATTTGTCAGTTTTTCTTTTATAATTCAGTTTCTAATTGAATAAATATGAATTTTATGAACGACACGACGCAAAACTTGTAAAACAAACGTAAGACAATGATTTTACCATAAATTTTGGAGTAGCGGCCTAATGGATAAGCCGTCAGTCTACAGATCCAGGGTCTTTTACCGCTGTGAGTCCCCCTTAATCAAGGCATTAATCATTCATAAATTGAAAATTTGGCATTTACTGAAAGGTGTAAATAAAAGTTAAAAAAAAAAATCAGGAAAAATATTTTTTTCTTGATAAAATCAATTTTAGCTGTATAACGCTTATCCTTAATTGTTTTTTAAAATTGTAATGATTTTTTATCTGATATGATCAGTTTTTAACATGTATATATTAATTTATGGATGGCAGTGTACCCGAAACTAGTTTCCGTCCAAGGCTGGGAATCGTTTATACGGAAGTTTTGTTGTATCTCTGCTGGTTGTTGTTTCCCCGATGACATCCCAAACTCAGTAGGCAATAATTGTGTATTATTGTCAGAAATATATTATTGTCGTAATTTGTTGCTAGTTAATATTTAAAATTCTAAATAGGACTAAGGTATGCTCCCTTATGCAAAGTATTTCCTTAGCTAAATTTGGTAAAATATATTTTTGTCCTTTGGGTTTCTTTTCAAAATCTTGCAAGAAGTTTTGGTTTTATAATTTTGTCCAAGCACTACTGTGGAATGTATTCCGAAACGGCCTTCTAGTGCTGTAAAATTAAAACTGGTATAATCAAAAACAAACATACTGATCCATTTCCGAATCACAATTCAGAAGCAAAGTAAAAACTTTGGAACTGACAAGTCAGGTTAGACACGTGAACTTCCACCAGGGAAGTGAGGCCGGGTGCTCGGAAGGGTTAGCACCTCCTGTTTAGCTAGCTACACCTGCCACGTGTGTAATCAAAATTGTGTGAAAGGAACATGGAACTATGAGACGTCAAATATATCCAAGGCAATCCTTGACACAGAGACATCACTATGTACTATAGTAGACATGAAAGTATAGTCTACTATAGTACATCAACATGTACTATAGTAGACATGTGCTTTTAAAAAATTGTCATTTGTCATTGTCAATATAGGAATAAAATATTTATTGAGAATGATTATGTATACACCTGTTATTGTTAATGATACAGTTAAAGGCCATCTGTATAAAAGGGTCACCTGTTTATAAAGACCAGTAGAATAATTGTTCTTTATCTTATAATTTTTATTATAATTTATATCATTTAATTATATAAAGTTCATCTGCCCATGAATGTCACGTTTACAAGTTTCCTTTGTGGCCTTTATAGAGAGGTTTGACTGTTTCTATATTTCGTTATATACTGGTACACAAAACTGTGTGGAAGCGCGTGGCCTAGTGGTTAAGGCGTTGGACTCATGATTCGAAGGTCGTGGATTCGATCCCTGGACCGGGCGATGTGTTATGTCCTTGAGCAAGACACTTAATTTCACGTTGTTCCAGTTCACTCAGCTGAAAAATAAATGAGTACCAGCAAAATGCTGGGGGTTAACCCTGCGATGAACCGGCGTCCCATTCAGGGGAGAGTCTTGTACTCTCAGTCGCTTAACGCCACCGAAACCGGGATAAGCTCCGGCCTGATGGGCCTAATGGCTCGGGACAGACTTTAACTTTAACTTTAACACGAAACTGTATATACTGGTAAACAACCAGTATATAGTAAGAAGAACTAGGTTTCTGAGGTTGTTGACATGTTGTTCTCTTTTATGTATGGCTAATTATTGGTAAAATTATATATTATACTAGTTTTAATTTTACAGCACTAGACGGCCGATTCGGAATACAATTCCTCGTCAGTAGTTCTTGGACCAAAGTTGTTTTCAGGATGTTGAAAAGATGCTCAAAAGACCAAAATATATTTTACCAAATTTAGCTAAGAGAATAGTTTGAGTGAGGGAGTATACCTTAGTTATTGGTTTCGTTCAGATTCACCAAAACTGGTATGGGTTTGTATGTAATAATTCTAAACTGTCTATATATATGTGTTACATATTTTATAAAGCACTGATTGACATTTTTCTCTGCCTTGTTGTTTTTGTTGAATGTTGCTTAAAGTCGCATCAGCAATTTTTCAGGTATTCATGACGAGAACTATTTTATAAATCTCTATGAATTAAGTTGAACAAGTTTGTGTATACACGTTAAGTGTGAGTGTTTTTATATTGTCTGCCTTGTACTGACGCGCACTCAGGGCGACTTAACCAGGTGAATCAGTAAAGACCAACAGCAAGGAAAGTTCAATTTCCAGCATGCGGTCTGAGCGGGACTCCAACTGACAGCGGTGAGAGAACCTGGATCTTATCCATTATTTAAAAAATCGATATTTGGTTTTACAATGTGACGTCATGTCATGTTCATTAAATTTAGTGTTGGTTCTCAATTTCTCAGTACAATACTCATATACCTATATTTTTTGTTACAATACTACTCACAATGCATATTTTATCAATATTTCTTTTTACAAAAAAATCAAAATAATATCTACACAAAGGGTTTACTGGAGTCAATGAAAATGATTAGACAAAAATTATGAAAAAACACTACTCAAAAGGCGTATTTTTTAATTATTTTTTTTTTTACAAAAAATGTGGAAATAATACCTACACAAAGGGTTTACCAAATCCAATGGATATGATTAGGAAAATATGAAAAAGTCACTACTCAAAAGGCGTATTTTTGTAACTATTTTTTTTTACAAAAAATGTGAAATTAATATCTAAACAAAGGGTTTACTAAACTCATTGGATGTGATAAGAAAAAAATAGAAAAAATTCACTACTCAAAAGGCGTATTTTATTAATTTTTTTTACAAAAAATGTGAAAATAATATCTAAACAAAGGGTTTACTAAACTCATTGGATGTAATTAGAAAAAATATAAAAAATTCACTACTCAAAAGGCGTATTTTATTAATTTTTTTTACAAAAAATGTGAAAATAATATTAACAAAGGGTTTACTAAACTCATTGGATGTAATTAGAAAAAAATATAAAAAATTCACTACTCAAAAGGCGTATTTTATTAATTTTTTTACAAAAAATAATGTCAAAATAATAATTACACAAAGGGTTTACTGAAGCCAATGGATGTAATGAGAAAACAATATGTAAAATGTATAGACAAACAACATTGACCTGTCCGACTGACCTTTAATTTTAAAATTTATCATGGACCAGTACATTTACGGATAAGGAACACATGAGTTCATTTCATCAACAGCATGGGGAAATGTACATTGTTTATATATGAACCGCGAATCCTAACACTACCCATATACTGGGTGGACCCGCCTGTACGAAGATTCCTAATGAGAGGTCAAGCAGACAGGTCAATGTCGTTTGCCTATATCGGACATTATTCTTGTTTTGCGCTTGTTAAGTTTAAAAGAACATCTTTCTCTCTCTCTCTCTCTCGCTCTAGCTTTCTCTCTCTCTCTTTTTCTCTCCCGTAGCTTAACTAAAGCGTCGCTATTATGCATCTTCCTCTCTCTCTTGTTCTCTCGTAGCTTAACTGTATTGAATGTCATTAATATCTCTCTCTCTCGTAGCCGTCATGGGCATCTAAACTCACAACCCCATTCTCTCTCTCTAATCTAAAATTTAAATATACAAGCTGGTTATATTATGGGACATAATCGTATTCATAAACAATATGAAGATCTTTGACCCGACTGCACAAACATAATTAAAGTTAATTATTAATTAAACGACCATAAGTGCAACACTAAATGATTTGCTAATTATGGTTCAATTAATGATTAACTTTTATTAGGCTTTGCAGAACATGGCCCTGATTTTTTATTCCATGTTTATAAGTGGGAGGTCGTGGGTTCGATCCCCGACCGGGTCTGACCCAAGACTTGAAAGTGGGTAGTGATTGTTCTTTCGCAAGCAGTTGGGTTCTTTCGGGAGGGAACTTAAAATAAACGAGGTTCCATGTCACGACGAGCTTGGCACGCTAAAGAACCCTGCTGTATAATGCCATCAGCGCAAAGCGAGGTAAAATTTCTGCACCCTATAGCTGACGACGTCTCGATATAAGTGAAATATATTGACTGGGACGTTTAATACCATTACTCAACTCAACTCTTCTATTCATTAATACAAGTAAGCAGATTGACCATATTTAAACTTAATGACCTCATTTATGACAATTTCTGATTGTTATACCTGAAATATTTATAACTATAAGGTTTTCATTATCTCTAAAATCTTCTTTAGAATAATTTTTGTTGAAGTTTAATTGCCCTAAGCACACTGGGAACTTCTGCCACTTCACTTATAGCTGGTGAAGTCTCGATATGAGTGAAATATTCTTCTGTGGAACGTAAAACCCAATCAATCAATCAATCAATCAATCAATCAATCAATCAATCAATCAATCAATCAATCAATCAATCAATCAATCAATCAAAACGAAATATTCACCTTCAGTTCCCTTGTCGGTTTTATATGCTTCTTATGTCTATTTTGACAAGTCTTTGCATAGGGAACCGACATTGACCTCTCAGCTTGACCTCAACATTCAAACATTATTATGGACAAATGCTAAGCATCAATAATGTCATACAATTATGTAATCTAGCAATGCTTGAATTATTAGAAATAATGTTTAACTTTATATCATAAATTTATACTCTACATTTATTATCTCTCCTGGTATAGGTAAACAACTTTGTCCGCTTGACCTTTCATTTAAATATGGTACTGCTGTTTGTTTATTTATATATATACTGCTCTCATTGAACATTGTTTGTATTATGACTGTATGTCTATTGTAAATCAAGTAAATTGTTATTAACTTACGGAATAAAACAAAAATGAAGTGCATTTATGTATAGGTGTCTATTTCGGGTAAATTATGGGAAAGAAGCATGCAATGTTTATACAGTAACTGCTGAATCCTTACACTAACAATGCATTGCGCGGATCATTGTACATATGATTTTTCCTAATGAAAGGTCAAGTAGACAGGTCAATGTTGTTTACAATATTCATCTCAATATGAATCGATAACAGTTAATGTATATTATCTTTCATTGTCAATGTAAACATTCATAGCATTATCAGACTATTATTTAACATCCTCTATACAAATCGAAATTTCAAACTTTATTTTAGCCAATCAATAATGGTGTAAGTATATTGATTCAGCCACTCGGGTACATTTCCGGCCAATTAAAATCGCTTTTATACTTTTATTGTTTAAATGTAATATCCATGATTTGCTGATGAAAACAAAAATGATGTTAAAGAGACTAATTGGGAAGATCTGTTTCTAAAACTTTAGAGAGGACATTATATTTGAAAGAAAACGAAACATTTTTTGAGAGAGTGAAGTTGTGTATTTAATTCTTTTGGCAAAAATGAACGCTTGAGAGACAATATTTAAAAAATGTTAAAAACCACAGAATATATATACATATCGGTTGTAGGTATTATTTGTGTATTTGTAAAAAATTCAAAATTTGAATCAAACTTACAAGTTTTTGAACGATGTCCAGGAAATTTTAAAATGGATTTTGTGAGTCACTTAAAAACTTTGAATGGGTTGAGTAATGTTCTTAAATGTGTAGATGAATGTACATTAACGGAGGACTGTACCGCAGTGAATTTCTGTAAAGATGGCGGTTCCACAACATGTGACATATTACAGGCAGCAATAGATATGACAACATGCGAAACACTTGAAGAAAAAGATGGATGCACCTTTGTACAAATGGTAAGTGTTTAAAATCGGTTCTGGCCCTAGCTCTACTGGACGCTCACAAGTGTACACATTTACGGTTTATAATTATGTTTGGCAATGGTCCGACGATATTTTGCAGAGTTTATAAACATATAGGAGTCTATGTAATGTAAGTAGGGGTCATAGGTAAGGTTAATTTTGACAAATGAACGCGTACAGGCGTGAATATACGTACACACTTATAAGTAATACCCATATATGTAAACTAGTCTTCCAGTCAAACTTATCTATAAGGGAACCGGTAAAAGTGAAAATCATTAGATATTTATTTATTTATTTATAAACATCGAACAAGATATGCTATGGCAATTGTGTAAAATAATGACCACTTCCATGTTAGAAGTTCTCGTGTTTAACCTCATTTGTCAGCTTCAGGATTTTTACTTTTTTGTGTTTATGATTTGGACATAGATTGGTATGCATATTTTGGACACATACATGACATTTTATTTAAAAGGGCATTATATGGGCATTTGTCAAACTGATACATGTATCATATGTAGATAAACGGTCTTACAATCTTCATTTTTTCGAGAACCTATTCGGAATTTCTAATGAACACTAGTTAAAGGACTAATAAAATAATAAAAAATAAATGAAATAAAAAAACTTGGAGGGTCGAATAATTGTAAATATCACATAATCGAAAAAAAATCCATGTCCGAATCACAATCCAGAAGCAAAGTAAAAAGTTTCGAATTGACAAGTTAGGTTAGACACGTGAACTTCCACCAGGGAAGTGAGGCCGGGTGCTCCGGAAGGGTAAGTTTTTAATTTTGCACATCTATTCCGGAATAAAATCCCTCAATAGCAATGGTTCAGACTAAAATTAAGACAAGTATGTTTAAAATGTTGAGATAAAAAAAAACAGGACTGACCTTTATTTACCAAATCCACCCAAGGCAATATTTTGAACGATAGCATAGCTTTTTTGAGAAATGATAAAATTTACAAAGCGGACAATTTTTATTAACGAATATTTGTTTTAAGGGTTTTCTGAACATTGCTGTAAAATAATCTGCAGACAAAACAGAACTGATTAAAAAAGATATTTTTAACTGAAAACATGTTTAAGCAACATATTGATTCAGTTTTGATACAAATTGATAAGTAAAGATTGTTAATCCTTGTCATTCTGTAAAATAATAACCTTATAATGAGTTTCCATGTAGGATGGGGAAACCAAACCAGAGGGGTTAAACATTTCATTTAGAGACAAGGTTTGCCGTTCAATCCCTCGGATGAGATTATCCTATCTTAATTTGATAAACTCATAATGCATTCTTGTTTTTCCATTTAAATGCCACTATTTGATTTAAAACTCAAATTACATAGACATCGACGCCATGATTGAAAAATTTAAGTTTGTTATTCAACATTCGACTTCAATATTAATATCACCATAGGAAAGAATGTACATGGTGTTGGTTTATACGATATGTATAAACTACAAAACATTATTCATTCTCCAGGTATTGTTGAGGATTTTATAGAATAATAAAATAAAAACTAACGACAGCATGATTCTTCTTGATTGAATATGGCACTACCTGTTTGACTATAGCTCAATATAATGTTTTCATCATTTAAAGTAAAAAATTACTTCTCACACTGTGACACAAGTAATAGCGTCCTGAAGGCATCTGTGATTTATAAATTTCAATGCTTGGAGGATCCAAGTGTTACGTATGTAGGTAAAACTAAAAGATTCCTTCAGAGACGCATCACTGAACATAAAAACCGGTAGAACCATATTCAATCATGTAAAAAATTGTAAGAGATGTAAAGAGTTTGGGAACACCAAGTGTTTCAATACTCTAAATAAAGGTAATTGAGACTTTGACTTGGTATTCCTGGAGGCTTTACATATCAAAGATGAAAGGTCTATCCTAAATAAACAATAAGCGGGTGATGGGACAACTTTCTTATTGAATGAACTACAATAACCTTTAGGCTAAACCCTAATTGGTTTTTCACTTTCATGTGACACTTGTGTGTAATTATATTGTATAATTTGTAAATAATGCTCTACACATATATCTTGTACTTTGTAATTTTAAGTTTGTTAAAATGTAAGCTTGATAAGAAATATTGTGTATTCAAAATATATTGCAATATTAAGAATCATGCTGTCGTTAGTTTTTAGATTATTCATTCTAAACTCCGATCTTTGATGAAATATTTCTATATTATATATTATGGGAGAAAACCCAATATTGCTGATACGCGGAATATTGTTTATTTATCTTACGTCTGAAAAGGAAAAAATTAAATCGAAATATCGATTTCATGTCAGTCCACGACAAATCAATAATGAATTTACTTACTTGAGGCTATGTGCCCCCACCCTTGATTTTTATCTCTTTTTGCGACAAATTAAAATGCCATTTTGGAGGATGTTTTAAATGGTAAAGAATATTTAACGAAATGGCTGTGTTTTATATGACATTGCAATAACAGAAAAGTTGACTATTGGCGCAGTTTAGTGTACTCCAAAGATGCATTGATTTTGGCACTGGCTTGAGATAATAACTTAATAAAGCCAAAATGTTTTTGACATAACAAAAGAATATTACGTTAATATTCAATATTAAACTAATTTTTAACTGCGAGATACCCTTCATCGTTTTTCATACGTACATACGTAAAATCTAATTCTTTAAAAGGAATGACTGATAGCTGTCATATCACAAATTACCTGACTGAATTACAATGATAACAGAATGTGGTATTTGGGCACCTGGTCAGAGGTTCCAGGTTGACGTGTGTTCAATACCACTTTCTTTTAACATTATAATTTGGTCAGTTTAATTTGCAATACAATCCACAAAACCATCTATCAATTATTCCTTTTAAGGATTTGGATTAGGCGTAGTTGTTAAACAGGAGTATACAGGCTTTTTAAAATTAGACTTTTATAAGAAACTACCATTGTACATTAGATCACTTCCTAATAAAATGGTACTAAAAAAATTGTAAAATTTTGTAAAATGTGGCAACAATTTTTGAATAACGGGGTGTAAGTAATAATGAATATAGTATAAACCTGATGTAATTTTGCAGCATAGGACGATCGTTTTGATTTAAAATTCCTCATCAGTAGTGCTCTCACCAAAATTATAGTAATTTTTAGAAAGATTTTAGAGACAAAATTATTTTTACCTAATAAAAACTAATATATTAGATTAAATATGTTATTAAATTAGAGTAGATATCTGCATGGGTATAATTGAAGTCGGATTTGTAGCATCGACCTAGCTTGTGTAAGTAAATTGATATAAAAGTTTGTTAGGTCCAATTTGAAATCATAAAAACTTTTTCCATTTACTCAGACAAGGTAAATAAACAACAATTGTTACATCAAACAGAAAGCTTGATGGTATATATATATATGCCAACAACATTGACCTGGCCGCTTGACCTTTCATTTTGAAAGTTTATGTAAGATGATCCACCCAATACACGAATAGTATATGTCATAAACAATGATACACCTGATACATGGAGATTGTTGGAATCTGCAATGTATATATAATCAAAAACAAACATACTAATCCATGTCCGAATCACAATCCAGAAGCAAAGAAGGGTTAGCACCTCCTGTATAAACAATAAATGTTTTCCGTGATGTAAACGAAAAGTACATCCATTTTTATTATAAATAAATGTGTACTAGTTTATAATTTATATCTTTTAATGAAAGGTCAGGCAGACAGGTCAATTTTGTTTACCTATAATTAGTAACTTTCTCACCTGACCATTTTAACAATATAACAAAACATGAGTAGTTTTTCTATAGCTTTTTATTTGTTCAATATATATATTGACATTGTAACGTCGATAGCAGTCAAAAGTTACAGGAACATTGTGTGCGAAAGTAATTGCAATATTTAAGGTACGAGGGGAGGTCAAAAAGTTCATAGAATGGGGTCTATATTGCCGCAACAAACCATACATTATCATTATTTTTCAATATAGCCCCCTTTTACCCCAATGCACTTAGCTTAATTTTTTTCAGACTGTCTATACCTTTAAAATAGAAGTCTTCGGTTTGGTCCTGAAACCATGCCTCTGTGACAGCCTTTAGTCCATCATCATCAGGAAATCTAATTCCCCGTAAATGGTATTTCAAGTTTCTAAATAGGAAACAATAACTGGGTGCCAAATCGGGACTGTAGGGTGGGTGATTAAGTTGTTGGAACTTGCATTCACGAATCGCTGCTTGTGCAATCCTTGACTTGTGCACAGGTGCATTGTCGTGAAGAAGCAATAGCCCTCGGTTAAACTTTACCCTCCTTTTTAATTTAATAGCAGCTTTCAGCTGCTTCATTAGATCAGCATAGTAAGCCCCAGTGATAGAGACTTCAGGAGGTTTATAATTGATTAACAGAACACCCTTAGAATCCCAAAACACAGATCATTCATGATGAGGGTCTCCACAGACGTAACATTTTCCTTTGTGATGGCATCAGCTGGCTGACCTGACCGTGGGTCATCCTTCAGTGAGGTGCGCCCACGTTTAAATTCAGCTGACCATTTTGCCACTGTGGAATAGGCAGGACCACTGTCACCGTACACCTTGGCCATTCACCGGTTAATTTCTTTGGTATTTGATCCCTCTACTGTGAGGAACTTCATTACTGCCCTAAACTCAACATTTTGATTTCCATCATTGCTTGATGGTCACCAACTTTGAATGCTTTTTGACAAATAAACTTGATATGTTTAAAATGGCGGAATGTTGTGTTTTCTAAATAAGTAAAGAAAATGTGTGTTACGCCTGGCTGAATACGCTGCTCTATGAACTTTCTGACTTCCCCTCGTATTTGATTAATTTGTCGTTAACTTATCAGGTTCTATAAAGGTTATGAAAAATAACTTAACCACACCATCAATCTATAGACGTATAACCTGTAGCTTGTAACATATGAAATTGAAAATTACTTTAAAAATATATTAATGGACATTTTGTCACGTGATTTAACAAAATTGTTTATCGAATCAAAAACAAACACACTAAATTATGCCCGAATCACAATCCAGAAGCAAAGTAAAAACTTTGAAACTGACAAGTTATACACGTGAACTACCACGAGAAGTGAGGCCGGGTGCTCCGGAAGGTTAAGCATCTCCTGTTTAGCTAGCTACACCGGTCACGTGTGTAATCAATTATTTTGTGAAAGTAAAATGGAACTATGGGACGTCAAATATATCAAGGACAATACTAGAGAATCACACTTATAAACAATACTGTGATGACGGCCATACAATTTTTTGAGAGCCTTGATAAGCCTAGGTTTGCAATATCTCTGGGTTAACAATTTAATTTTAGAATTTAATTTATGATTGGCAAATAAATATCTACAGTCCAAACTGTCTTAAAAGGCACCTCTATATCAGGGTCACCTGCTTATAAAGGTCAGTAGAATTGTATCCCAATTGTTCTTTATTTATATTATTTGAACCTGTATATAAAGGCTACCTGTCCATAAAGGCCACTTTTACTGGTTCCCTTGGTTAACCTTTATAGACAGATTTAACTGTATCAATTTCTGTCTAATCGGCAGATAATCTCCTTCCTCGTAAACTCATTACCGTAGTTTGTAGCCAACTGCCATCTATATCACTCCCTGTCGGCAACTGAGTTTCGACTCCTTTCCGTTGGGCCTGTTTAAACTTTCGACAAGTCTGTTATATAAATTATTCTTTTTTTTTGCCAATTTAATTTCAGTCTCTATCGCCCAACCGAAATAAAGAAAAATACATCATATTGTTGACGTACTTAATGACTCGATCTTTCTCTTTTATGACGTATTGCGCAAGTCAATTTTGTTTTATATATATTTGACAACAGGTATTGAAACAGAACAACTTCCTGCTCTTCAGGCAGTACTATAGTACTTTATGATTTTAAAAACAAGACGGTCAAAAACGCAATATATATAGGTCACGATGACGTTAATGTTATTGTCTTAGTTGATAAATATTGTATGTCTATGTCTTTTGTTTAATAAAATGTGTATATTCCTTGTGATGATTTGTCTTGGCATAATATTGCCTGGTATTCGATTATTGATATTCAACTGGAGAGAGAGAGAGAGAGAGAGAGAGAGAGAGAGAGAGAGAGAGAGAGAGAGAGAGAGGCCCACCTTCGCAGAGATTTTAGTTATTATTAATTCCGAACGGCATAGTCTACCAATTCTGCAGTTGCAAAGTTTGTATATCTTTCATGCTTTCGATATTATAACAGCGATATATATGTGGAAGCTACACAGGGGCTACTTACCCTTTCGGATCACCCGGCAGGAAGTTCAATTGTTTGCCTAATTAAATGGGAGTCTATTGATGCAAATGCATAAACACTTTTAGCAATACACTTCAACCTGCCTTAAAGGTCACCTCTATATAAGAATCACCTGTTTATAGGCAAGTAGAATGGTGTACTAATTGTTATTCATATTGTTTAAACATGTATATAAGACCACCTGCCCATAAAGGCTACTTTTATTCGTTGCCTCAAGTGATCTTAATTGACAGGTTTGACTGTATTTACAAGTTTTCAAAAAATTGTACTTTGCTATTTAGATAGCGATTGGAACACGAATCGGTATTGTTCTTTCGATACTTACAATACACCGATGTATATGAAGCTAACTAGAGAAGAAGTGCTTACCCTTCTGGGGCATCTAGTCAGAAGTTCATCAGTTTTAAGTAATTTGTCAATTTTCAAAATTTCGATTTGCCTTTTGAGATTTGAACAAAAATTGTATATTTCGCTTGCTAGACAACAGATGATTATGCTTTTGTAACATAAGACCAAGCATTCGGTTCACACGTTCGACTCCATTATCATTGTCAAAGATTTTACTTTAATTTTGAGATTGTGATTTGAACATAAACTAATGTATTTGTGATTGATACAATGTATGTTGATACTATAAGTAATAAATATTTCGACAGAAAAGGCTTGCCATTCCGGAGCAATCATAATGTGTCAGTTTTCAAAGTTTACTTTGGTTTTAGGACTGTGATTTGAACATGAACATCTAATGTATTCGTGTTTAGCATATTTATATACTTTAAATGCGGAATTATAAATAATATGTACACTGCAAAGCTTGCTATTCCGGAGCAATTGTAATTTGTCGGTTACAACGTTTTTACTTTGCTTTTGGCACTGAGATTTGAACATAAACTAATGTATTCGATCTAGTCAGAGGAGGCTTGCCATTCCGGAGCAATTGTAATTTGTCAGTTTCAAAGTTTTCACTTTGCTTTTTTAACTGACCATAAACTAATATCTTTTTAGTTTTACATGTAGTTTCAATTTACATGATAAATTATATATTATATATAGACAGAAGAGGCTTGCTATTCAGGAGCAATTTTACCAGTTTTCAAGGTTATTTTGCTTGTAGCACTGTGATTTGAACATTAACTGATATGTTTATGTTTTATATGCGTTTACACTTTAAAATCATAAATTATAAATACTATCTAGAAAGAAAAGGCTTACCATTCCGGAGCAATAGCAATTTGCCAGTTTTCAAGGTTATTTTTTGGCACTGATCTTTGAACATAGAATGATACGTTGTGTTTGACATACTTGTATATTTATTTATACTTTATGAATTATATATAATATTTAATCAATAACCTGTTATGTAAAGCTCACGATTATCGACCAAAGGCATTGCCATCCATTACACTCAGTCATACACGGATGGATATACTAATTAGTCAGAACGACAGTTATAAGATATAATTCCCAATTGGTCAAAGATGCAAAGACTTTGTGAATAGATAAGTTGGATTTGTTTTAGTATTTATTCAAGCTGTGGCTATTACTTTAAAATAGTCATTAACTTTAATAAGTGTTTTTGTTCTTGGTCGAGCCAATTATTGCTTCAAACAAAAATACAGTCAGAAACAATTGAAATATAGATATGCATATGTAAACAAACGTCATAGAAAGCTTTGCTTTGTTATGACCAAATTGGCAGAAACCAGAACTTCAAGACTGAAACATGTACCGTTGATTTTAAACCATTTTGTTTTAAACTGCTTGGCTAATATATTCGTTTGATAAAATTTTAGTTTTAATTTTTTTCATATTATATAATTTCAAAAAACAATATGCTATTGTTGGTCACAGGATATGCGTCTTAGGTGAATATGGATACTTACATAATAAAACAAACAATACTCGTGGTACTATTGAAATTTGTAAATAATATGAAAATGATTGCAATTGACGCAAAAAATTGTTCTTTAAAGCTCAACTGGGAAATGTAAAATATTTATTTTTGAAAAGTAAGCCAATTGGATATATTGGGTATTATTATAATTGAATTTTTCCTGCCAAATTAAAATTAAGGATACAGTGATTCTGTGAAGTTTGGATGATTTTAGATTCGTGTTGACGCATAAGGAGATTTGATTTTAAAATGATTGGAATAATTAAGGCGTACATCAAGTAATTCTTAATTCAGAGGAAAACATCTGAGCTGTAAAATGAGAGTTTCGGGGTATTCTTTATCTTTTTTGTTATTACTTGAATTTGTGTGCGAAATATCTTTACAACAATGCAAGACAGGAACAATAACGTCGAAGAAAAATGGTAAAATGTTAGAAAATTATTCTTTAGATAAAGTGACTTTGATAGGTTATAAACAGTGTGCAGAGAAATGCTTTGTTTGGTCAGATTGTGTGTCCTTTAATTATAATAAAATTGACAGATCATGTGAGTTAAATACAGCGAATGAGACCGACGTGTCTCTGAGTACGAATGGGGATTATATATACACGGATAAAACTGATATAGAACCGGTAAGTATGACTATATTATAATAGTATGGCCAATTGTTATAATAAATATTTGACGTCTCATAGTTCCATGTTCCTTTCACACAATTTTGATTACACACGTGGCGGGTGTAGCTAGCTAAACAGGATGTTCTTACCCTTCCGGAGCAGCCGGCCTCACTTCCCTGGTGGAAGTTCACGTGTCTAGCCTAACTTGTTAGTTCAAAAGTTTTTACTTTGCTTCTGGATTGTGATTCGGACATGGATTAGTATGTTTGTTTTTGACATATGGAAATAAAACGGTTTACAATAAAAACTATCAATCTGTATAGCCTGTAGCTTGTTAAAGATGGAATTGAAATTTATTTTAAGAATATATTCATGAACGTTTTGTTACAAGCTGTTAACAAAATTGTTTATCGATTCAAAAAAATCATACCAGTCCGAATCACAATCACAGTCTGTTCAAATGTTTGAACCTCTATTCTAAAACTTTTTCAATTGAATATTGTTTTCAATCGCTACAGTTCAAACTTCTGAAAAATAGTTTTTTGAGAATAGTGATAGCTACAGATGCATCTTGAGAAATAGTTTTTTTTTAAACTTGCATACAATCAGTCATCATGTCTGTTTAATTAAGGTTATACTTTGCAGGTGTATTCATTGTGCATAAATAGTCATGAATTGTGAATTATTGTTTTTAGTAAATTGAGGCTCTTAGATGAGTGGGGTTTAATGTAAAATTTATTAAACGAGTTCAATAAATAAATATGTCACGAGGCTTTATATTAAACTCTCAGAGTCTAAGATTCTTTAAATCACAACTTGAAATATCAAGAAAAAACCAGCAGGTTAATGTTATCCTATACCATAAAGATACAGCTGATTTCTATCGAGGCCAGACAAATCCCTTATAAATAAATGCGCAAGTGAAAATATAGGTCTCATTACAGTTAGTGTTATTAATTAGTTGCTTTAAATAAAATTGACAAAAAAAACAGTTCACGAGGTGACACGTCGTAATATTTTCCATATTTACGTCCAAAAGAAATGAAACCCATTTAGAAACTTTAAAAAGACATTAAAATTCTGACATAGTTTTCACATGACGTCACAAGGCGCGAACCCTACGTAATCAAAAACAAACATACTAATCCATGTCCGAATCACAATCCAGAAGCAAAGTAAAAACTTTGGAACTGACAAGTTAAGTTAGACACGTGAACTTCCACCACGGAAGTGAGGCCGGGTGCTCCGAAAGGGTAAGCACCTCCTGTTTAGCTAGCTACACCCGCCACGTGTGTAATCAAAATTGTGTGAAAGGAACATGGAACTATGTGACGTCAAATATATCCAGGGCAATCCTGGATAAATGATTTTGCTTTAGTAATTACCATTGACCTTCTAGCCCTAGCTGAGTTCCTTTTAGACATGTCTAGTTTGTTTTCGCTCAAATAGTCTTAGAGTATTTGGGTTTCTGCTAAGCACACACACATCTAAATTATCTGCCACTCTGAGGCTAATTTATAAGCTAATTTAAAAATTCATAAATAATGAAAAGCAAATTAGTAAAATGAATTTATAATTTCGAGCAGTTTTTCAACGAAGAATTATGCATGTGTATTTAGTGATGGGGGAAGTCATATCAAGTTGTTCTTTCTCTATAGTGTATTTGCGCGTTACTGCCAGGTACACCAACATCTAAATTATCTGCCACTCTAAGGCTAAATTATAAGACAATTTAAGAATTCATAAATAATGAAAAGCAAATTAGAAAAATGGATTTATAATTTCGAACATCTTTTCAACTAAGAATTATGCATGTGGGGATATAAGCAAATTAGAAAAATGTATTTATAATTTCAAGCATTTTTTCAACTAAGAATTATGCACATCGGAATATCTAGCAGAATTATGCATGTGGTGATACACATATCAAGTTACCTCTTATTCTAATAGTCTAGTGTAATTTCGTTACTGCCAAGTACAACTTCACATCTAAATTATCTGCCACTTTATATTTTATTTATAACCATTTCAAAATTAATAAAAAACAAAAAAGCAAATTAGAAAAATACATTTCATAATAAGCTATATAAAATAAATTAACTTAATTCCCTAGTGCCTATTGCCATTAGACTGATAAACATCGCCTTTGTAAGTATAATATATTTATAAGTACAAGCACATTTTGTTCTTACCATAGTAAACCATATTCTACTGTGCATAAAGGCCATTTTGAACATGCATTTATTACGATTAAATTTGTATTTGTATCTTTTTGTTAACATTTTAATTATATTTTAACAAAGAAAAGAGAGATCTAAGTGGAAAAAAAATATGTTTTCTTTTAAATCAGTCTATATGAGTGTGTGCATATCATAAATTTTGCCACTTTTTCAATAAAATCAAAATGGTTAAGTATAAATACTCCTACTAGGTACCTCATATCTTATATGTAGGTCGTCCAGGTGTGAATTGTCTTTATTTAATCACACAGGTAAAAGGTACATTGGTTGGTAATTTGGGGCCCAAATGGATAGCTGGAATACATATTTTCTGTCACAAATGTGATTTTTTCTATATACAGACGTCCATCAAAACATGCAGCATTGACAAAAAAATAATTTTGAGTTAGGTCTCTGAATAGTAAACAATTATGCACTGTTAATTTGTCCAAACAATTCTTTATTAAAATGTAATTTACAATATTCCATGTTCAAAATAGCCTTTATGCTTAGTAACAATTTAATTTGTGCAGCGAGCGTAAATATACATAACACAATTTACTATATGCCACAAAAGTTGCACATGTATTTTATGTTATAAATTAAAGAAAGTGATTTGTGATATTCTAATTTGTGTTTACTTAGTAAAAATAATTAAATTCTCAAACATCAAAGGTTTCCCTTTACCAATTATCAAGCATAGATGTTAGCATGATAATCGAACCAAACATACCAACCCAATGGATAACTCGCAATCCTAAAGAAAAACATTCAAACTTGCGAATTAAGTTAATCAAAACAAACATACTTATCCATGGTCAAATCACAATCCAGAAGCAAAGTAAAACTGACCAGTTAGGTTAACACAGGATGAAATCACATCTTTATGCATTGCATAAAGATGCATAAAGATGGTCTTTATGCCATCTTTAAGCATGCGTAAAGATGCATAATGTCCAAAGTCCTTTATGCATCTTTAAACCATCTTTATGCATGAAATATTATAAATTATAATTCATAAATATAAATAAAAATATATAAATTGAAAATAAAAATTATGTTTTTTAAATAAATTTATTTATTTATTATTTTTTAATTAATGAATTAATTATTATCTATTATTATTTATTTCTTCGTTAATTTATTTATTGATTAATTAAATTATTATTTATTTTATTATTTATTTATTTATTTATTTATTTATTTATTTATTTTTATTTATCTGGTAATAGGTATTTATAAATGTATCTTGGATTAAATATGTGACGAGGTAACAAGTGAAAACTAGAATTTTGTAATAAAATTTCATAAATTACATAAAATCTCTCTCTCTCTCATCAGGTCGATATTATGCATATTAAGTCTTTCACGAATTTATAAATGTATGGGGTAGCTGTATAATTACTATAATTACAATTACAGGTGATTTTACCTGTAAGCAAGAGATATATTTTCATCACATGTGTCGGGGATGGTTTAAATACATGATATCCTGAACATTTCGTATTTAGTAAGAGAGAGAGAGAAGATAAAATGTTTACAGTGTAGTCAACAAAAACCATTCCACTTTAAGATATTAAACATAGCTATTATTTTATTTATTATTTATTTATTTATTTATTTATTTATTATTTATTTACACGTCAGAAACACATTAACAAAAATTGTGTAGTGGATTTGTCAACCAGTGAAATAGCATGGATTGGCCAACCCCGGTGAAAAACTGTAACTGTTCATTTCACTTTATTTATTTATTTTTTTTATTTTTTATTTATTTATTTATTTATTTATTTATTTATTTATTTTAATAATTCCTATACTGTATTAAATTTTATTGAGTCGTTTCCGGCAATTTTTTATGTAGTTGGCAATAGTCTATCTATGTAATTAAAAATCAAATCAAATCAAAACTGAATAAAAATCAAAAGTAATCACCGGTTTTAACGGGTAACAGTACAGGTAAATAACTTATTTTGTAATTAAGACATTTGTTAATTCTGTACCAGTATTGATGTAGCAGAGATAACAAATCAGAGATAGGGTAATGTACTGGCTCAAACTCAAACTTGTTTTTAAAACTGCTGGACTAGTTGCATTTGAACAAAAATAATTTAAAACGAAAAAATATTAACCACCTATTTACACGTGTGGATATTTTTATTTATTGGTGTCAACTGAAACATTAGTATTAAAAAATACAGTATTTTGTAATTTATATTTTAATGTTTACAATTGTAAATTAAACTAATGCAAGTTATGTTATAGTAGAAAAGTGCATATGAAAATTTCAAAACCAGAACTGTCTTGTGCTGCTTTTTAAAAGCATCATTATAAATAATAAATAAATAAATAAATAAATAAATAAATAATAAATAATAATAAATAATAAATAAATAAATAAATAAATAAATAAAAAATATGTTGGTTTTTGTTATTATAATTCTCTAGTTACTCAGTTTCCTCCATTATCCCAGAACTCCCTGAGAGAGATGGGAGAGAGAGAGATTATAACTTGGGATAATGTGTGGCCTAGGCAAATTAAAAATACATTGAAGACATTCAAACGCATTATTCAATTCAATTCTTTAATTAACTGTGTTCCTTACTCCACATTAGCAAAATATATACAGTAGAGTTCGGCTATAGCTGAATTTAATAGGCACACTTTTTAGTCCCGGACAGTATATCGACATACAATCGTACAACATAGTTTAGTGGAAGACTTACAGATCTTGTGGCACTTGACTTTACATACGTCTCAAAATCCTGGATGAGACAACGGTCCTCGTTACCTCTGTAGTCCTTATGTCAATTGAGAGAGAGAGAGAGAGAGAGAGAGAGAGAGAGAGAGAGAGAGAGAGAGAGAGAGAGGGGGGGACATCAGATGCCGAGTGAACTAAAGGGTGCGTTGACGGATCAAGATCACAGCACCTTTTACCGCTTAGATTCGAAGCCCAACCAGACTAATCCTTCACGATGTGAAAATGTTTGCTTGTCGACTGTGAACTATCCTAGAACCGTCAGGTCGTCTCAACATAACTGACAAAATCTTGACATCCTCAATTTCTGTTCAGCGATTATAACGTCTCTGCTAAGGTTTGCATCAAACTGGATGGGACAGGTTCTAGTGTAAGACAATTTCTCAGTTCGCTCCGCTTTTACATTTATAAGTGAAATAATATAGAGGAAACTATTACTCCGCTATTCTGATAATGTTGAAAAAAGCTATCTAGATAATGATGATAAAAAGTTTTAATCCCCCAAAACATATTAATTTGTGTTCGTCAAACAAAAAGTTAGCTTAGAATATCACTAGGTCTGAGAGAGAGAGAGAGAGAGAGAGAGAGAGAGAGAGAGAGAGAGATTTGGGTTAACAACTTTACAGTGCCGTTCTTTAAAAAAAAATTATCAAATTATCAACTCGCGGCTTAGAATATCGCCAGGTCTAGGGGCAAGGAGAGAGAGAGAGATAGATTTGGGTTTACAGTGCCGTAAACTTTTTAAAATAATTATCAAATGTATTCAAGAAATAGTATATGGCAACAGTAATAAATATTCAGATTTTGAAATAGTTCTATTGTGTTAATATCAGATTAAAGTGTCAACATTATGATGTTTAAACTCTCTATTGAGATTTATTTAATTTTTGCAGAATGAAATCATTGCACTTCTGTTGTTTAAAAATCATTACTTCAGTTACTCTTTCTCTCATAAAACAGTTTAATGATGTGATTGATTAAATGAGGTTTTACGTCTCTGTTAAGAATATTTAACTTATATCGAGATATCACCAGCTAAGGTGAAAAAGTAGAAATTTTGACCTTACAGGGAGGGTACGCCTGACACGACACATTTGTTTTAAGATCTCTTTCAAATGACCCATGGCTTTCAATCCTGAGTGCCGAGTGCTTGGCGAAAGACGTCACTACCCACAGGCTATTTTTAAGTCTTTGTCAGACCCGATCGCGTTTTAAACCCACGACTTCCAAAATACAAAGCATCAGATTGAGATACCATAGTGACAGTTTTAAACGTGAAATGTAAAACCATAACATCAAGTGGATCTGTGTCATTCATTCATTTTTCACTTTCAATGTTACAAGGATTACAAAATATCATTGTAACTTGTTCCTCTATCTTTAATTTGTACAATACGAATGTATTTTCTTTTGAAAATTATTCATGCATCAATAAACAAAGTAGTTTACGGTATTTCAATAATAAGAAAATAGTTTTATGGACAATTTAAAATAAAAATTATTTAAAAGTACAGTTTTAAGAATAATTGTAATTTATTGTATATAAAATGTCGAATTAAAATTAAATATTTTTTATCATTTTATCATTTTTAACAATTTATTATTTTTGTCATTTTTATTTTTAATTTATCACTTTTATTTTTAACACACACACACACACACACACACACACACACACACACACTTTTATTGCTGTAAAATGTATATAGAGTGGTACAATATATATTCTGACACTGTAAAATCCCATTTATTTTTAAAATTCTCAAAAATTTATTTTCGGTCATTTTCCATAAATATTTCACTGTAAAATGTAAAATTTGTTGAAGTTTTTCTTAAAAATATAAGAAAAGAAATTCCATTGTTTTTAATAGATAAACATTCAAATTCAACGAAAAATTTATAAAAATGAAATCTACAATATAATCATGCTTAACATGGTTGCTAAAAATTTACAATGCTGTTCAGCTTTTTTTACTGTTATAAGATGGACAATATTTTGGAAATTATTGGAATAAACTGCAATAACTGAATTCACACAAATTCAGTGCACATGGAAAAATGCAAGAAATAAAATCGTTTTTTTTCCAGCAAACTCACAAAAAATGTCAAAACTTGGGTGGTTTCTACCAAGGGATATGAATAACTGATTGATATTAATGTTTGCTGGTCAGATAAATAAGTGTATTACAGGTGAGGTTTTAGATTCCTTTGACATCTTGGGTCAGTTAACCTATAAATTATTCCACTTTAGAATGAAAGACAAAATAATAATAATTTATTATTATTATTATTTAATTAAAATATTTTACATAAGGAGTAAAATGACATATAGGTATATATTTTTTAAATTATTATTTAAAATCTGAAAGTTTTAGAGCTGGTCACGTGATCACATGGCCTAAATTTACTTGTATATAAATTATGAAGTATTACATCATCTCTTCCGTGGCCTAATGGATAAGGATGCAGAGTCAGATAATATTGTATATTCTTGGAACCCAAGGGTCGTGAGTTCCAGTCCTGCAGAGGACAGATAAGTAAGTAGGTTAAAAATGAATTAAAGGAAAAGCAAATAAAATAATAATAATAATAAAAATATTAATAATCAAAAATAAAATAAATAAATAAAAAATTAAATAAAAATAAAAAAACAATGACTAAATAAAAATTTAAAGATAAAAACAAAAATATTTAAAGTGAAACAGTGCAATAATAGTTTTGAAATAAATTAAAAATTATTTTTAGCTTCATATTTATATAATTTAAAATTAAATAAAAATTGAAATTTGAAACTGAATTATATTAAATCGTATATAAAAGCGAACTAAAACTGAATTTAACATAAAGATACATAAAGATGGCGTAAAGATGGCATAAAGGACTTTGGACATTATGCATCTTTACGCATATGCATAAAGATGGCATAAAGATTGCATAAAGAAGGCATAAAGACTGCATAAAGACATCTTTATGCCACAATTATGCCATCTTTACACAATTTTTATGCATGCATAAAGACATATTTTCGCGCTGTTAGACACGCGAACTTCCACCAGGGAAATGAGGCCGGGTGCTCCGAAATGGTAAGCACTTCCTGTTTAGCAAGCTACACCTGTCACGTGTGTAATCAAAATTGAGGGAAAGGAACATGAAACTATGAGACATCAAATAAATTTAGGGCAATCCTGGACACAGAGACATCAAACTTATTAACAATAAATGATGTTATCGTGTTTACATCAACTGACATCGAGAGTAGCTGTGAGAGTCGCTGTCACATTCAATACATATTGGCTTACAGATACGTTTTCTTTGTGGCATCTTTGAATTAGATTGATACCATAAACTTGGAACATACCACCAAACATGGTGCACGGAAAAATTCTGTAATCCGCTTAAACACGGGATAACTAGCCTCACGATGTTCATCATTGTTATGATCAGTGTTGATGTCCGTTGATTTGGGTTTGTAGAATGTGAAATATCTCTTGAAAACAAGTTAAAGTTTTAATTTTCATTTTTTGTTCGAGATGCTGGGAGATCCGTTTAGGTTGACCATGATTGATGTGGCTATCATGCATTACATTAGGAAATGTTTTGATTTACTACTTAAGGCGGTTCTGCACATTAGTCCTGATTTTATTTCTCTACACAAATTTGCGAATACAGATTCGATACCGAACACATTATACATCCGTACCATAAATATACCCTAACCTTTTGTTTTTTAAATCACATATCATCAGTAGCAGTCCTGAATGTCCTACAATAGGAATTGTAATCATCAGTAATCTTGATATGTGTTTATCTATTGTTGTCTGTTCGTGTTTGCTACTTTATCATTTACCCGCATCGTGGGATGTTCTAAGTGGTGTTGTATGATGTTAATCACTCGTTTTTTTTATCTTGATAAGCAGTTAACAACCAATTTCCTTGTTTCATATTGGTTACAAAGGCCCTCAAAAAGGTTTATGGCCGTCATCACAGTATTGTTGATATGTTTCATGTCTCTGTGTCCAGGATTGCCTTGGATATATTTGACGTCTCATAGTTCCATGTTCCTTTCACACAATTTTGATTACACACGAGGCGGATGTAGCTAGCTAAACAGGAGTGCTTACCCTTCCAGAGCACCCGGCCTCACTTCCCTGGTGGAAGTTCACGTGCCAGTTCCAAAGTTTTTACTTTGCTTCTGTATTGTGATTCGGACATGGATTAGTATGTTTGTTTTTGATTAACCAAATCTGCCAATTCCCAGTTTTCACATTTTGTTTGATAATGGTTCGAACTTGGTTTTGTATTGCTTTATATTTGTATTATTTGTATTGTATTTGTAATACTAAATGACGAATCATGTATTGTCTAAATTTGCTGCTAGTTAAAATTTTAAATTCCTCGAAACCTAAGGTTTACACCCTTTCCTTAGCTGATTTTGGTAAAATATATTTTGATCCTTTGGTTTTTTTTTTTTTTTTTTTTTTTTTTTGATATCTTGGAAATAATTTTCGTTTAATAATTTTGGTGCAAAGACTACTGATGAGGAATTGTTTTCCGAATAGTGAGGTAGAATTAAAACTGGTATAATATGTAATTGATACTAATATTATGTATAACATTTTTCTGAATTTTCCCGTATGATTTCATCATTCTTTTTACTCATTTATAGAATTGTACTGGATATATTTGACGTCACATAGATCCATGTTACTTTCACACAATTTTATTACACACGTGGCAGGTGTAGCTAGCTAAATAGGAAATGATAACCCTTCCGGAGCACCTGGCCACACTTCCGTGGTGGAAGTTCACGTGTCTAGCTTACCTTGTCAGTTCCAAAGTTTTTACTTTACTTCAGGATTGTGATCGGACACGGATTAGTATGTTTGTTTTTGATCATTTAAAAAGTAAAAAATAAGCCCCATTATTTCAAATGGAAAATCAACAAGCCAATGGTTATGTAGAAACTTATACTTTTTAATGTTATCATGTATACATGAAAGTCATAGAGTGATATTAATATTATTGTTATGTTTTTGAGATTTTAACATGGTGCTAAATAATTCAAAATACTGATATCATTTCCTCAACGTCGTGTCTAACGAACCAATCAGTTAATTTCGTTTTTTTCCCCTTATATTTTTTCATTTCAACGTGTTAAAAATATTTAGATATCCTCAAATATGGTCAGGACACTACTGATGAGGACTAAATTAAAATTAAAAAGTGTTTAGTAATAATTATCAGAAATTTTATCATGAGTATTATGTAAATAACAGGGGCGGATACAGGATTTTTTGAAAGGGGGGGGGTTGAGAACTATCCAGGATTTTTTGAAAGGGAGGGGTTGAGATCTATACAGGATTTTTTAAAGGGAGGGGCGAGAATTATATCAATGCTAGATGCGAGCGCCGAAGGCGCGAGCTTCCAGAGACGATGGGTCTAGGGCAGAGCCCCGATAGGGGCCAAGAAAATAATTTTAATCAGTCAATATCTCACTCTCTCTCTATCTTTAAATTTTTCAAAGGGGGGGGTTGCAACCCCCGCAAACCCTCCCCTAAATCCGCCACTGAATAATATGTTATCAGTTTTAATTATAAGCATTGTATCTGGTTTTCATCTGATATAAAATCATGCGGAAACGTACTAGTACCGATTGATCTTATCAGATGATTGATTGATTATTTAGAATCATTGTTTATCTTACTATTATAGTATTTTTGAAATACTTAATATTTAACATGCACAAATCTCCCATACGTTATAGAAATATGTAGAGTAACAAATAAATAGGTATAATAATTTAGAAAAAATCTCATTGAAGTTACAGTCACAGTAAATTTTTTTTGGTCTAAATTGTTATGTAAATATGTGATAATTTTATGTGTATTTGTAGATATAATGATAATAATAATAATAATAGTAATAATATTGCTCCATGATTTGTGCGCATGGTAAAGCTATGTGTGTAGAAGTTGAAGACCATTATTCTATCCTTTTAAATTTATATATGCCATAATGAAAAACAGACAATCCGTGTTTAAATCGCAATCTCAGATAAAAGTAAAAACTTTGAAATTGGCAAATTAGGTTCAAAACGTGAACAGGGAAGTGCTGCCGGGTGCTCCGGAAAGATAATCATCTCCTGTTATGAACTAAACCAGTCACCTGTGTAATTAAAATAGGTAATGAAAGGAACATTGAACTATGAGACGCCAAACAGATACAGGAAATTTTTGGATACAGAACGATAATACTTATCAATAACATTATGATGGCGGCCATGAACAATTTTCGAGGGTTACAACACGCCCTGGCTCGCAATTTCCCTGCGTCACAGATTTGTTTGTAAACAGCTTTGTTCGTTGTATAATATTTATTATAGACATATTTCTTATATTTCATATGTATAAAATTTGTTTTGCTTATTTGAATTTTTGTAATGAAAAAGGGGTTTCAATAATTATGTGTCATTTGTTAAGAACCACGTGTTTTCATTAGAAATATCTAATGAAAGGCTTGTTATATTGACTAATTAAAAAATCCAAGCACAAAATCAATTAAAGTCAATAAACCTTGCGTACAGAAAAAATATAAGCATTATTGCAAAAGTATAACATAAAAATTGCATTACAAGAAGTTGCTCAAAATGGTGATACATTAAAATACACGTGACGGGTGTAGCTAGCTAAACAGGGGATGTTTACCATTCTGGAGCACCCGGTCTCACTTCCCTGGTGGAAGTTCACTTGTCTGGCCTCACTTGTCATTTACAAAGTTTTTACTTTGCTACTGGATTATGAATCGGGCATAGATAAATATGTTTGGTTTTGATTAAACTTTGATGGATTTCTGTTTGTGTTTTTTCTTTCATTTGGTGTAAAGAAAATTATCCATAACACATATATACCGGTCAATGTTCAAATCACAATCACAAAAGCAAAACTTTTAAAACTGACAACTTAAGTCAAATAAGTACCCCCGTAGAGAGGTTACACGAAAAATGCTTCATTTGTCGTAATTAAATTATGGATCAAAAAGTTTGTGAGAAATATCGAATGAAAAACTTATGGGTTATGTTGACTTATTAAAAAACAAGCAAAGATCAATTGGATGTTAATTACCCTTGGTTATAGAAAAAAACTAGTATTATTTTAATATCATAACATCAAAATTGCATTACAAGAAGTTGTTTGATATTGTAAAACTTTAAAGGTTTTATTTTTAAGGTCAAGTACTTTTATTCAAATGTTCAAAAGAATTTTTTCTATAATAATGTTTACCTAGTACATATAGACCACGCACAGTGGGGTGTCAGTATACACATCGTATATTAACTCAAATTACGATCGACCATTTAGGGTTGGTACAGATAAGTTAATCTTTTATCTTTTGTGTAATTGATTTGACAAAAGTGTTTGCCTATTTGGTATTTTACCATTTATGTTCGGTACTTTAAAAATTGAGGCAAAAAAGTTTTGTTCGTTTCTTGTCTTTGATCCTGTAAATTTATAAACGAAATGTGCCACCGGACAAGCACCTGTTTATCAACGAAGCGCTTTATTAGACAGTAATATCGGAGGTAAAACATATGTCTAAGAAATAAACCAACAAACAAACAAATAAAAGAACTGAAAAAAAAAAACAAAAACAAACAAAACAAAATAATAAATCTTTGATAACCTAAGTTTAAATTAAATGAAGTCAATTTCAATAAAACCATTTCATTATAAACTCGGGAAAACAATTTAAGTAATACATTTTTGATGACCTCGAATTATTAGTTAATGTAAAGTGAAGCCATTTCTACAATCTCATACAAATAAAACTATTTCAAAAAAAACAATTTACATAAAATTGTTTTGATAACTTCCAATTATTGGTTCGTATTAAATGAAGTCATTTCAATAAACCATTTCATAAAAAAAAACTCGAAAGAAAATTTAAAATAAATTTTAATGACCCCAACTATCAGTTTATATTCAATAAGTCATTTTCTTTATTTCATAAAAATAAAACATTTCATCAGAAATTTCATAAAAAAACAATTTAAATTATTAAACTTTGATAACCTCCTCCAATTATCAGTTTAAATTAAATGAAGTCAATTTCAATAAAACCATTTCATTATAAACTCGGAAAAACAATTCAAGTAATAACTTTTTTGATGACCTCCAACTATCAGTTAATATTTTCTGATATATTATTCATAAAACCATTCATAAGTAACTCGCAAAAAATTAAGTAATAACTTTCTGATGGCCTCGAATTATCAGTTTATATTAAAGAAGTCAATTTCTTTTATTTCATATAAATAAAACTATTTCATAAGAAATGTTATACTCAAAAACAAACATACTAATCCATGTCTGAATCACAATACAGAAGCAAAGTAAAAACTTTGGAACTGATAAGTTAGGTTACATACGTGAACTTTCACCAGGGAAGTGAGGCCGGGTGCTTTGGAAGGGTAAGCACCTCCTGTTTAGCTAGCTACACCCACCACGTGTGTAATCAAAATTGTATGAAAGGAACATGAAACTATGAGACGTGAAACATATCCAGGGCAATCCTGGACACAGAGACATCAAACTTTTCAACAATACTGTGATGACGGCCATAAAACTGTTTGAGGGCCTTGATAAGCCTAGGCTTGCAATATCCCTGAGTCAATAATTTATTTGCAAGCAGATTGCTTCGTTATACAAAGTCCCCGTAGTGGGAACAAGCTCTACCATAGCGTATTAATTGGGAAACAAATACACCATAAACAGGAGAAGCAGGTATATTGCTGCATAAAAAAGGAAAGTTGACAATAGAAAAATTGAAGACATCACGTTTGTCATAAAGTTTTAAATGTAGCCTTTCGTGTTCGTCATATTTCAGGTATAAGTCCAAATATGAAGCAGAACTTGAGGAATCAGTCGTGTCTTTTATTTCAAGCTCACTAGGATAGATGACATTTACATAGTCTCCAAATTTAAGATTGTTAAGAGACAGAACGTCATCTATATATCTGTATGTTGAGTTGAATGATTTGGCGACAGTCTTCTCTCAAGATGTAACAAGGTTCTGCATAAATTCTGCTTCATAAGAATAAAGAAACAAACCAGCAAGCAATGGTGCACAGTTTGTACCCATTGGTATACCGATTTTTTGCTGAAAAACTATATTACCAAACACAACAAATATGTTATCTATCAAAAACTCTAACATTTTGTTGATGGTATCTACAGTATATTTTTGTTTGGAATCGGTATGGTGCTTGACAAAATAACCAGAATCCCTGTTCAGCACAAGATATTAGTATCTTGGCTTATCGTATTTGTAAAAGAAAGATAAAAAACAATTGAAATAGCATTGTTTTGATAAATTCCAATTATCAGTTTATATAAAATGAAGTCAATTTGAATAAAACCATTTTATTATAAACTCGCAAAAAATTTAAGTAATACCTTTTTGATTACCTCCAATTATCACATAATAATAAATGGAGTCACTTTCTATTATTGTTGGCTACACGTCTTAATGGCATATTCTTCTATTCGCCAAATGATAATGACTTATAATGGAATAACTACAGTACAGACTTGTCGAAAGTTTAACAATTTACTACCTAAAAGGAGCCGAAGCTCAACTGCTGAGTGGCCAAAATATACAGAACAGACCTGTCGAAAGTTTAACAATTTACTACCTAAAAGGAGCCGAAGCTCTGGAGCTGAGTGGCCAAAATATACAATACAGACCTGTCGAAAGTTTAACAATTTACTACCTAAAAGGAGCCGAAGCTCTGGAGCTGAGTGGCCAAAATATACAGTACAGACCTGTCGAAAGTTTAAAATTTACTACCTAAAAGGAGCCGAAGCTCTGGAGCTGAGTGGCCAAAATATACAGAACAGACCTGTCGAAAGTTTAACAATTTACTACCTAAAAGGAGCCGAAGCTCTGGAGCTGAGTGGCCAAAATATACAGAACAGACCTGTCGAAAGTTTAACAATTTACTACCTAAAAGGAGCCGAAGCTCTGGAGCTGAGTGGCCAAAATATACAGAACAGACCTGTCGAAAGTTTAACAATTTACTACCTAAAAGGAGCCGAAGCTCTGGAGCTGAGTGGCCAAAATATACAGAACAGACCTGTCGAAAGTTTAACACTGAGATAACGAGAAAGTTGACAATAGAAAAATTGAAGTCATCACGTTTGTCATAAAGTTTCAAATGTAGCCTTTTGTGTGCGTCATAATTCAGGTATAAGTCAAAATATGAAGCAGAACTTGAGGAATCAGTCGTGTCTTTTATTTGAAGCTCATTAGGATAGATGACATTTACATAGTCTCCAAATTTAAAATTGTTAAGAGACAGAACGTCATCTATATATCTGTATGTTGAGTTGAATGATTTGGCGACAGTCTTCTCTCCAGATTTAACAAGGTTCTGCATTAATTCTGCTTCATAAGAATAAAGAAACAAATCAGCAAGCAATGGTTCACAGTTTGTACCCATTGGTAAACCGATTGTTTGCTGAAAAACTATATTACCAAACACAACAAATATGTTATCTATCAAAAACTCCAACATTTTGTTGATGGTATCTTCAGTATATTTTTGTTTGGATCCGTATGATGCTTGACAAAATAACCAAATCCCTGTTCAGCACCAGATATTTGTATCTTGGGTTACCGTATTGTAAAAGAAAGATAAAAACAATTGAAATAACATTGTTTTGATAACTTCCAATTATCAGTTTGTTTTTAATTGAAGTCAATTTCAATAAAACCATTTTATTATAAACTCGCAAAAAATTTAAGTACTACCTTTTTTGATTACCTCCAATTATCAGTTGATATTAAATGGAGTCACTTTCTATTATTGTTGGCTACACGTCTTAATGGCATATTCTTCTATTCACCAAATGTTAATAACTTATAATGGAATAACTACAGTACAGACCTGTCGAAAGTTTAACAATTTATTACCTAAAAGGAGCCGAAGCTCAACTGCCGAGTGGCCAAAATATACAATACAGACCTGTCGAAAGTTTAACACTGAGATAACGAGAATGAATCGAATCTCGACTGTAGTGTGGCCAAAATATACAGTACATACCTGTCGAAACTTTAACAATTTATTACCTAAAAGGAGCCGAAGCTCAACTGCTGAGTGGCCAAAATATACAGTACATACCTGTCGAAAGTTTAACACTGAGATAACGAGAATGAATCGAACCTCGACTTCAGTGTGGACTAGATATGGATACCTAAAATCTGAAAAACTGTCGTAAGATAGATATAGCAGCTGCCGGGATGCCACAGAGGAGCCGAAATCAACTGTCCATTCGGAACAAATTCGTTAGCTTAAGTGTTAAACTTTCGACAGGTCTGTGCTGTATGTAGCTAGTGAACGAAGAACTTCCGAGAGATAGAAAGCGACTAGTGAAGGACAGGGTAAGACTTCCTCTTGTACCCCCATCTATTAAATTCTATGTAAAATTTTTGAAAAAATTATTTTTCAAAGAAATGTTTAAAATTGCGCGATTCCGTCATTTTTTGAGCTTTTTTAGTCGAAATTAAAATTTAGTGGAGGGTACAAATGGAACTCTTTCCAAGGGCAGATTGGATAAAGCTAAGGAGGGGTCATGATTAACTGTTCATTTTTGGTTGTAATTCGGTGTTGAATTTTCGACAAGTCTGTAATGTAGGGAAAATAGGTCCATAAATCTTTGATGAACAAAAAATCTCACGATCGATAGTAGTGGATTATTGATTTTTTATGCTTTAATAATTAATCCCTGACCTACCAGACAGTCATATTGGAACAATGAATAATAATAAGAATAATATTAATAATATATATTATTAATAATATTTTTAAAACATTAAATTAGAATGTTATATATATATATGTTACAATTAATTACACGAACAACTATGTATTTAGCTTCTTAAAAGCAATAGTTTTAGTAAATATAATAATAATAATAATAATAATGAAAATACTATAAAGAAGAAAAAGAACAGCGAATTGATTATAATACCCCCCCCCCCCCCCCCCCCCCCATAAAATAGGTTTTACTTATAACCCCTGGCCCCGGTTTCACAATAATTCCTTAGCTAAGATTTTCCTTAACTAAATTTAACAAATTTTTGTAATCTTTTTTTGGAACTTCTGGTAAATATTTTTGTCAAAACTAAATGCAAATGTTTTAATCTAGAAGTGATCTTAAAAATGACACCTTAAATTCCTCAATTTCTTAAAATTTAACAAAATTAAAAAGATTTGAAATTTTGCAAGATTTTAGTTAAGGAAATTCTTAGCTAAGGAATGATTGTGAAACCGGGGCCTGCAAACAAAGTTAAGGGGGTATATAAGAATTATCCTGTCCGTTCGTCGGACCGCCCGTACAATATCGTATCCGCTTTATATTTTATAATCAATAATCAATCGAAGGATATTGATCAAGCTTACCAACATTAGACGATGTATCAGATACGAAATTTAGGTGCATAGGTCAAGGGTCAGCGTCACGAGGTCAAATAGAAAAATAGCTATTCGACAACGATGGAGACTGCTCAAGTTTTATAAAACGTAAACAAACAACAAGTTTTATAAGACGTAAACAAACAACAGCTGGTTATTATCACTTTAAGAGCGAGCACTCTACCAACTGAGCTACCGCGGTGGTGATGACTTGTTGAAATTGGATTTTATTTTATTTTTTGTAGAGTTTGGCTCAAACCTGTTCGACGGTGAGTTGTCCTTCTGGATATAGATGTGTACCATTCAGGAATGGACAGACGAGGTGTATATCTTATTTATTAGATAAACCAGGTACTTGTTTTTATTTTATTGAAGAGTTCTATTGATACCCTTCATTGATGATACCCTCGCAAACGAAGTTAAGTTGTTACATAGGAATCACCCTGTCTCTGTCCGTCTGGTTGTCCGTCCCAATATCGTGTCCGCTCCATATCTTCCATGTCTATGGGTTGATTTTTATCGAACTTGGAGCATATGTAAACCAAATTGAGACGATGTGTCGCATACCAAACTTATATGCATAAGTCAAAGGTCAAGGTCAGGAGGACAATAGAGGGTAAGGGGTATTTGGCTCACAAGAGACAGTTCTGGCTGTTTTTTTTTTTTTAATTTCGGCTGACTTGGAAAAGCCTAAACCTGACGGAAGCAAAATATTCTGAACATTTTTGTTATAAATATTTTTTCTAGAATTTTACATATTGTACCATATTTAGTTTCGCGTGTATTTATTTTCGAGGTATGAAATTTAGACATTACCGCATAGTTAAATTTTTGCGTTTTTTTAATAAATATGCACAATAACAGAATAAGCATAATATAATTTAAGCTTGCTATTAATTTTCGCGCGAAACAAACTATCGCAAAAAGGCGAAAATTAATATACCGTGAAAATAAATACGTTTACAAAATTTTGAATATTTTTGTTATAAATAATTTTTCAAAAATTTTACATAGCATTTACATTGGCAGGGTCGCTCTAACTTTAATCGAATTTAACGAAGAGTATTTGTGACATAATTGATTCCCAATCGAAATTTTAACATTGATTTATTTCATTGGTTGGACGATCTAAAGTGCCACCTTGTGGGTAAGAGCGCCTTTTATAATGACATTAATTTGAATCACATTCGGTTGTTTGAATTCATTTAATCAAAAACAAACATACTAATCCATGTCCGAATCACAATTCAGAACTTTGGAACTGACACGTGAACTTCCACCAGGGAAGTGAGTCCGGCAGCTCCGGAAGGGTACCGGTAAGCACCACCTGTTTAGCTAGTTAAGAGTTTAACGTCCCAGTAAGTATATTTCAAATTTACCACCAACCCAGATTTTAGGCAGTACTTTGTGTAATAGTTATACAATCTAACCTGTCTATAAAGACCACCCAAGGGAACAAGTAAATGGCCTTTAAATGCAGGTTGCCTTTATTTACAGGTTCAAATAACATGAATACAGAGTTATTAGTACACAATAAGCCCATGGTCCTTTCACACAATTTTGATTACACACGTGGCGGGTGTAGCTAGCTAAACAGGAGGCGCTTACCCTTACGGAGGACCCGAACTCACTTCCTCAGTGAAAGTTCACGTGTCTAACCTAACTTATCAGTCATACTATAATGTTTAAGAACACTGGGAATTTCTTCGAAAGATACATACTTAGTAAGCTATACAGGAGGTGCTTACCCTTCCGGAGCACCCGGCCTCACGTCCCTGGTGAAAGTTCACGTATTTAACCTTACTTGTCGGTTCAAAAGTTTTCACTTTGCTTCTGGTTTGTGATTCGGACATGGATAAATATGTTTGTTTTTGATTCTACTGGTCTTTATAACCAGGCGGTCCTTATAAAGAGGTAGCTTTTTAGGTAGGTTGGATTGTAACTCACTGTTTTGTAATTACAGAAACATGCCGTAATACAATGTTGGGGAAGGAGTATAGTGGAACAATAAGCATTACAGCTATGGGTATAACATGTCAGCAGTGGAGCTCAAATACCCCACATACTCACACATGGCATAATGAAACGGCTAATTATTGCAGGAACCCAGACAATGGGATGTATGGGCCATGGTGTTATACAGTGGATCCCAACAAAAGGTGGCAATACTGTGATGTTCCATTTTGTGTAAATAGTAAGTACATATCCTAGCTGTGACTCGAACCCACGGCCTTGAATCGGTCACGGATCTATGCACTGGTTAATTTGCATCTAAGCTGCGCTTAGAACCAACTGTTTTGACTGGGTCAAGATGAAGAGTTGAGTAATGGTGTTTAAAGTCCTAGTCAAGAATATTTCACTTACATCGAGATATTGCAAGCTGTAGGCGAAGGTTCAGAACTTTTGCCTGTGTGATGCGTTGATTCAATTTTGTAGCATGGTTCTTTATCGTGACCTCGTTTATTTAAGTTTCAATCCGAAAGAAAAGTGACTTTCATTTCGTAATGCCGAGTACTTGGCGAAAAAAACAGTCGCTGCCAACTTTCAAGTCTTGGGTCAGACCCGGTCGGGGATCGAATCCACTAACTAACTCTACCAACTTAGCAACCACAGTGGCCTAGGGTTAATAGAACTGTTAGTTGATATTAAGGATAAGGATAATATTGTTTTTCGTTATTCCACATTTACACATGAGATAAATTGGCATCACTAGTTATCAATATATCTCTTTTTTGTTAGCTCAGTATAACATTTTCGCCCGTACTGTAGCATTGGCCTTGTGATGATGGACTAAACACACGACTTGTCATGCGAAAACCTCTTTTTGTGCATTATCGAAAATTGTGTAAGTTTTTCAATCAAAACCCGAGTACCCGTTGACATCCATAAATTGAAGGTACAAAGATCTAAGTAATGGCATTTTAAACCCTAGTCAAGATTCGTTGACCTTTATCACTATGGTCAGTTCCGGGATGAGAAAGAAAATTAATCTGAAGATCCTAGAGAAAATAAAGTTCTGAGGGGGTGGAAGAAACTAGGGCGACTTTAGAAAAACCATTGACAAGCGAACTTACAACTCTTCACACTGAGAGGGATTTAAGGGGTGTAAAGAAATACGTTTTGCAATTACAGTATATACGTGGCAAAAGCTATGGGATTTTTAGGCCCTATACAGGTCCCTCCAGACACATTTTTGCACCCGTCCTTCTAAATTAACTGGTTTGGTTTCTCTGACGTTTTAATTGGTTTTAGCCTTCTGTAGCACCTGACCTCATTTCCCTGGTAAAAGTTTACTCGTTTAATATACCCTAATATTGCCAGCTTTGGGATTGTGGTTTGGACACGAATTACTATATTTGCTTTGGAATTTTTAAGAACTATTCTAAACAACGTTTTTAAATTAATCATACATGATATTAAACTTTAATATAGACATTTTTGACGGGTCTGCACTGTAGATCATAAAAAATGAAAATCGTACACCATCTATGCTCCGTGGAAGCGCGTGGCCTAGTGGTTAAGGTGTTGGACTCATGATTCGAAGGTCGTGGGTTCGATCCCTGGACCGGGCGATGTGTTGTGTCCTTGAGCACGACACTTCATTTCACATTGTTCCAGTTCACTCAGCTGAAAAATAAATGAGTACCAGCAAAATGCTGGGGGTTAACCCTGCGATGGACCGGCGTTCCATTCAGGGGAGAGTCTTGTACTCTCAGTCGCTTAACGCCACCGAAACCGGGATAAGCTCCGGCCTGATGGGCCTAATGGCTCGGGACAAACTTTAACTTAACTTTATCTATGCTCCACATTAGTTAGCAAATATTCACGTTATATTGTCTAGTGTTCATCATGGAATACTTATGGTGGCATATTTCTGACATCCAGATGTTTTCGGTCGATTGGTTGGTTGGTTGAATGTTGCTTAACGTCGCATCAGCAATTTTTCAGCTATTCGTGACGAGAACTATTTTATTAATCTTTTTGGATTAATCTATAAACTATTTTGTGTATGCATGTGAAGTGTGAGTGTGTTGTATGGTCTGCCTTGTACTAGCGCGCACTCAGGGCTACTTTAACGTGCTAGCTCACAGAGTCAGTACGCCGCAGACAAGCGTACCACTCCCCCAGTCGTCCATTACACTGATACCAGGTGAATCAGTAAAGGCCAACGGCAAGGAAAATTCACTTTTACAAGGAAAACTCACTTTCCCACATGTGGTCCGAGCGGGACTCGAACTCACAGCGGTAAGAGACCCTGGATTTGAAGACTGACGTCTTATCCATTAGGGTTTTCGGTCGACATAAAGTATCTCGACATGTTGACTTAATATCACAACAAGTTGAGATAATATGATTTTTCATTATTTTATTATTCTAAACTTAATTATCTTTTTTTCATTTCCATAGAACGTCTTATGAATAAGTAATGTTAACAATTGAAGGTTTATGATGTGTTTTTGACAAGCCGACCATTGCGGTCTTATCATTGTATCATATTATCTCGACTTGTCGTGATATTAAGTCCTGATGTCGAAATGATTTTATGTCGACCGAAATTACCCGGATGTCAGAAATAAGCCACAATAATTCTAGTTTTTCCCCCATTATTTTATTACTGTCATATACCATTTTTTAAAATTTAACCTTAAAATACATTCAAAAAATGGTATATTTCAACTCTATCCTTAATTATCTTTTTTTTTATTTCTATAAAACTTCTTATGAATAAGTAATGTTAACAGTTGAGGGCTGATGATGTGTTTTTGACAAGCCGACCATTGCGGTCTTATCATTATAAGAAGTAATCTGTCGGAACAATAACTTGTATTAGTAGCTATATTAATAATATATAAATTTATGCCTGAATAAACTTTTTTTCTCTTAAAGAGCAACGACCATCACCAATACAGTACAGACCCGTCGAAAGTTTAACATTAAGCTAACCCATTGGTGCCGAATTGCCAGCTCACCTCGAACCCCGTGTTAGGTTTATCTCTACAGGTTGTCCGCTGCTGTTAAATTCATCTTTCAGTCACTAACTGTCACTATCTCGGTCATTCTGTAGCTGAGCTTTTACTTCTTTTCGTTAGCTCAGTGTTAAACTTTCGACAGGTCTGTACTGTACCCCCTCACTTTTACCTATAATAATGGTTTGCACTTACCAAGACTCTCGCTGCAAGGACCCAAGAACCATTCACAAAGGATGAGAGAGAGCCCTGCCTACGTTAATTCTCTGGTTTTTGTTCAGCGTAGGGAACAAAAGGGGAACAGCTGAAATTCATTTATTGGTAGTTTTAAAACTGCTGATTATATACTGATATGTTAATTTTTTCTTGGTGTTTTAAATATGTTCTAATCACTGATTAACTTAATCAAGCTTCGAATAACTGGGCCAAGTTTTAAATTAAACCGGAGATTTAATAAGGAAGATACTAATTAGTTATATATATTTTTATATATAGTGTATATCGGTAAGTTTCTTAATTGGCCTCTATTAGTGTCTCATAAGTCAGTTTGGCTGAGTGTTAATATTTTAATGTGTTTTAGATCTAATGCATTTTGGTTTTATGCTTATTAACATGTGACACTTGAATAAATATATTATTATTATTATTTTTTATTTGCAGAGAAACAAAAGGAGTGTAAAACGACAACTTTAGGATATGAATATTTTGGAATAGCTAACACAACGATCACGGGGAAAGAATGTCAAACATGGGAACTTAATACACCACATCCGCATATCCGCAACCAATTGCCTAGGAACGAATGTAGAAACCCGGATGCATCACCGAATGGACCTTGGTGTTACACAACAGATAATTCAACCAGATGGGAGTATTGCGATATACCATTTTGTTAATCAACTGTTTTCATTCACGTCCATTTGATATCACATACGATACAGTGTTGTTGAAAATTAAACATTAAGGCTAAGAATAACGCCGACCGAATGGGCAGTTCATCTCGCCTGCTCGTCAGCAATATTTTGACGTTTTTTCGGCAGTTACTTATGTACCATTTTGTTAATTTGTTTTCAATGACAATGAATTTGATATCACATACGATACAGTCCTGTTGAAAAGTTTAACATTAAGGTTAACGAATAACGCCGACCGAATTGGCAACCCATCTCGGCCCCTCGCTAACATTATCTCGACATCTTTTCGGTAGTTACTTATATCGATATGTACCATTTTGTTAGTCAATTGTTTTCATTCCTTTTCTATTCGGTATCTCTAATATACAGTGCAGTAATGTCGCGATCGAAATTTCAACACCAAGCAAACGAATAATTAGTTAAGTGTTGATCAGCAGTTCATTTCAGCCCCTCGTTACATATATCTCGGCAGATTTTCGGCAGTTACTGTTAACCTCTTGACAGTTTTTCGATCACTAACTACCCATATCTAGAGCCTTAGACGGCCAAGCTTTGGCTCCATTTTGTTAGCCCGGCGTTAAACTTTCGCCATGTCTGGACTACAGTAAAGGCCTTTATTAGAAGGTTTAACACTTACATGTAGGTACCAAAAATAAGTGTTGAATTGGTAGCTCATCTCAGTGCCCTTCTTTAGTTATATGTCAGTATCTTTTCGGCCAGTACTACTACCATCTATCCCTAAGTTAATAGTTATATATATTTCGGCCTTTGGGCAGCCAAGCTTGGACCCTTTTTCGTTAGCCCAGTGTTGAATTTCGACAAGTCTGCACTATATATAAAAAGACCGTTTCTAAAATCGAATACGGTGCAGACCTGTCGAAAATTTAACACCAAGCTGATGAATTGGTGCCTAAAAACTATCTTATTTTGGCCCCCTGTTACCTATCTCTCGGCAGCATTTTTGGTCACATATTGACAATCAATATTTTGACAATCTAAATAATTTGTCTTTTAAAAATCAAACTTCGACTTCATTTCGTTAGTTCAGTGTTAAACTTTCGACAGGTCTGTACTGTTCATGTAATTAACGTCACAGCTTGTGAGGAACCTCTATTTGTATGGAAAAAATACAATTTTAACTGTCTAAGCCATGTACTATTCATACTGTTTGGTATGGAATAAATTGAAGTCCTTATAGTAATGCCGTTTTTCTCTGTTTCATATAGACTCGCATGATGGATTTTTTCCCTAGTAAATTGCATAGTTGCAATGTGTCTGCGTACCAAATATTTCCATTAGATCTAGAGGAATTGGCTATTTGAAATTGAATCGAATACGTCCACGTTTTTCGTGAATCTTTCTTATCTCAATTTGACATGGAATCGCATAACGTGGCATTTTCCGCGGAGATTTGTTGATACCGAATCGTATCGAACACGAGTTTTTCACGAATAATTGTTCTCTCTATTTCACATGGAATGATATGAAGTTTTCTCCAATTGAAACTGAATCGCATTTAATATAAGTTTTCCATGAATCTTTGTTTTCTCTACTTGACATGGAATCGCATAATGTGGCGTTTTCCGCAAATCTTTCTCCATTGGACATTGAATGACGTAATGTGACGTTTTTTTTGTGGAATTTTTGTTTTATCTGAGCAAGAAATTTCGAAATCCGGTTTTGTGACAATATTTTATAGTACTAAAAAACAAATGTAATAAACTTAGAATGATCTTCAAAATGACATCTTAAATTCATGAATATATTGAAAATCTTAAAAAAATATTCCGCTTTCGAACTTGCCTGATTTAGGGTAAGGAAAATCTTAGTTAAGAAGTAATTGTGAACCTGGCGCCAGTAACTTTAGCGACTGTAGTTCATCATGTGACCGTAAGATAACAGCAGCTGGTACATATATTAAAATACGTTGAATTTTTAGTTCTAAAATCGTAACGATATCCCCGCTTCCGTCCGAAACAAAAGGTTTTTAACAGTTTTCTCACTGAGCAAATACTAAACACAGCCTATGCGAGTTCAGTATAAAGGACCAATGTCGCGAGTACCGATTTCAAGTCCTACTTCCTGTTTACCGACTTTTTATTTATAGTCCAACCTGCCTTAAAGACCACCTCTATATAAGGGTTACCTGCATATAAAGGCAAGTAGAATTGTATCCGAATTGTTCTTCATTCATATTATTTGAACCTGTATATAAAGGCCACCTTCCCATAAAGGTCACTTTAACCGATTCCCTTGGGTGGCCTTTATAGACTGGTTTGACTGTAGTATTTTTCGACATTAAAGTTAAAATTGGAGGTTTACTAGCTAAGTGAGAGTAGCTCACAAATTTCTTGTTTGGTTTTGACTTTGTTATTTCACATATAAATATTTTATTTGATTATGAGTCTTCTCTTGTTTTTATATTCTATTTCGAAAGTTTAAAGAACAACTATGCTTTATTTTCAATGGGGTTCGCCGCTGTAATACGTGGTCAATACTTCTTAACATTTGTGCGGAGCATTTTGGAAAACGTCAACGTCACAAATTCCCGGAATAACCTCGATTTTACGGTAAATATCATATTGTGCGATCCCATGTCCATTGGAAACAAACGTTTCGCAGACACGTTAGAAGGTATCACGTGGTACAGTGGCGAACCCCATTATAAGTACCGAGGCTAAAGAGGGGTACGGATGACGACGTCCCTCAATGTCTAGGTTCGAATTCCATTCGGGAGAGATTCTAGTATGGGAATGTTGGTGGTTTTCTCTCCCAAACTTAAAACTGACCGCCTAAACAACAGTGAAATAATCTTGTTTTAGACGTAAAACTCGATTAATTCACTCCGGATCCACGCCTCCACTCCTCTCCGAGACTGAAAATTCATAAGATCGATAATTTTAACGAGCGATTGTAAAGTCAATCGACTAAACGTACATCACATTGAATTGAAGATCACTACAATACCTCAGTTGGTAGAATGCTCACTCCGTATGTGGGAGATCGGGGTTCGAACCTTGACCGGGTCAAACCAAGACTTAAAAATGAGCTTTGAATGTAATTTTGGCAAGCGGTCGATGTTTAGAAATGAAAGAGTGGTTTATCGCTAAAGGTAAAAGCATTGTTTTCGATTATATCTAGAAAATACCGGGCTGTAGAGAAAAAAGAAACAAAACACCAACCTTCGGCAAAACGAACGTCTCAAAAACCTCACTCAACCAAAGACATGAGTGGCGTTGCAATTTGTAAGCCGGTGCTTTAGAACACTCAGCGGCCGAAGTGCTTTTAAAAGAGAATTTTGACAGTACTATTGATTATATCTTTAAGTTTAACAAAGAGTCGAAAATGCTATGGCTGTTCGATATGCAATGCGTATTGCTTTGCACGATTTCATTGATAATGGTACTTTTAAATAGCGGTATGCAATACCCTCCAACAGTATAAACACGTGTCGTGTTAAAATAACAGTCATTTCAATAGAACCAGTACTGTCGTTGACCACTGTTGTAAAAATGGTTGGGAAACGGGTTGAGAATATAGAAGAAATTAGAACTTATATATAAAAGTTCGCACAAAACCTCGCTCATTCGGTAATACAAATTTTCAATTAATTAGTGAAGTTTAAACCACTAAACTGGTTGATTAATTAAAGAAATTAGAGCTTATATAAAAGTTCGCACAAACCTCGCTCATTCGGAAATACAAATTTTCAATTAATTAGTGAAGTTTAAACCACTAAACTGGTTGATTAATTAAAGAAATTAGAGCTTATATAAAAGTTCGCACAAAACTCGCTAATTCGGTAATACAGATTTTAACTTAATTGGGAAGCTTATGGGTCTGATAAGGTATCTTATGAGACAGTTCGTAGGTGGAGAGAGAAATTTATGACTGGCACAGTGTTCGTCAAAAATGCAGCAAAATCTGGCCAACCTGTGACTGTTGCAGGCAAAGCAACTTTCTTAAAAGTCAGGAAAATAATTGAATGTGATGTCTGATACACGATTTGTGATATTGCCAAAGTTGTCGAGATGTCACTATCACGGGTACATTTTCATTTCGAAGCATATTTTGAAATTGCGAAAATTTTTTGCCAGAGGGATCTCGCATATATTGACAGATGACCAAAAACAAACCGCTACGCAAGTGCTCATATGTTTCCCAAATTCAATTTCAGACAGTTTGAAAACATTGTTACTGTTGAAGAAGCATGGGTTCACAATTTCGAACTTAGTGAAAAAAATGGAAACAAAATATGGCTAACTAAACATGGTAGAAAGACTTTTGTTGCCAAAAGAAGCATAAGCACAAAGACGGTTCTTTATTGCATATTCTTCTTATGTGATGGTATAAATTTACAAATCCCGGTGCCGAAGGGCGAAAGTGTTACAGGTCTGTATTACCATGTTGTCATACTAAAATAAGCTCAAGAAATATCTTAAACGAAACCCTGTCTCAGGATTTACGAGGGCCGTTCAAAAAGTCTTGTCCTTCATAATAAAAACACAAATTAGGACGTTTTATTTATGACATTTCATTTTCATTCCTTCAAAATAATCACTTTTAACGGCTACACACTTTTTAAGACGCTGGTCCATTTTCTAAATACATTTGCATATTCTTTTTTGGATATACCATTGAGAAACTGATGAATTGCTGAACCTAGCGATGAACGAGATCTGTATCGACGACTAGAAATGTGTTTCTGAAGTTTAGGAAAGAGATAAAAGTCACACGGTGAAAGATCAGGTGAATAAGGTGGATGAGGTAAAACAACACGTTCCTTGTACAAAAATTCAGTCACCAACTTAAATTTGTGAGCAGGAGCATTGTCATGGAGTAACCGAATACCACGAATTCCTGACTTTAGTCTTTTCTTTTCATAATTTTTTTTTTCATTTTCTTAAGAATTTTATTTTTACAAATGTTTTCCGTGATACCCTGGCCTTTAAGGATGGGAATTTGGGCAACTATGTCGTTACTATTGAAAAATATAGCATAAAGAATTTTCTTTGTGCGTTAAGTGAGTCTTGCAATTTCAGGTCGTTTTCCTTTTCTGGTTAGCCATATTTTATTATTTATCTTTCTATGTGGCTAAAAGTAATATACCCATGTTTCGTCACCTGTAACTATATCAGCCAGACGCCTGCTGTTACAATTACCATATATTTTCAGCAGATTTTAGCCATTTTGACCCGTGTGAGCTTTTGCTCTTTTGACACCAAATGAGGGATCCATCTAGCTAGCACAAATCTTTCTCATGACTAATTTTTTTCTGAGAATGAAATGTACGGCCCCCATTGATAAACCAACGACTTCAGCTATCTGTTTAACAGTCAACCTTCCATCCTTATTGACCAGTTTTTGAAATTTTGTAATGTTTTCTTTGGTGCATGCTGTTTTTGGTCCTCCAGAACGGGCCTTATCAGAAATGTCGTTAACAATATTTTTAAATTTACGTATCTAGCGTGAGATGGACCTATATGACAGCTTTTGCTCACCAAAAACATCTTGCATTTCAATGAATGTTTGTTTGGGCGATTTAACGAGTTTTGCACAGGCTTTCATGAAGCTTCTCATTTCAATAATGTTTTTACCTGTCATGTCCGTCATTTTCCAAGCTGTGTAACGAGTGTTATGATGAAAATATGGCAAGAAAAAACTAATTCTTTTGCATATATAATCTAAAAATGTTCCACGTGTTTGGGAATGCACTCAGTCACCCGTGACAAGTGACAATATAATAAATTACGGTGTTTTATTTACGGTTTACAGGAAGGGACAAGACTTTTTGAACGACCCTCGTAGGTATGTTTGTCTACTTCATGATTACACTCCATCATTGTAAAACAAGGAGAAGGCTACTGTCTTGCAACACCCACCATATTCTCCAGTTCTAGTCAACGCGACTTTTTCCTATTTTTAAAGCCTAAAAAGTTCTTATCTGGTCGTCATTTTAAGTCTCGACAAGCCTTTTGCTCAGCCACCAGTCAGTGCCTCACAGGTCTACCCTAAATTAGTGTACCGTCACGCATTTCAGAAATAGATGTAATGTTCATTTCACTTTTTGAGTAGAATGCTTTTGATATATCGTACAATACACATTACATATTAAACAACCCTCATTTAGAAATGAAAGTTACGGGGTCCGTCGGAGGAGGCATTACTGATTCCAAGCCATCGTGTCACTGTAGGCTTGGCGTGTCAAAGAACCCACTCTATACATTGTCCTGAGTGCAATGCAAATGTGAAACAGTTTGCCATGATAACATTTAAGTATAAGTGAAAAGTTTTTGAATAGGGATTCAATCAACCAATCAATCAATTGATCAATCAGTCGTCAAAAATAACATATTATAAATTATCAAAGGTTTGGATTATAATGGGAGTTATATAATTGAAGTTTTTTCGGAGACTTGCGTTCTGAGGTGTTTATTGTCAGAAAGTTGATTGGTCTCAAAACAGTACAGACCTGTCAAAAATTTTACACTAAGCTAACGAATTATATCCCAATCGGCAGCTTATCTTGTTCACTCATACCTAAATCTCGACAGCTACTATCAATCGTTCGGCGACTTACTTTTTTTTTCGTCTTCAGTTATCCATACATAGCTTAGCCAATTGCAATCGACAGAAGAGCTTCTATTTCCTTTTTGTTAGTTGTGTTAAATTTTCGACAGGTCTGTAGTTTGAGAAAGCTGATTTTAAAATCAATACACAATTAACCCTAATATTGAAAAAAGATCAACGTCCTCTTTCTTCGTGACAATTTATACGAAGTTATTTGATTTTACACATGAATAATTTAAAACATGCATAAGCAAACAATATTAACCTGTTTGTCTGACCTTATACATTAGGTTTTTTTTCATATATGTGAATAGTTTTGGGCCAGTTTGGTTCCCATTTTCTTCTGACAGAGGAAAGTCTGCAAATTGGTCAAACACCTGTAAAGTGGATCCACCAAATACATGAGTTGTGTTATTGATTGAAGTTAATACATACAGAATACATGAAATCACATAAATTCCCCTCACATTAAAGAGTACAGTCAAACTTGTCTATAAAGGTCACCCAAAGGAATCCGTAAAAGTGGCCATTATGGGCAGGTGGCCTTTATATACAGGTTCATCTAAATACGAATAACGAACAATTTGGATACAATTTTACTGGTCTTTATAAGCAGGTGACCCTTGTATAAAAGTGGCCTTTAAGGCAGGTTGTACTGTAACTTTGTTCTTACTGTCTAAAATACGCGACCATTGTTGATTTGAGAGGTGCTGGTATTTTTTTCAAATAATATTTCTCATGGTGTACTAACTTGTGATCTCTTGACATATATTTACATTTATGGTGTTTGATTGTATTAAACTCTGTTTTAGACCAAAGGAAGTTATAGGACTATAATTACATTTGCTAATGTGACGTCAATCATTTCTTGCTGACACCTATGCTCGTGACGTCATTGATAGGCTGTTCCAGGAATTGGAATTGCATGTCGTACACAATAGTGTTTTAATTTTTATTTCATGAATCAAAAACAAAAATAAGATTTTCAATAAATGCGAAATGTAAATATAACCATTGAACTGTTTAGAAATGGCGTTTATAGTGCTATAACTTCCATTGCCGTGCAAAGCAAACTAGTCATAACGCGCTAGCTAGTTTAATGGTTAATAATACACTGGTTCATGGTAAATATTTAAACCAAAGGTCAAACAGACAGGTCAATGTTGTTTATCTCTATAGTCGATATTCTTTCATTCTATTTGATAATGCTTGCATTTTGGTGAACCTAAGCGTAATAAATTATACATGATTTTTTAAAACCAAAGGTCAAACAGACAGGTCAATGTTGTGTGATTATATAGCCGATATGTTTTCATTATATTTCTAATATTATGTTTGTATATTGGTGAACCTTACCGTAAAAAACAAATTATTTTTAAAACCAAAGGTCAAACAGACAGGTCAATATTGTTTGCCTATATAGCGATATGTTTTCATTATTTTTTTCTATTATTATGTTTGTATATTGGTGAACCTAACCGTAAAAAACAAATTAGTTTTAAAACCAAAGGTCAAACAGACAGGTCAATATTGTTTGCTTATATAGCCGATATTTTTTCATTATATTTGTATATTGGTGTACCTAACCGTAATACATTATACACGATTTTTTAAAACCAAAGGTCAAACAGACAGGTCAATGTTGTTTGCTTATATAGCCGATATTTTTTCATTATATTTCTATTATTATGTTTGTATATTGGTGAACCTAACCGTAAAAAACAAATTATTTTTAAAACCAAAGGTCAAACAGACAGGTCAATATTGTTTGCCTATATAGCGATATGTTTTCATTTTTTTTCCATTATTATGCTTGTATATTGGTGAACCTAACCGTAATAAATTATACATAATTTTTTTCATAAATCTGAGATGATTGATGATCACAATTACAAGAACACTGGGATAAATTCTGTATGCAAGACCAAGAGTAACCAAGTCTACATTTAATACAGACAACAACTTTGACCTGTTCGTCTGACCTTTTACTTAAGTACTGTTGAACCCGTCTTTATTAAAGACCACCTCTATATACATACCACTTGCTTTTAAAATGCAGTAAAATTGTTTCCCAATTGCTCTCTATTCGTGTTATAAGGGCAGCCTGTTCAGAAAGGCTACTTTAACTCGTTCCCATGGGTGGCCTTTGTAAGCAGGTTTGACTATGATTGAATTGGAGCAGTGCATTTTTGTACAAGGAACTCAGATACTAGTATTTCCTATGTCTACATCACGGAAACAAGCTGCGAATTCTAACAATACCCATGTATCAGTCGACTTCTCCTGTACGGTCATTCCTAATGAAAGTTCAAGCCGACAAGTCAATCTTGTTCCCCTATATTACTCCCGACAAATTTATTTATAATTTTTCGTTAGTCGAAGAAGCTTAATGATCAAAAAGGACAAGAACACTGGGACTTAAACTTAAAACAAGTACACCAACGTATATGGTATACGGTGAACTCGGGAGGTATCCATTACATGTACAAATATATAAAAGGATGGTTTCTTTTTGGTATAATATAGTATTTTCAGAAAATAAGTTAACAAATTTTTGTTATAGATTATTACTTTGTCGACATAATGAGGGGAAGAACATATCTTGGGTTGGAAAAATAAAAGCATTGTTGAATTCGGTTGGTTTTAGTAATATATGGGAGTCTCAAGGGATTTTTGTCAATAAAAAATGGTTAATTAATTCTTTTGAACAAAAACTGAAAGACCAGTTCTGCCAAAGCTGGTATTCTCAAATTGAACAGTCAAACAAAGCTATAATATACAGAATCTATAAGGATAAATTTGGTTTTGAAAATTATCTTAATTTTTTACCTGTTAATTTTAGATTAATCTTTGTAAGGTTCAGAACTACAAACCATTGTTTACCGATAGAAAAGGGAAGATGGGAAAAAATTGATAGAAATGAAAGAAAATGTAAACTTTGTGACAAATCTTGCATTGGTGACGAATATCATTTTGTGTTGGAATGTGACAATTTTAACGGTCTTAGAAAAAAATATATTAAAGAAAAATACTATACCAGACCAAATACTTTAAAATTAGCATCTTTATTTAAAAGTGGAAACAGGGAAGATATCATTAACTTATGCAAATTTATTAAGGAGGGTCTAAAATTCTACAGCTAATACAAGATGTAATATTTTGGTTTATTTATATATATATATAACTGTTTTGGATAATAAGAACTGCAGTTTGTACTTGTTGGTGGGGGCATTTCCCAATCACTCGTCGTATTGCTCTGCTTATTATCCAACCAAATACCATTATTTTATGTTAATTCTCTGGTAAAGTATTCTAACACACTTTATGTATATAGTTTATATGATAGTGTTGTGCTATATTCTATTACTTTATGGTATAATGTTATGTAATATGTTATTCTATACATTGTATCAATCGCCATATTATGTATAATTATGTATATAAACCTCAGGTACCACCTCCGGTGGTTTTGAGTGTAATAAAGAACTAGAACTAGAACTAGGGATAAATTATGTATGCAATAGCCAAGAGTTACGGAGTCCTTTATAATTAAGCGGCATTGACCATATATTGTTATTTCGTTATATCCAAAATATTAGTTCGTTAATATGTTGAAATGAAAAAAAAAATAGAAAAAAACCAAACTGTATTTTAACAAAGATACTGCTAAGGCATCACTTTAAACGATTAAGCATACATGTAGTTTACTGTCAGTGCCGGTCTGTTTGTGACGCATTTTTCCATAGAAAATCAAACAAATCTAAATAAAAACGGCGTTTTGCATTTCATTTGCGCCGATTTTTTTTTTCATTTGCGCCGATTTTTTTTTTTCATTTGCACCGATTTTTTACAGGTAAATCTCAGATAAAATAGGTAATTTTTTTATTATTCCTTGCCCGCACTCGTAGTTCTCGTGCTTCTGTTTTCCTCTCATCTGCGAGATGGTTGTGTTCATTCTGGGTCTTTACAATGGATGTGCCATCTGGATCTGTAGTGATTCTAGCTTTGCATGACTTGACAGTACACCGGTATGAAATGTTGCCATGTTTCAGGACACCTACTTTTCGGTACGTATGGCCATCTATAACCAACGACTTGACTCTCCGGTTCGTCTCTGTATGGATTAGGTCCATGTCTTCAACTGACTTTCCAAACAATGTGAACTCATTCCGGATTTAAATATTATATAGATTCTATTGAACAGTGGTCATACCCCAGTAATATTTCAAACGGTCAATATATCGGGTCTTGATCACTTTACAATGGCCTAATCACAGTCTTCATGAACAATGCTCGATTTGATTGATTTCTGGTTTTATCAACATACACGGTACTTAAAATATTATACCTAAAACATTTTACAGGTAATTACAGGTAAATCAGCAAATAAATAACAAATAATCGGCGCAAATGAAAAAATGAAATCGGCGAAAATGAAAAAATGGAATTTTCAAAAATCGGCGCAAATGTCATACGGCCAATAAAAATTAATAAAATTAACTTACTTGTACCTAGTCGTAATAGGAAATCTGTATGCGCATCTGCGATTGGCGTAGAATATTTCTGCACAGAACAAAACGTTGGCACAATGAGGATATAACATGTTAAAAAACAAGTAAATGGGAGACCCTGTTGAGCATATGACGTAAAACGTCACCAAGGACATCACTTCCAGTGTAAACATCGCCATTTTCGCCATGTAAAATCCCCATAGCGCCAACATTTTTTTTATTCTACAGAAATACGCATACAGATTTTCAGTTACGAATAGGCAAAAGTAAGTGAATAAAATAAATTTTAATTTAGATTTATTTAATTTTCTATGGAAAAATTCACTGACACAAACAAACCGGCTTTGACAGTAGATATTTTATTTTATTTATTATTTTTAAATTTTTTATTTTTTGAGAAGTATTAAATTTAAGAAGCAGATAATTTTGATGAACAATTTTTATCCTGGGTTAACGATATATTCTCGGGAATGATTTGTCCATCAGCAGAGATAGCGTTCAAGTGATCGTAATTGGTTATACAACGTAGCAAGCTGCTTACAAATAAATTGTTGACGCAAGAATGTTGCAAGCCAAGGTCTATCAAGGTCCTCATTTTTTTACCACAATATTGTCAATAAGTATAATAATACCCAGAACATATTTGATCGTGACGATGTCCCATAGTTCCTTGCTCGTTTCATTCCTAATTTTGATTGCACTCGTGGTTGCGGGTGTAGCCAGCTATACAAGAGTGCAAACCTTGCCGGAGCACCCGGCCTCACTTCCCTTGGTGGAAGTTTACGAATTTCACCTAATTTGTCGGCTTCAAAGTTTTTACTCTGCTTTGGGATTGTGGTTTGGGCATGTATTGGTATGTTTATTTTTTAATTGTTTTAATTTATTTATAAATGTTCACCTTTCCGGAGCAGAAGGCCTTAATGCATGGCGTGGGGGGGGGGGCACGTGTTTAATTGTTTGGCACGAAATCAAAAATCAAAGGTAGGTACAAGTGCACTTTCAAACACAACCACGACTGGTCCATGCCAAAAGCAATAGGTCCGGCGATATATTTGATTCTGAGAAACACTCTCTTGGATGTAAATGGTCCTTTAGAATGGATATTAAAAACTGATGTCATGTTTCACGGTAGATATGTCACTTCCAAGAACCCCGCCCCCCCCACCCCACCCCTCGCCCCTGCACATTGTCTTGAATGAAATAAAAAAGGTAGAACTTTCTTCTATTTACGTCTAAAGATATGGAAATTTTGTGGTACATAACAACAAGGAATGAATGAATCAATGACTGACTGAATGAATAAATCAAATAATCTCGGTTGTAAATTAATTTATTGAAGAGAATGAAATAGTGCCAATCATCCATTTAATACATTACATGTCTCATGGTATGAATTCACCAACACTTATAAGAATTTCAAAGAAAAAAACACTACTTGCATAAAATATTTTAGTAAATGTTGTGCAATGAAAGGGAGGTAACTGTCACTAAAACATATATATATATATATATATATATATATATATATATATATATATATATATATATATACAGTTCAGACCTGTCGAAAATTTAACACTTAGTTTACAAAAAAGTAATGTAACCCAGGCAACTGTGTGGCCGAGATATGGACAGTTAGTGACCGAAAAATTATCAAGAGATAAATAACAGCTACGAAAAAGCTGTGGAACTGTAGTTAACGATGGGTCGAGATGAATGGAACTAACTTGCTATCTTAATGTTAAATTTTTGACAGGTCTGCACCGTATTACCCCGAAACTTTAGCGAATTGTCCGTCTATCTAGTTATATTACATAATATACAAGTTTTAATTTTACAGCACTAGACGGTCGTTTTGGGAACAATTGCTCATCAGTAGTGCTTGGACCAAAATTATGAAACCAATATTGTTGAAGAAGTTGAAAAGATAACCAAAGTTTTACCAAATTCAGCTAATGAAATACTTTGCATTAGGGAGGATACCTTAGGTTTTAAGAGATTTTCAATTTTAGCTAGCAGCAAATTTAGACAATAGTATATTTCTGACAATAATACACAATTATTCCCCACTGAGTTTGTGATATCCTTGGGACAGCAGCCACCAGCGGAAATATCGCCTTATGGGTTTAAATTTCATATTATAGCAGTTTTAATTTTACAGCATGTTAAGTAGTTTTAGTTGACAAGGTTTTAAAACGGACGAAAAATCACAACCATACTTTCAATAACGTAGACAGAGGTATGAAATACAAAAGAGTTAAGAAATCGTGTTTAACGTCCCAGTCAAGAATATTTCACTTATATCGATACATCGCCAGATATAGGCGAAGGTATTGAAATTTTGCCTGTGTGTTGCGCTGATTGCATTATACAGCAGGGTTCTTTATCGTGTCAAGCCTACCGTTACACGGACCCTCATTTTATTAGTTCCCATCCGAAAGAACCGTGACTTTTATTTCGTAATGCCAAGTGCTTGGCGAAAGAACAGTCACTACCCACTTTCAAGTCTTTGGTCAGACCCAGTCGGGGTTCGAACCCACGACCTGCCACTTACGGAGCGAGAACTCTACTTACTGAGCTACCGCAGGGGTGGGAATAAAAATGAGAGAATTATAAATAAGCTATATGCACAGATAGTTTTAATTTTTTCAAAATGTCACGCGACTATCACAGTATACATGGTAAGAATACTTTCACGTTGTCTTAAACACTGTTGTTCCTGAGGTGAGAGGGAAAACAAGAACATAACAATACAGAAATGACATTAATTTTTTATTTTTTATTTTTGATATGGAAGTATGAAAGAGTTGAACATTTTGCACACTGAAAAGGCAAATTACTTTGCGTGTAAGAATTATATATAATTATAACGAATGACAATTTTGGGCGAGGTTGTATAATATTATTTTTTTAAACAAATTACCGGTATTTTTGAACTGACACATATGTAAAGTATTATTTTTTTTCTACATGATATAATGAAAAATTGAAAAATAATGTTCTAGGATACATTGTCCCGTTGCGGCTCAATAATTTGCAAACATTGTGAAAAAGAGAAATTGCAATTGATCTATCAGAATTGGGATATGGGTTGCAATGAGCTGCTAAGGAAAGTTCATTAAGAGCAAAGTTCATGTTCTGTGTAAGTTTCAAATGATAATAGGACAAAAATAGCAAAACATTTGAATATACTTCTGATGGTACTACGTAGAATCACTAGTTTTCCACTGTAAAATCTCTGATTCTATTTCTCGCGGATAATACCCACAATCACATACGAGAATAATCGAATATGAAAACACTCCGAACTCCATCTTTTGTTGTAGTGTGTATCCCTTACCACAGATCACATCCATATATGTCTCACAGTTACATATCATAGTCATAAATCTGCCGTAATTTTTCAGTAATTCCTCAACAATTGATACTACATCCATATATTCTCCATTCAGGTAACATAAAGTCGCCAGCATTAACATCCGGTTACATTCATCAAGGTTCATACAATTCAGTTTTATGAAACGCTTAAGTCCTTTCAGCTTCTTGTAACGTGTTTTGTTTGAGCTACTTCCTAATGTTTCTTTGTATAAATGCTGAATCAGAACATTCGTTAAGTTAATACAGCAGGCCTGGAGTATTGTTTTATCTATGTTCGTGGTTGCCTCTGGTATCACTTTCGTCAACATTTCAAGGGTCTTGATGGTTTCATTCTTACTATTACCCATGACACCCGATAAGATATTGGTGAAAAAAAATTGTAGGTCACAGAGAAACTCTTTTTTTCTTAATTCAATCATTGTAGAGACCCCTTGTTGACAACCTAGAACCATTCCCGACAAACATGGGATTCTTTTTAGGCTATCATGCCCTTCAGCATGGAGCTTAGTTAGGTACCGAAGCAATATTCTTTGATTCGAACCGCATATCTTTCCTTCCATTATATTATTTTCTTGGATGAAATAGTTTGGGCAGTATCCTTGCTGAACTCATTTCAACAGCCTTCTAAAACATATCCAAAAGCAATCAAAGATATTCTCTTTACACCAGGAGATGTTTTCTTCTTCAATGCAGTAAAACAAGCTTGTCTTCAGAAAATAGGAACACAGCAAGTCTTTAACTTCAATATTTGAATTTATCGCGTGTTTCAGAAACAATTTCAATAAACCGTAACAAAGTAGCTGGGTGTGGTTAAACGAGTGGACAAGCCTCTTTTCTGCTAATGAAAACGAAATTCTCCATTGCATGAAGCTATAGTTAGAATGTGGATTACCGATTGGTACCAAAAGGCATCCTTCCTGAATAATATCCTCTATTAGTCGACATGATGGCCACCCGTTATTTCTTGTCCTATGTCTCCATTCAGATGCTGGCCAAGTACTACAGGGTAAACAATACATTAGATCGAATTCAACAGTTTTTGGTTCAACACTGACTTGAACCATTGATGCACATGGTCCATGAGCAACAGCTCCTGTATATTGCTTTTTTAATTCATCTACGACATTATCACGGAAAAATAAGCTAGAAAGAAATAAACCATCGTTTGTCTGAACCAATGATGATATGAGTTCTCCATTATTTCTGATCGCGTCTTTACAACGAAGTCTAACAAACCCTGGTTTAATATGATCTGTTTCCATGACAATATTGGTTTCGTCATTTCCTAGTTGTGTTGGCATGGACACTGGGAGATGACAAAATACAAACATTATGTCATAATCGCTTCCTTCTAAATCAAGTCCTTCAGCTTTACTACCGCTATATATTTTCCTCGATTGGTCAGAATCAAAACTCTGCAATTTTCCATGTAATTCAAAATCTCGGCGCCGTAGTAAGACCTGTTCTTCAGTGCCAATAAAGTGACTAAGCACTGTCCATAAATTAACACAAAAAGCCTCCATAGTTATTTAGTATCACAGACTTCATAAAAAACAAGAAGTGTTCTTTTGTATCCCTTTGTTATTCTTAGTCGGAAATACGTCTTTGTTTGTAATTTTTTGTAACTGCGTAGTTTGTTGAATAATATTATTCTACTTTCACTTTCGGTTTCGGTTTTTATTGACGTATCACTTTTTCATAGTTCCAGCCTTTTCTGGACCACCTTAAGTTGACAAGTTTGGCATTGAAATGTATTTTCTAGTGACTCTGATTTCGAACTGAATTATGAATTAATAAGAATTCTAGATACTTCACAATTGAAAATATATGCTGATAACCTCGTCAATAATTCATATGTTATATACTAGCTATTAATGTATTTAATTAATTATATACTAGCTTACGAGTTTTAGCACTTTTAACGTTAGAGGGTAATTAAAAAGTAATAAATCCTAGAGCATTTTATTGATCACTTTTATAATAAAGGGGAATTTAGCTCAATTTTAACTAATTAAATTTTAAAATACAACATACAAATTAACTCTATTTCCACTAATTTTTTATTGGAATAGCGACCCGGACTATCCAGTGGTCACCTCCAGACTAACGCTAAACATAAACAAAAAAAAAAAAAAAAAAAAAAAAAAAAAAAAAAAAAAAACGCTATCAAAAATAACCGGTGGTCAGAGAAACACATTAAGCACTATAAAAGGACCCTATAAAATATATTAACAGAAGTAATTAATATCACCAGGATAAATCAATTAAAGTCCGAAATAATGGAAAGCCTTCAGGTATAATCGACAAATGAACGTAACTGATCCTTTACCTGTGGCATTAATAGAAGATTGTAAAAAGTGTAACTGAAATGAAAAAATGTATAGTCTAAATTTTAGAAAAATCGAATAAAATAAATTTATCAAATTTGCACTGTCACACTTTTAAACATTTATTTTAAGACATTAATATTTTCATTCTGCAAATCAACAAAGTAATTATTTTAAAAATCTGTTTCATCCTATAACGTGGGTGACACCAAATATTCTTCAGTTTTGTTATATTCTACCAACCAAATGAGGATTACTTATACATCATTAATAAACATGACACTATCGAGCTAAATGGGATTAAGGCTGATGTTAATTGAGGCCAAGTTTACTTTTCGTTGTGTAAACATGGCACTATCGAGCTAAATGGGATTAAGGTTGGTGTTTAAGTTTATTGAAGCAAAGTTTACTTTTCGTTGTGAACTTGCGTGTGGCTTTTTCCTCATTGCCCCAATTCAAATATTAGTGGCCTCTTTGCAGAAATAATAACCTGGGAATTAAAGTTGTAATGTGCTGGTCCACGTTTCATAATAATTTCTAAGCTAATCTTTTTATTAATCCATTACGGAGCCCAAAATACTGTGAACGTATTTAATTTCGCGAGTATTTATTTTCGAGGTATGTGAAATTAAGACATGTTCGCGTAGTTAAATTTACGCGTTTTTAAAATATGCACTATAACACAATAGGCATAATATAATTTTCGCTTGGTATTAATTTTCGCACAAAACGAAAAACTACCGTGTAATAAGCGAAATTAGTACACCGCGAAAATTAATACGTTTACAGTATTAATTGTTGTTAAAACTAGAATATAGATGTTATTAACTTGAAGCAGATGTCAAAATGACAACTTGAATTATTGAATATCTGTGTTAGTATGTTTATTTTATTTTTGTATGTATTTAAAATTGGATTAAATTTCCCTGGTATTTAACTTGGTTTTCGGAGGTGCTTACCTTTTCGGATAACTCAACCTCATTTCCCTGGTGTTACATTTGGATTGCGGAGGTGCTTACCTTTCTGGATCACTCAACCTCACTTTCCTGCTGTTTAACTTGGTTTTCGGAGGTGCTTACCTTTTCGGATAACTCAACCTCATTTCCCTGGTGTTACATTTAGTTTGCGGAGGTGCTTACCTTTCCGGATCACTCGGCCTCACTTTCCTGCTGTTTAACTTGGTTTTCGGAGGTGATTACCTTTTCGGATAACTCAACCTCATTTCCCTGGTGTTACATTTAGTTTGCGGAGGTGCTTACCTTTCCGGATCACTCGGCCTCACTTTCCTGCTGTTTAACTTGGTTTTCGGAGGTGATTACCTTTTCGGATAACTCAACCTCATTTCCCTGGTGTTACATTTAGTTTGCGGAGGTGCTTACCTTTCCGGATCACTCGGCCTCACTTTCCTGCTGTTTAACTTGGTTTTCGGAGGTGATTACCTTTTCGGATAACTCAACCTCATTTCCCTGGTGTTACATTTAGTTTGCGGAGGTGCTTACCTTTCCGGATCACTCGGCCTCACTTTCCTGCTGTTTAACTTGGTTTTCGGAGGTGATTACCTTTTCGGATAACTCAACCTCATTTCCCTGGTGTTACATTTAGTTTGCGGAGGTGCTTACCTTTATGGAAAACTCGGCCTCACTTTCCTGCTGTTTAACTTGGTTTTCGGAGGTGATTACCTTTTCGGATAACTCAACCTCATTTCCCTGGTGTTACATTTAGTTTGCGGAGGTGCTTACCTTTCCGGATCACTCGGCCTCACTTTCCTGCTGTTTAACTTGGTTTTCGGAGGTGATTACCTTTCCCGATAACTCAACCTCATTTCCCTGGTGTTAAATTTAGTTTGCGGAGGTGCTTACCTTTCTGGATTACTCGGTCTCACTCCCCTGGTGTTCAACTTGTTTTTTTTTAATGCTTACCTTTCCTCAGCCTCACTTCCCTAGTGTGTATAACTTGGTTTACGGATGTTTTTACCTTTATGGAAAACTCGGCCTCACTTTCCCAGGTGTTTAACTTGGTTTTCGGAGGTGCTTACCTTTCCGGATAACTCAACCTCATTTCCTTGGTGCTACATTTGGTTTGCGGAGGTGCTTACCTTTCCGGATCACTCGGCCTCACTTTCCCAGGTGTTTAACTTGGTTTTCGGAGGTGCTTACCTTTCCGGATAACTCAACCTCATTTCCTTGGTGTTACATTTGGTTTGCGGAGGTGCTTACCTTTATGGATCACTCGGCCTCACTTTCCTGCTGTTTAACTTGGTTTTCGGAGGTGCTTACCTTTTCGGATAACTCAACCTCATTTCCCTGGTGTTACATTTGGTTTGCGGAGGTGCTTACCTTATGGATCACTCGGCCTCACTTTCCTGCTGTTTAACTTGGTTTTCGGAGGTGATTACCTTTCCGGATAACTCAACCTCATTTCCCTGGTGTTACATTTGGTTTGCGGAGGTGCTTACCTTTCCGGATCACTCGGCCTCACTTTCCTGCTGTTTAACTTGGTTTTTGGAGGTGATTACCTTTTCGGATAACTCAACCTCATTTCCCTGGTGTTACATTTAGTTTGCGGAGGTGCTTACCTTTATGGAAAACTCGGCCTCACTTTCCTGCTGTTTAACTTGGTTTTCGGAGGTGATTACCTTTCCCGATAACTCAACCTCATTTCCCTGGTGTTACATTTAGTTTGCGGAGGTGCTTACCTTTCCGGATCACTCGGCCTCACTTTCCTGCTGTTTAACTTGGTTTTCGGAGGTGATTACCTTTCCCGATAACTCAACCTCATTTCTCTGGTGTTACATTTAGTTTGCGGAGGTGCTTTCACTTTTCCGGATCACACGAATTCACTTTCCAAAGAAATTGAAAAAAATTCCAAACCACCAAAATATATTTTACAAAATTAAGCTAAGGAAATACTTTGCATGAGGGAGTTATAACTCTGTTTTGGAGGAAATCAGTATTTTACCTCGCAGCAAATTTAGACAATAGTATATTTCTGACAACACAAATTTTTACCTAATGAGTTTGTGATATCCTCGATGAAACAGCTAACAGCAGAGATGCCGGCTAAGTGGTTCAAATTACAAGTTATACCATTTTTAATTTTACAACACTAGACGACCGTTTCGACATTCAGAATGTAATCACTAGTAAGCTAAAATATTTTGGTTCCATAATGTTGGTTCAAGAACTACTGAAGAGGAATTGTATTCCAAAACGGTCGTTTAGTGTTGTAAAATTAAAACTAGAACTGTCTCTTGAGAGCCAAAACCCCCCTCCCCTGCCCCAACATTGACATCTTGACCTTGACCTTTGACTTATGCACATGAATTTGGTATGCCACACATCGTCTCATGTTGGTATACATTTGTGTCAAGTTTGATAAAAATCCATCTATAGACATGAAATATATGGAGCGGATACGATATTGGGACGGAAAACAAGACGGACAGATAGACAGACAGACGAACGGACAGGGTGATTTCTATGTACCCGCCTAAACTTCGTTTGCAAGACGGACAATAATAAGAGTTTAAGGAAAAACTTCAACTTCTAAATTTTCGGTATAAAATGGATAAATACATGGACTTTCGAAGTATATGATTCAGTTTCAAATGTCTCGATTTAGGAAACAGTTGTTCTATGAATGTGATAGCAAATGGTACATGAACAAAAGAACTAATTAACAAAATGGTATATCGCAATACTCCCATCTGGTCGAACTATCCGTGGTGAAACACCAAGGTCCATTCGGTGCTGCATCCGGGTTTCTACATTCGTTGCCGGGAAACTCATGGTTTGGATGGGTATGCGGTGTATTTAGTACCCATGCTTGACACGTTTTCCCCGTGATCGTTGTGTTGGCTTTTCCAAAGTATTCATATCCTAAAGTAGTTGTTTTACACTCTTTTTGTTTGTCTACAAATGAAATCAAAATTCTTTATAGGTAATTTATATCTAAAATTATTCAATCTCTATTTAGTAAAATTAACATATATAAAAAAAACCATACTGAGCCATGTCCTAATCACAATCCAGAAGCAAAGTAAACGCTTTCAAACTGAAAAGTTAGAAAAAAACGCTTGGACTTCCACCAGTGAAGTGAAGTCGGATGCTCCAGAAGGGTAAGTTTTTTTTATTCTCTGTAGCAGAATTTGTCCTGTATATATTTGACGTCGCACAATTGACGTATCGCCGGCCACGCCCACAATGTTCCGTCAAATAGCCGGATGCTTGATTTACACGCAAAAAGAATGAAAACTCGGCCTGGATAGCGCCATTTAATGCCGTCACTAACACTAGTACGTCATTAGTTGCCGTGACGCACCTTTGGTACCGTGATGGCGACCAGTGTCCGAACATTGTGGGCGTGGTCGGCGAAACGTCAATTCCATATTCATTTCATTCTCATTTTGATTACACACGTGGCGGATATAGCTACTGTATTTCCATAAATTGAGTGCACATAGTTTTTATTATTCAGTTTTTTTAATTGAAAATATTTCCATTAAACTATTAATAAAATGCATTTAAAATGCACTGACCTAACAAAATTATATTTTTAATTGAAAACATTATTGTTCAGTTCTCCTGTACATAGATAAATTTTGCGAAATCTTTAAAATTTGATATAGTTTATATACCAATTGGGCCTCATTCAAAGTTACATCAGGGCATTTAGAGTCAGGAAGGTCATTGTTGTTCAGGTTTTTTTTCAGGTGTGATCATCATGAATATACAATTATGACAAAACGTTTATAGATGTTCCGATTAAGGAGGTACAGAAGGGATAATTTTGACATAGTTATATTTCTTTATTCTTGCATTTTCCATGTGCACTGAATTTGTGGAAATACAGTAGCTGAACAAAAGATGCTTACACTTCAGGAGCACTCAGCCTCACTCCCTTGATGGTAGTACACGTGTTTAACCTAACGTTGGAGAGCCCCTAAAATCTTTAAAGCTGTCTAGAGCCACTGGAGTCACTTAAATTAACAGTGGTCAAAACAACTAACTTAAATAAGTGTGTCTTGTTAAGAATTGACTGTCATTTTTTCCTGGTTCGTCAAGTAATGAACCAAATTTTAAAACTAGCAAATCTAAATAAACTGCTTCGCAGTTCATCAGATTTGCTAGTCTTAAAATCTGGTTCATTACTTGATGAACCAGGAAAAAACGACAGTCAAGTCTTATATTTACAATTTATTCTTTCTTTACGAGAGCAAATTTGCAAATTCCGTTGAATGAAATAAATTCCAATGTTTTGAAAAGGAATTTTTAAAGGCAGACGTGACCTAGACATGGAACAGCTGTTCAGAAAAATTAAGCCCCACCAATTTGACTTCGTGTCTGGAAGAAACAAAATAGGTTATCAATCTTGGATAATATTTATATATTTATGGCCAAGTTACAGTTTTTGAAGGTAGAGCTTGTTAAAAACCAGACTAAATAGACGATAGAGTGCTCGACATCTGGACTTGCGGATTGGTATTCGACTCGGGAGTATTGGTATTCATGCGCGATGTGAAAAACAGATGTTTATGCGAATCTTGAAAAAAGAAATCAAACTGGTTCAACGTAGTAATTATTTTTCTATTGTAAATATTGCCAATTGAATCGCTAGAATGTATGGGGAGCTGTAAATAGCCACTAAATTAAAACAACCAGATTCTATCAAAATCATAATAATCCATGTCCAAACCACAATCCTAAAGCAAAGTAAAAACTTCCACCAGAGAAGTGAGGTCGGGTGCTCTGTAAGGGTAAACGCCTCTTAGCCTCAACCTCGTGTGTAAAGAAAATTAGCAATGAAAGAAGCATTGAACTTTGTGATGTCAAAAATATTTAAAGCAAGACATCATATTTCGAACAATGTTGTGATGACAGCCATACAACTTTTTGAGGGGCTTGATACGATCGTGAGCTTAGGCTTGCAATACCCTTGCGTCACAACCTTCTTTATAACGATATTTACACTTACCGACAAAACAATTAAACATTGTACACGAGCAATGTATTTTTCTCTCCTTATTATATTTACAGCTTTCAACAGCGACGGTAAATTTTAGGAACAAATGTACATTTGAAATAAAAAAAAAAAAAACATTACTTACTGATTATACAAAATGGAATATCACAGTATTGCCATCTTGCATCAGGGTTTGGGTCTGTCGTATAGCACCATGGTCCGTATCTTTCTCCGCTTGGGTTTCTACAATGATTTCCTGCAGAAAGCCATTTATATCCGCTATCATGTGGCGTATTCGAGCTCCAATTTTGACATGGTATCCCCATAGCTGTAATATTCGTTGTCCCAGTATATTCTAACCCTTGTAAGGTATTCCTGCAATTTTCTGGAACTAGAGACGAAAAATAATCACGGCATTTTAAAAACTACTATGATATGCGATGCGTACGAAACTAACCAGATAGTACGATGCGTACGAAACTAACTAGACAGTACGATGCCTACGAAACTAACCAGATAGCACGCTGCGTACGAAAGTAGCTAGATAGTACGATCCGTAGGAAACCAACCGGATGCGTACGAATCTATCCAGATGGTAAGATGCGTACGGTACTTATCAGATAGTACTATGCGTACGAACTAACCAGATAGTACAATGCGTAGGAAACTAACCAGATGCGTACAAATCTAACCAGATAGTAAGATGCGTACGGAACTAATCAGATTGTACTATGCGTACGAAACTAACCAGATAGTACAATGCGTAGAAAACTAACCAGATGCGTACGAATCTAACCAGATAGTAAGATGCGTACGGAACTAATCAGATAGTATTATGCGTACGAAACTAACCAGATAGTACAATGCGTAGGAAACTAACATATAGCGTACGAACCTAACCAGATAGTAAGATGCGTACGGAACTAATCAGATAGTATTATGCGTACAAAACTAACCAGATAGTACAATGCGTAGGAAACTAACCTATAGCGCACAAATCTAACCAGATAGTAAGATGCGTACGGAACTAATCAGATAGTATTATGCGTACAAAACTAACCAGATAGTACAATGCGTAGGAAACTAACCAGATGCGTACGAATCTAACCAGATAGTAAGATGCGTACGGACTAATCAGATAGTATTATGCGTACGAAACTAACCAGATAGTACAATGCGTAGGAAAATAACCAGATGCGTACGAATCTAACCAGATAGTAAGATGCGTACGGAACTAATCAGATAGTACTATGCGTACGAAACAAACCAGATAGTATAATGCGTAGGAAAATAACCAGATGCGTACGAATCTTACCAGAGAGTAAGATGCGTACGGAACTAATCAGATAGTACGATGCGTACAAAACAAACCAGATAGTACAATGCGTAGGAAAATAACCAGATGCGTACGAATCTTACCAGATGCGTACGAATCTTACCAGAGAGTAAGATGCGTACGGAACTAATCAGATAGTACGATGTGTACGAAACTAATAAGATAGTACTTTGCGTACGAAACTAATCAGATAGTAATATGCCTACATATCTAGTCAGAAAGTATTATGCGTACGAAACAAACCAGATGGTAAGATGCGTACGAAACTAGTGAGATAGTACGATGCCTACGAAACTAACCAGATAGTAAGATGCGTACGCAACTGCCTAGATAGTACGATGCCTACGAAGCTAACCAGATGGTACTTGTGTTAAAATTACATATTAAACTGGTGTTAATTTTAAAGCACTTGACGGCAGTTTTGTATTACAATTTCTCATTAGTATTGCTTGGAAAAAAATTAATAATAATAACGCTTTTTTCTGTTTTCTTTTTGAATTTTCAAATATTGTTATTTATTCCAAGGAGATTGTTTAGAAAGATTTTTTAAAATTTATTTTCAGCAACAGGAACGTAAAGCTTAATCCTCGGACAGATATCCTTATCTCAGGGTGAATCAAGCTTCGATCAAAAACTACGATATAACATGCTTCACTGCGATCGATAAATAACTGTTCATATTCATATTTGTCATAGGCTTACATAATAAATATAATAAATTGTGTTCATACAATTGATATTATTTTATTCATTATTTAAAAATGACATATTAACTTTATGATCTAAATGTATGTAATAAAGGTGTATCAATTTTCTTGAAATATTCTAAATTTTAACTATTAAAAATTGGAAAATTATACTTTTCAAGATAAAACGTTATTTAGCTGAAAAACACTCAGCATTAGCAAAATGATGTTTTCAACAATTTTATTTTTTGAAAATTTTGAATCAGTTATAGGACCAGTTTAAAAATGTATGATAATTTATGAAGGGAAGTGTATATATATTAGACGAAATATGAAAATACGAGAAGTAATACGAACGTTTTCAATTTAAGTAAAACTACATATTTTAGTTAAAATGCTATATTTTGTATTGCCTTAAAAAAAATAAAAACAGGACCAAATATTAACAAGAGCACCGCTGAACGAGGCAATATACGCCCGTCAATGTCAATAATGTAAACAGGGATAATAAGAGGAGGTAAAATTTCATGCTGAACATTAATTTTATGATATGCACATCTTCATGTGATCCTCACCATACATGACGACTCAAAAAATAATCAGTTGAAAACTGTTGGACTAGTTACACCCACAAGAAAATTGAACACTGGATACGAGAAATTGAATGCACAGATTTTAGGAAAATTGAAATGCAACACAAATCCCCGTTTTATGTGTTAAACAATAATGCTTCTTGTGAAACCATACTAAATTTGAAAGGAATTAAATAAAATATAAAAGTTATTTTATTTTTTACATTACGTCCTTATATGGCCCTCAATGTGTCATAACTCCTTAAATATTTCATGCATCATCTACATTTTAAAATATGGGCATCTTCATATGACCCCGGTAACACATGCTAAATTGAAAAATAATCAGTAAAGAACTGTGGGACAAGTTACACACACAAGAAAATTAAACACAAGATACGAGACACTAGATATAAAGAACCACAACTTAAACTCTGCAAAAAATTAAAATGCGACAAAAAACCCATTCTATATGTTTAACATTTTTACTTGTTGTAAATCCATAAAAAATATGAAAGAATTAAATGAAAAATAAGAAAGTTCTTGCATTTTTTTTTACATGATATCCTTATCTGACCTCTGTACTCAACCTTTGACCTTGAATTTCAATACTCGGCCCTAAATTATATACGCGACACACCGCCTGCCTACAATACATGTTTGAACAAGTTTCATTTTGATATCCTCATTGAGTCAAAAGATATGTCCCATACAAGAAAAATGTTAACGAACGAACGGACGGACAGACAGACAGATGGGCAACGTTATACCATAATATTAACGAACGGACGGACAGACAGACAGATGGACAACGCCATACGTCCAGTTACACGAGTGTATAAAAGAAACAAAAAAAAAAAAAAAAACCAGTAAAAACATGTTCCCAAAATAAATATAAATAACCTTTAAAAAATCGATAAATCAAAATTGTTTTGAGAGATCAAAATTAAAACAGCCAGTGGTGTGAAGTAAATTTCTGGACAATGGAGAAATTTGATCGAATGTAAACTTTAGTCGCTTAAGTGGTAGCATTATCCGCCAGTAAAGTATGAGTGCTCACGAAAAAGCGGTTAATATATATAAAAAAAGTGGCATTGATATCCATTATAGACCAATGACAATAATAATATAAAGTTATATACCTGGTTTGTCGTTCTGAATTGACATGCATTTAGCTTTACCATTGTGTAGTGAAATACATTTATATCCCGAAGGACAGGTTATTCCAGAACAGGATCCAGCTAAACTCTACAATATACAATATAACCAGATTGGTGATTATGTCAGAAATGACATGAAATTAGATTGACAATTCTTTAGTGATAAAGAAAAATCTATAACGACTTTCAGACAGAGATAAGGAAATTCCAGTCCAATGGTAAGATATTTTCATTTCAAACGAGGCTCCGCCGAGTTTGAGATTAAAATATCTGACTACAAGATTGGAACTTTTCAATAAATTTTTTTTCAAGCACAGCCTGAACGACAGTAAATAACAGTAAATTGTTTTACATCATGGAATTTGTGACCATTTGGGAAAAAAGATTTCCATCATAAGACGAGTCAATGTTCTCAAAAGGACATTGATCTTATTTAAATAGATACAAGGATATTGTAACCATAGACTTATCAATGCCCCTTAAAACGTTCAATGGTCGTCATCACAATATTGTGATATAATTATGACGTTGCTGTATCCAAAATTACTCTAGTTAATTAGTTTCATTTTCCATGCCTATGCACAATATCCTTGTATCTACTTAAATAAGTTGTGAAATAAGTTTTAGAATGCATGGGAAATGAAACTATAGAATGACAAATATAACTAGAGTAATTTTGGATACAGCAACGTCATAATTATATCACAATATTGTGATGACGACCATTGAACGTTTTAAGGGGCATTGATTTCTAAATCTTATTTCACACTTGCCGGGTGTTGCTAGGTAAACAAGAGGTGCTTTCCCTTTCCGGAGCCTCTGGTCTAACTTCCTTGGTGGAATGTCACGTGTTTCCTAACTTCCCAATTTGCCAACTTCATATTTTTCACTTTGCTTTGAAATGTTGGTTTGTACATAGATTGATAATTTTGTTTTTGATGATGTTTAAATCGATGCACATTTTAAAATGTATAATTAAAAAAAAAGTCTCAACATCATCATTCATAAAAAGATTGACCGCCATTTCTATATGTCTAAAGAATCAAAATTCTCAAAAGTTGTTGATAATACTTCCGGTGTCTAAGATAACTTTAAATGATCAATGGCCCGTTTACTGTTTTACATTTTTAAACTGTGATGTTAGACCACTGAACTCATCTACAGACGTAAACAAATGTAATAAAACTAAAATTAAAAAAAAACAAAAAGATATTTTATATGTACAGGATTATCTCGATTTGTGACTTTGTTAAATCGGGTTCGTCAGTAACAAAACGCGAACTTGTCCGAGATAATACAATGATAAACTAATGTATCAAGATTATTAAATTCATAATGATAATAATTTTTGCATTCTTATTTTTGTGTATTATTGATTCATTATAGGAAAAAATAATGCTAATATAGAATTGTATATTAAAAGATCTTTAATTTTTAAGAGCGATTAAAAGTACTGTGACCACATAGCCGTTTATTTAGCTTCCATCGAAAGTAAGAACTTTTATCACCAGTGGTCGCCTATTTAGCTGTTCTATTAAATTTTTGTTATTAATGTGCTTGTCAAATGACTTTCTTCTAAAACGAAAATACAGTTGTAGTAAACACTTTCGCTGTACCATGAATAAGTAAAGATACCAGCTATTAATAATTAATGTGCTTTTAGCTACAATAGGTCTTATTTTTGAAATTGTTTTTAAACTGTTCTAAAAATAAAATATGCTATGTTTATATACAACAGTATATATTTCTTTGATGTTTAACGTCACAAATGTCTCTTTTAAAGTTGTTTTTTCTTTTTGAAACAATTCAACACAAAGATGCCAATCCTTGTCTTGTCTTAGTTTTACTGTAAAACGTATAATAAAAGAACACTATTTCTTATTTAACATGCTTTCAGATTTTAAGCTACAAATTGTTTCTTTTTCAGTTGAGTCTAAAGATATAACTATTGACATTTAAAGAATAAAAAGTCTTGGAAATGTTATGTATTTTTTAAATAATGCCTGTTTCTTTGATTTTACATTCACAAAGACAAAACATATGTTAAAAATTAAAATTAGTATATGTCAAAGTAAATGTTTCAAGGTTATAAACAACACTATCTGCTTTCAAAATCAATATAACCCTAAGAAGAATTGGACCTTAAAACGTCAAACATACCAAAGGAATATAAGCAACGTGAAAAAGATATTTCGTTTGTGCTTTTCTATTTTAATATTTTTTAAACATAAAAATACTTGCATCTAAACATTTACTTAGCAATGGTCAATAAAAATAAAACTTGATTGAATAAACAAGAATAAAAAAAAAGAAGAAAAGACAACCACAACCACTAAAGGAGACCACAAACAATATATCTCCGGACTTTCAAAACTAATGACTAGTTATACCCCCCGCTTAAAAGTGGGGGGTATATAGTGATAGGGGTGTCCGTCCGTCCTTCCGTTACACCTTAGGGTACCTATCTCTTATCCGCAACTCCTCCTAAACCCTTGAATGGATTTTCATGAAACTTTCACACAATCTTTGTGATATAATGTAGATGTGCATCTCCTATTTAAAACAATGATCCGATGGACTTTTGGGAGCGCGGGGGGGGGGGGTATTTTTTGTGAGCTTGTGGCTTACAGTTTTTCTATTTAACATGACAATACAATTATATTGAGTTTTTATTTATCTATGAAACTAATCAGAAGCATACAGTTCTATGTCCTAGCCACAAAATTCCTAAAAACAATATAAAATCTGAAAAGTAAAGTTACACTTCGGAAAGGTTGACAAGCTGCACCTGACACGTGTAAAATGAAAATGATAGAAACCTGGTACAATGGAATGTGAAATTTATCTAGGATAATTTTGGAGATAATTAAGCTGATTTTTTAAGATTTTAATATTTCGAAATTTTGCATTCATTGTTAGGTTGAATAAAACACTCCGATTTCTTAATAAAAAATAAACATACTAATCCATGTCCGAATTACAATCCAGAAGCAAAGTAAAAACTTTGGAACTGACAAGTTAGGTTAGACACGTGAACTTCCACATGGGAAGTGAGGCCGGGTGCTCCGGGAGGGTAAGCACCTCCTGTTTAGCTAGCTACACTCGCCACATGTGTAATCAAAATTGTGTGAAAGGAACATGGAACTATGAGATGTCAAATATATCCAGGGCAATCCTGGACACAGAGACATCAAACTTATCAACAATACTGTGATGACGGCCATAAAACTTTTTGAGGGCCTTGGTAAGCCTAGGCTTACAATATCCCTGAGTCAACAATTTATTTGCAAGCAGCCTACTTCGTTGTACAAAGTCCCCGTAATGGGAACAAGCTCTACCATAGCGTATTAATTGGGAAACAAATATACCATAAGCAGAAGAAGCAGGTATATTGCTGCATAAAAAGGAAAGTTGACAATAGAAAAATTGAAGTTATCACGTTTGTCATAAAATTTCAAATGTAGCTTTTCGTGTGCGTCATAATTCAGTTATAAGTCTAAATATGAAGCAGAACTTGAGGGAGGAATCAGTCGTGACTTTTATTTCAAGCTCACTAGGATAAATGACATTTACATAGTCTCCAAATTTAGTATTGTAAAGAGACAGAACGTCATCGATATATCTGTATGTTGAGTTGAATGATTTTGGCGACAGTCTTCTCTCCAGATTTAACAAGGTTCTGCATAAATTCTGCTTCATAACAATAATGAAACAAATCAGCAAGCAATGGTCACAGTTTGTACCCATTAGTATACCGATTGTTTGCTGAAAAACTATATTATCAAACACAACAAATATGTTATCTATCAAAAAATCAACATTTTGTTGATGGTATCATTAGTATATTTTTGTTTGAAATTCGTATGATGCTTGACAAAATAACCAGAATCCCTGTTCAGCACCAGATATTTGTATCTTGGCTTACCGTTTTTGTAAAAGAAAGACAAGTGAATAATTCTTTAAGACGTTCTTTCAATTTAGAATTAGCGATAGTTTAGAAAAATCAAATGTTTTTATACTTTTTACATGAGATAAAGTATTAGAAGAAAGATGTTCAAGTAATTCTTTAGAATTTTTGAGAATCCACATTTGGTTGATTCCAGATGTAGAATATACTTTTTCTGAATGAGACTGAAGACCATCTTTGACGATTGTCAAAATTTGTATTAGAATTACCGATAATGATTTAGTAGTACATTTAGATGAGTCTGCTATATTTTCCTTGTATGGATTTTTATGGAGTTTAGGAATCCAATACAAGTAAGGAATATCAAGATCTTCCTCTTTAAGATTGATACCGAAAGACTCGAGAAATCCCCTATGGTTGGAAAGAACGTCATCTTTGGAAAATTAGTTATAGTAGATGTAGGGTTATTTGATATATTATCTAAACCAAGCTCCTTAATAAGACATTCAAGGTAGAGTCTCTTACAAACGAGAATTATGTTGTTGGAAGCCTTATCAGCTGGGACTGCAACATATTTGTTGTGTATGTCTGTTAGAATTGCCTTGATTTCTGGATCTTTGAGTACTAAAGACGGTTTAGTACTCATAGACCCTTTAAGTTTGGGAATCCTAATTTTAACAAATGATCTCACAACCTTTATCCAGTCGGATAAGGTATCAAGCTTAACATCTTCTAATTTAGCCAAACGTCTGGCGTACTCTTCAACAGAATCCATGACAAGTCTGAAATTCTGTCCCCAGGTAAAAGGTTGAGCTTCTCTATATTAAGGACCTTTTGAAAGTAAAGATCTTAATTTAGTGTTCTCGATTATATTGAGATCACCAGTTATCACATGTCCAGTTGGTCTATAAATATAGGGAGAAGCAACAAGAGCAGGTAGGTGGAATAAAATTATGAAAGTTCTAACACTGCAATGTTTGTTTATAATTAAATATTTTGGATGCAATAGGTTTATAGTAGGAGTAGGAAACTAGAGGTGGCGAATTAATTTTGAAATAAGCAGGAACTTTAAATTGTACTTGTTTATTTTGAAGAATATTGGAAATGTGTATAGCATCTATGCCTTTGTTAGCATAGTGTAACTTAAGATATTGGCGTCGACCATCATTCTCAATATCGTTATCCCGAGCAGGTTTAAATAATCTGTTAAAAGCAATATCCATGATGATAGCAGTAAGCTTATATTCTTATATTATTAAAGCTTGTATTAGAATTTATAGTAGTTTTAGATATGCATTCTTCTTGTAAGTGTCTAAGACAGGATAGTGGTAGAGTAGAGTTTAGTTCGAATATGGTGTAATCCGAGAGGTTTCTGCAGGAATGGTAAAAGATTAAGAAAACTTACATCATGGATATTGGGTTTGTTGTAACGCCGATGAGATAAATTATGCTTATAATAACTTAATATATTTATGGATGTTAATACTGTATTGTGTTAGTCAATGAAACATGTGTATTGACTATTATTTTTTAGATTATTTTGACTCCCTCATGCAAAGTATTCCCTTAGCTTAATTTGGTAAAATATATTTTGGTCCTTTGGGTAGCTTTTCAACATCTTCAAAATAATTATGGTTTCATAATTTTGGTCCAAGTCCTACTGATGAGAATTTGTATTCCGAAACGGCCGTCTAGTGCTATAAAATTAAAACTGGTATAATATGTAATTTGAATATTTATTCAGGAAAAATAGATAATTTGTAAACTCAAATACTTACCGGTTGTATATTACTTCTGTCAGCGTAAACATAATCTTCATTTATAGTCAGAGGCACGTCAGTCTCATTTGCTGAATTTAACTCGCATGAATTTCCCTCGACATTGTAATTGAAAGAAAGACAATCTGACCTTATATAACACTTCTCAGCACACTGCTTGGACCCGATCGAAGTAATTTTGTTAAGGACATGACCCTCCAACATTTTACCATATTTCGGCGCCGCAATTTGTCCAGACTTACATGGTTGTAATAATATTTTACGCACAGATGTAAATATGATAATTAATGATAAGGTATTCCCAAACGAATTCATCCTGCAGAATAATGTCTTGATTTGAAATATGTAGTTTAACCCAATTTAAAAAGAAATATGCATTTTGATCAAATTGGGCACATTTCTACAAATGATTTTCATAGTAAATAGTTCTGGTAGGCAAAACACTTGTCCATTTGTAAATCAAATTTTTCTATCAACTGAAAGCAAATACTTTGCCTTCTTTTTAGGGTAATATTATTTCCTAAGTTGCAATTGTTTGATTAAATGTACAGAAAAAGAAGACAATGTAAACCTTATCGTTAAAAATAGTATTGTTCAATGCGATAAGCACATCTGTGCATATCCCGACACCCATGAAAACAAAACAATCAATGCAGTTGACTAGCATAATATAATAAATTTGATTTAAAAAAATCAAATATTGCAGGTCAAGAGGTCACATGTCTTGTCTCGGTGTAACCGTTTCATTAGCGATATGACATCATACATTTATACTTTACTATTTTTTTTATTTTACAGTCGATTCTTCACAAAAGTACAACAATTACATAATTTATGGGCATGTAACAAACTGACAAATACAGCATTCTGAAATCATTATAATTTGATCAGGTAATTTGTAATGCCATCCAATTAAGCAGTTATCAACTATTCTTTTTAGAATAAAAAAGTTGAAATTGTTGGACACATATTTTTTGAGTTTGATGTACCAGCTTTCAATGATTCCTTTTACGGATAAAATATTGGCGCTGTTGGGCTTTATTAGTTTGAAGCAAAATTTTAAAACGCAATAGATCCTTTCAAATCAGCTGATTATATTGAATTTTGTGTTTTTCTTATACTGTTCGTACAAGTTATATGTAAACAACATTGACCTTTTATATGGACCAGTATATTGTGTTTATTCCCTCTGTATCACGGGAACGAAACCGGCATTGTTCGTGTATTCATTGCGAATCTGATAGGTCGTCCACGAAATAATGGCAAAATATCTACATTTTTTCGATCAGGCTGTTATTGTAAATAGGTACTGTAGATTACTTTTTTTATCGCGAGAGATTTATAAATCCGTAATTTCGTGAGGACTCTCAGTCGCGAATTAAAATATCACGCGAATATTCCGAGAATCGCGAAAATTATTAAGTCAAATTTAAAACATAACGACAATCGACTATGACCGTCGTAAAAGTATAATATATTAGATGCAATAAAGTAAATCGTAAATTTCGCCGTAACTTGCAAGATTCCATTGAAATTTCCGGTTAAACAGGCTTAATTAACGTTTCTTTTCAACCTTTTACAAAAAAGTCTTGACGAAACTTCACCGTAACTTACACGGTTCTATTGAATTTTTCTCGTTAAACACCGACTGACGAGGCTGAATTAAAAATTCCTTTCAACCGTTTAAAATGTTTATGGAACATTAAGAAACGACTAACAAAACAAGAACCCTAAAGAAAGGTAGATATTATATAACCTTAAGAAAGGTAGATAACTATCGTATATAGCCACCATGAAGTGGACGCCAAATTAAATATGAACCTGGATTGTGGACGCGAATACACATATTCGCGAAATGAAGCTCAAATGTAAGTACGCGAAATTTGATACTCGCGATATTAAAGTAATCTACAGTAATTGACTACTATAAACAAATTCAGGGCAGAATTCTTTTGTACTGGGAATGGTATATCCAAGAAGGTAGACAATTTATTCAAATAACCTTTCACACTTATTCCATAGAATGGACTGTTTGTTTACTGTTTCATCAGATCGTGTACGGACTATTACACTACCTATGCATGAGGATCATATGTATATACTAGTCATGAGGACGAGTAATTGTTATTTTATTTGTGAATGTAATGTCTACATGTGTCCATTATTTCAGAAAATTGGAGAAAAAGATAAAAAGAACATATTTTTCTAGAAAAATAAATATTATAGCTATGGGGATAACAAACCAGCAGCGTTGGTCACATAATCCGCTATCTAACCTATCAACACGGCTTCCATCAAATTACTATAGAAATCCAAATGGATTGATATACTTATCATGGTCCATGTCGAAACCACAACCCTGAAACAAATTTAAAAGTATGAAACTTGCAAATAAGTTGAACTCGAAAAAATTATGCCGGTTGCTTCAGAAGACAAGACGGATTTTTTTTTTAATTTTACGTACATATATAGACATATATAGAAAGCATTAGTTTATGCTGAGTTGAATGACTATTACTGGACTAGGTCAAATTATTTTTTAATCATGTTAATATGGGAAGAATGCGTAAGTACACGGAGACTAAAACACTATCGAAATAGAAACTGTACAGAAATTGTAATTTTATACTACAAATGCATGTGTAAAGTACTATTCTCTGATAGAAATATATGTGTCTGTGTATAGGCTTCTTTTTTAAATGTTTACTATGCTTTTATTATTATTATGGTTTTATTATTATTATTATTATTTGTTTGTGTTTAAATTTATACCTTTTTGAAAGCTTTGGCCTCAGAAAGTTTAAGCCAGGCTTGTATATACATGTATAATAATATGTATGCCATCATTCTTGTTCTGACATAAATGCCTAGATTATGGACTTGGTTGCCTGGTTAGGACCAATAATACTACCTTGCTTTATGTTCTTAGTTTACATATAAATAAAGAAATGAAAGTTTACAAAAGCGATCGGAAATATGTGTTTTTTTAATTGGAACCAAGGGTAATAATATGAGATTCACAACATATAAATGCTGCAAAATCGGCATTCTTTTCTATGATTCGAATTCAAATGCACACTTTTATGCGTTGACTTAAGAGTCCAAAGCAAATATTATGCAATTAATCAAAAACAAAGATACAAAAAACACAATCACTGTGAAAACAACAATCAAAAGCAACGTAAAAGTTTATAACTTGCAAATCAAAAGAAAGACGTGAGTTTTTACATGAACACCTCCTCCCCGTTAGCTAGATGCACAAAGTCCCTCGAAAATTGAGAATGAAAGGAACATGGAATTATTGTGACGTAAAAATCGAGAGTAACATAGAGTGTAATGTGTAAATGAGTATGGGCTTGAAAAATATCAAATATAAAAATTTCCAGTGTGTTGCGTTCTATAGACATAGTTACGCCAAATATACCCCTAAGTAAAATTTAATCACCGAATTTTTAATATCTATATCTATTTCATTTTGCTGCATAATCTTGCATGCATTCTACAATTGCAATATCACTTAATATTTTTAAATGAATCCAATGTCTCTCAAGAGTTCGGAAACACCAGAGTTCACAAAAATACACTCATCAGCTTAGTTCGAGGGTCTATGTCTGTCTGACCGTGTCTGAGTGAAATACTTTTACTCTTCTAGTCTAGAGAATCACACCTTGTATTTTCATCATATTCATATCTCGCGTCTCATTTTAATTTCAATTTTGGACGGAAAAACCTGTTTGCTCTATTTTTTTTATTACACACGTGGCGGGTGTAGCTAGCTAAACAGGAGGTGATTTCACTTCCGGAGCACCCAGCCTCACTTCCCTGGTGGAAGTTCACGTGTCTAACCTAACTTGTCAGTTCCAAAGTGTTTGCTTTGCTTCTGGAATGTGATTCGGACATGGATTAGTATGTTTCTTTTTTTAATTTAATGTGGGACAGTTTGTTAATTCGCTATCTTAATGTCAGTGACTTTTCCCTTTTTGCTTTACGTTCCAGAAACACCAATCTTATCGAAGGAATATTGACTCGGGTATATAAACACTATTACTTCTTTCCACTCTTGCCAAGTAAATGTAAACTAGCTAAAATGTTAATGATATAGAATGAGCTTACTGATTTCGTAGAAGCAAGCCTCATCTCTCTAATGATCGTTCAAGTGTAAAACCTAATTTTTCAGTTTTCAATGATTTAATTTTGTTTTCTGGATTGTGATTATAACAATGGACCGGTTTGTTAGTGTTTAATATTGATATATGGTTTTATATGAACAGAAATTATTTGGATATTGATTTCTTTTAAAAACAAGCAAACCAATCCATGTCAAAACCACAATTCCAAAGCAAAGTAAAAACTTTGAAACTGGCAAATATGGTTATACACGTGAATGTCTATCCGGGAAGTGAGGCCGGGTGCTTCTGAAGGGTAATCACATTTGCATTTGGTCAACTTCGTGTATTCATGCGTAATGTATCAAAAACAAACATACTAATCCATGTCCGAATCATATCCCAGAAGCAAAGTAAAAACTTTGGAACTGACAAGTTAGGTTAGACACGTAAACTTCCACCAGGGAAGTGAGGACGGGTGCTCCGGAAGAATAAGCGCCTCATTTTTAGCTAGCTACACCCGCCACATGTGTGAAAGGAACATGGAACTATGAGACGTCAAATATATCCAGGGTTATCCTGGACACAGAGACATCAAACTTATCAACAATACTGTGATGACGGCCATAAAACTTTTATTCATTTCCCCATGCCATTTTTTTATTGGTAAGGGCCACGTAGCCGTAGCAAGAATATTAATGCTAAAATATTTATCCTGGAGTAAGAGGTAATATTTGAAAAGGCTGGTGTTTAATCCTATATAAAATCTATATAAAATCTTTGTTTTTACTGGACGCCATGGAAAATTACCAACCGGATGATTGCATGTACGTTCGGGCCTCACTTTTAAAACAAAATCAATCAATTAATTTGGAAGTTGAAATTTAACAACTTTGCAATAATTGGTAATTCCATGAATGCAATACAAAATGTTTAATGTGATGAACTAAATGCACTACAGTTCCCAATAGTAAATATCAGAAAGGATTCATAGTCACCCATGAATAGTGTTTGGAAATAAAAATTCTTCTCATGATTAATTTTAGGTAAATAATTGTTAGAAACCTTTTCAAACCCCGTAACACTGAACGGTCGCCTTGGTACACCAATGAAGCATTTTAATAGTCCATGTCAAATATAACAAAGTTTGGTAGAAAACATAATTTTTTGCGATGCGATACATTTCTTTGTTCAATAATCGAATTTACCTCGTCTATATCAAATATTAACATTTGATGCAAAGAAAATTGAAATTCGTTTTGCATTTTAAATAAATAAAACAATTTGGCTGCAAACTTTCATTAATTTCACATTAAATTTACATACTGTGTGCAAACAGTGGAGGAGCATAAACAGTATACTTATTTGAGTTTATATAATAGTAACGTTTCACATAAACCGTCATATTGTTCCATTTTAGAAATAGTCGTTTTATACATCAATCAAATTTGACCAATGTTTCAGATATCACATTTCTACATGAATAAAAACAGCTGACTAACAGAATGATATATTGCAATACTTCCATCTTCACATGACTAACAAAATGATATATTGCAATTCTACCATCTCTACATAAATAAAAATAGCTGACTAACAGAATGATATATTGCAATACTTCCATCTTCACATGACTAACAGAATGATATATTGCAATTCTACCATCTCTACATAAATAAAAATAGCTGACTAACAGAATGATATATTGCAATACTTCCATCTTCACATGACTAACAGAATGATATATTGCAATTCTACCATCTCTACATAAATAAAAATAGCTGACTAACAGAATGATATATTGCAATACTTCCATCTTCACATGACTAACAGAATGATATATTGCAATTCTACCATCTCTACATAAATAAAAATAACTGACTAACAGAATGATATATTGCAATACTTCCATCTTCACATGACTAACAGAATGATATATTGCAATTCTAACATCTCTACATAAATAAAAATAGCTGACTAACAGAATGATATATTGCAATACTTCCATCTTCACATGAACAAAAACAGTTGACTAACAACATTGTACATGTATATGAAACCCCCCATCTTCATATGAATAAAAAATAGTTAATTAACAAAATGGTACATTGCAATACTCCCATATCTCCGATGGATCGGTTGTATAACACCAGGGTCCATTTGGTAATGCATCCGAGTGCACTAAAACATAAGATGCTTTTATCGTTGCGTCAAAAATTCATTTGCAAGCAGCTTGCTTTGTTGAATAAATTTGTAAAGATGTGAATAGATGTTCGTTTAAGAAAAAGTGTGATATATGTACCAATATACCAAAAATTACCATGGCTATATTTGATGTTCAAAAGTTTCATGTTCTTTTTACTCTCAATTTCGATTTTACACGGGGCGGATGTAGCTAGCAAAAGAAGAGGTGGTTATTATTTCGGAACATTCGGTCGAAGATTACGTGTTTAACTCAATTTGCCATTTTTTATTTTTTCTGTGATTCGGAGATGGACTAGCATGTTTACTTTTGATTGTACGTGATATTTTAAGTTTGGAATATATATATATATATATATATATATATATATACATATATATTATAATGACAATTAAAATACTTAATCAATAGTAAATAGATGCTTGCTTGTTAACAGTTTCGTTCAAAAAACAAACATACTAATCTATGTCCGAATCACAATCCAGAAGCAAAGTAAAAACTTTGGAACTGACAAGTTAGGTTAGAGACGTGAACTTCCACCAGCGAAGAGTGAGCCCAGGTGCTCCGGAAGGGTAAGCACTTCCTGTTTAGCTAGCTTAACCCGCCACGTGTCTAATCAAAATTTTGTGAACTATGAGACTTCAAATATGTCCAGGACAATCCTGGACACAGAGACATCAAACTTATCAATAATACTGTGATGACGGCCATTACACTTTTTTAGGGCCTTGATAAGCCTAGGTTTGCAATATCCCTGAGTCAACAATTTATTTGCAAGCAGCCTACTTCGTTGTACAAAATTTATTCATTCCATGGTGAAAGTTCACGTGTTTTAATATGCCTGTTCTCATACTTTTTTACTTTGCTTTAGGAATGTGATATGGAAAAAGATTGGTATGGTTATTTTTATTAATTGTAAATATCGCCAAATTATTCAGGAAATAAGTGATAAAGATACGCATGAAACAATTATATAGAATTATTATAATATCTTAATACCTGGTTTGTCTCGCAGCAATGACATGCATTTAGTTCGGCCACTTTGTAATGGTATGCATTTGTAACTGGATGGACAGGTTATTCCCGAACCTGATCCAGCTAAACTCTACAAGATAAAATATTATTGAATTCTATATGTCCGTCTGTCGTTTTAGTAGGCAATAATTGTGCATTTTAGTCTAAATTTGCTGCTAGTTAAAATTTAAAATACCTCAGAAACTGAGGTATATATCTCATGCAAATTATCTCTTAAGCCAAATTTGGTAAAATACATTTTGATCCTTTGGGCATCATTTCAATATCTTGAAAAAAAAAACTTTGGTTTTACTTTTTTCCAATCACTACTGATGAGGAATTGTATTCCGAATTGTCCGTTTAGTGTTTTAAAATTAAATCTGGTATAATATTCAAATTATTATACACTTATATACAGAGTAGTTTGGGTCCTTCTATGTTTCTTTAAACATCTTAAAAATATTTCGATTTCCACATTTCAGGTGAGAGAACTACTGATGATATATATTATTTCGAATGAGACGTCTGGTAATAATCTTCACTTAGTGGCTCACAAATACAAGGGGGTATTTGTATATTTGTATTTCTAACATGACCTGCTTTTTTCCTTCATATGAAACATGAAGAGAGCCAGTCGTGGAATAACAAACGATAACCCATGGCTGTTCCGCTTTTATGACGTACTCCCTTATTTCTTTACTCATCTTAAAAAGAAACGTGCATTTACGTACTTGTAGTTTCCTCAAACTATTGTTGATTCTGATTATTTCGATTGTTTATCGGTCGAACTTTTACTTCCTGGAAGTGAACTATATTTTCGCGGTATATCGCTATATCATTTATCACATACTTTCTTAAAAATTAAAACCGATATTATTTTATTTTTGAAACTAAATAATAATCATTTTTGATCCATTGGTTCCTATAATCAGACTTAATATCATTTTTAATGTGTACGATTATAGAATAATTTCTGTAAAGTAAGTTGGAGGTTAGTTATAGTACAGCCAAACACGTCTATAAAGGCCACCCAAGAGAATCAGTAAAAGTGATCTTTATTGACAGGTGGTCCTTTTTTACAGGTTCAAATAACATAAATAAAGAACAATTGGGATAAAATTTAACTGGCCTTAAATTCAGTGATGTCCTTTAAGGCAGGTTCAACTGTACCTACACTGCTTGACATTGATGGCGAGCGTTAGAAAAACCGAAATGGTCGATATTTTGCTTGTCTGTTTGACTTGGTTGTTTTTGTCGACTTGTTTTGTTGACTGTATCTTAATAAATGCTCTCAAATATCTTTCTTTTTTCTTAACATAGAATAAGAGATCCCAAAGAAACGTAAATTGTAAAAGAATTCACTATTTATAAATAAACATGCTTTTAGATACAAACAGTTTCATCTTTTTAAGTTGTGCCTAATGACGAAACTGCGTTTACACTTTGAAAATTAAAAAGTAGTGATAGATGTTATATGCCTTTTATTAAATTTTAAAAGGAATTTTATTATTTAGGAAGCAAATTATTTTGATGATCGAAGTTCTAAAGCGTATTAACACTTAAAAAATTAAAGTAGTGATAGATGCGCTTTCCTTATTAAGAAAATATCTCCTTCCTTAAATTGTTTCTCCTAAAGGATGGCAATTACGAAAGAAATGAAATATTAATGGGTTCTGAATAAAATTCATTTAAAAGAACGTGTATAATTTTAATAAAGTACTTTTATACCCCTGCAAATATTGGACTTTGGACCGTCGGCCATAATTAAAAACAAACATACTAATCCATGTCCGAATCACAACCTAAGCTTATCAGTCCCCTCGAAAAGTAACAGTATTGTTGATAAATATGATGTCTCAGTGTCAAGGATAGCCCTCGACGTCCCGTAGGTCCATTTTCCTTTTACGCAATTTTGATTACAAACATGGCGGGTGTAGTGAGCTAATCCGCTCTCACTTTCCTTGTTGAAATTCACGCGTTTACTGTTTGGGGTTCTATGTTATATGATATATTAGTTCGTTATAACATTGTGTACAAGAATATACATGTATATTGGGTATGGACAATCATTTTAATAATATAGGAAATATTGATCGGGTTAAAAATGGTTCAGTCCAAAATAGGTCCTTTGTCCAAAATTTTGTTTTACATGTGATATGGAAAAAGATTGGTATGGTTATTTTTATTAATTGTGAATATCTCCAAATTGTTCAGGAAGTGATAAAGATATGTTTGAAACAATTATATAGAATTATTATAATATCTTAATACCTGGTTTGTCTCGCAGCAATGTCATGCATTTAGTTCGACCACTTTGTAATGGAATGCATTTGTAACTGGATGGACAGGTTATTCCCGAACATGATCTAGCTAAACTCTACAAGATGAAATATTATTGAATTCTCAATGTTCGCTTGTTGTTTTAGTGGGCAACAATTGTGCATGTTAGTCTAAATTCGCTGCTAGTTAAAATTTGATATCCCTCAAAAACTGAGGTATATATCTCATGCAAATTATCCCTTAAGCCAAATTTGGTAAAATACATTTTAATCCTTTGGGCATCTTTTCAACATCTTGAAAAAAACTTTGGTTTCTGCTTTCCAAGCACTAATGATGAGTAATTGTATTCCGAAATGTCCGTCTAGTGCTGTAAAATTAAAACTGGTATAATATTCAAACTATTATACAGAGTAGTTCAGGGAATCTTTAAGACGTGTCTACAAGCCTTTAGTTAATAAGATAATGCCTAGTTTATTGGATATAGTAGTATAGGGTTTCTCCTAGTCATTCGACTTATTGGCAACCCAAAAGACAACACATTGTATTGTTAGATAAACCATGTTTATCAAAATTAACCTCAAGCTATGCATTATCGGTCAAAGTAATTTTTTAGGTGCAACTAGTGAAATCATTTTGGTCCTTCTATGTTTCTAATTTGAACATCTTAAAAATATTTCAAATTTCCACATGTCAGGTGAGAGCACTACTGATATATATTATTTCGAATGGGACGGCTTGTAATAATCTACACTTAGTGTCTCACAAATACAAGGGGATATTTGTATATTTGTAATTCTAACATGACCTGCTTTTTCCTTCATATGAAACATGAAGAGAGCCAGTCGTGGTATAACAAACGATATTCCATGGCTGTTCTGCTTTAATGACGTACTCCCTTATTCCCTTACTCATCTTATAAAGAAACGTGCATTTACGTATAGTAGTGTCCTCAAAGCATTGTTGATTCTGATTATTTCGATTGTTTATCGGTCGAACTTTTACTTCCTGGAAGTGAACTATATTTTGCGGTATATCGCTTTATCATTTATCCCATACTTTCTTGAAAATAAAAACCTATATTATTTTATTTTTGAAACTAAATAATATACATTGTTGGTCCATTGGTTGCTATAATCAGACTTAATATCATTTTTAAATGTGTGCTATTATAGAACTATTTCTGTAAAATAAGTTGGAAGTTTGTTACAGTAGAGCCTAATCTTTCTATAACAGCCAAACAAGAGAACTAGTAAAAGTGGTCTTATTGACAGGTGGTCCTTATATACAGGTTCAAATAACATAAATAAAGAACAATTGGGATAAAATTTGACTGGCTTTTGAAAGCTGATGACCCTTAATTAGAGATGTCCTTTAAGGCAGGTTCAACTGTACCTACACTGCTTGACATTGATGGCGACGTTTAGAAATCTGGTATTGTATAAACGAAGTGGTCGATATTTTGCTGTTTCACTTGGATGATTGTTTTTGTCGACTTGTTTTGTTAGTTGTATCTAAATGAATGCTCTCAAATATCTTTCTGTTTTTTCTAAACAAAAAATAAGACATCCCTAGGAAACGTAAATTGTAAAAGAATTCACTATTTATAATTAAACATGCATTTAGCTGCAAAATGTTTCATCTTTTTAAGTTGAACTTGATGAACCTGATGAAACTGCGTTTACTTTAAACATCAAAAACAGTGTTATATCCCTTTTATCATTTTTTTAAGGAATTTTAAGGAACTATTAAAGAAGCAGATAATTTTGATGATCGCAGTTCTAAAGCGTGTATATTAACACTTTAAAAAATTAAAGTAGTGATAGATGCGTTTTCCTTTTTAAGAAAATGTCTCCTTCCTTAAATTGTTTCTTCTAAAGGATGACTATTGCGAAGGAAATTAAATATTAATGGTTTCTGGGGTACAATCCAATTAAAACAACGTGTATAATTTTAATAAAATGAGTTTATTACACCCCTGCAAATATTGGAATTTGGACCGTCGGCCATAATAAAAAAACAAACATACTAATCTATGTCCGAATCACAACCTAAGCTTATCAGGCCTCTCGAAAAGTATAATGATCGTTATCACAGTTAATAAATAGTTCCATGTTCCTTTCACAATTTTGATTGTTGAAATTCACGCGTTTACTGTTTTGGATTCTATTTTATATGATATATTAGTTCGTTATAACATGGTGTACAAGAATATATATGGGGTATGGGCAATAATTTTAATAATGTAGGAAATATTGATTGGGTTAAAAAATGGTCCAGTCTAAAATTGGTCGTTTGTCCAAAATTTTGTTATATATGCATTGCATGTTTCATGCCGATCAATATTATATATATAGATTATAGGTAATTGTCATTATGATAAAAAAGTGATTTTTATTGGTCAAAGGTCCAATATTATGTCATAATTGAATTGACCGTGTCACAACGTTCTACAATATGTATAGTTTATGGGTAGTAATTCTAACACACACGTTTTATTAAAGGTTTAAAATTTGACTGAATAGCCCCCCCCCCCCCATCAATCACCTTTTGGTATTTAATAAATATAAAATCTTTTATGATATTAAATTTTACTTTCAATATCATTTAGCAATGTTCATAAGTCATACATAGTTTGCAAAAAAAAAGTCAAATGGGATGCATTTATTTGCACCGATATCAAAGAACATCGTATATCAGACCAGAGATGATAATCGAATAACGTGTATGGTTCTAGTCAATGAAACCCATTGATTTTATTTCCATAAATTGTAAATAAAGTCCCAAACCTACCGGTTGTATACTTCTATCAGTGTATATAAAATTCTCATTTGTACTCAGAGGCACGTCGATCTCATCTGCTGAATTTAACACACAAGATCTATCAATGACATTGTAATTGAAGGAAAGACAATCTGACCTGATAAAACACTTGTCAACACATTGTTTGTACCCAATCAAAGTAATTTTATGGAGGGAATGACCCTCTAACAATTTTCCATACTTTTGCACCGTGATTTGTCCGAAATGACATGACTGTAATGATATTTCATGCACAGATCTAAATATCATAATAAAGAGTAGGGCATTTCCAAACCAATTCATCTTTAATAAATACAAATGATTTGAAAGGTAACAAACGGCAAGGTAAATTTTGATAAACGCCTGATTTCACAAAATGTATTTCACAGTAAATAGTTCTTTATTTTTATTTGCCGTTTATATTTTGTTCTTGTTTAAAAAGTAAAAAAATTAAAAATTTAAATCGTCTTCCTTTTCCGGTTGAATGGACTATGTATAGTCTTAAGTTGCAATCGATCATATTCCAAACGCAATGTATAAACAATCTTTGAAGAGTTCACTTCTATTGGTTAATATTAAGATTGAAATGCGTTAAACCCTAAACCAATGGAAACAAAGTATCAATACAAATTGGCTAGGGTAAAGACTAATCACATAATTTAAGATCTAGAATTATTTTCGTGGTCTTTTTGTTTTAGTTGATAGATTAGCGATATTTTAATTTACAAGATCATTTTCTTTATTATTTCACAGAGAGTTAGTGATGGGAATCGGTTGGGTTTTCATAATCGATAATCGGAACTACTCAAGTAACTAATTATCGGAAATAATCGATTATGTAATAAATACATAGAAAATAAACATTTGCTCATTGTTCAGTACAAAACATAGAATTTAAGTATTGTTTAGTAGTTGCAATTGTTATAAAAATGTATATATACTAATAAATGCCACTAAATAAACTAAATAACTGTGTTTGTTGTGATTATGAGTTGATTTGTAGAGTTTGAATGATGTTTAATTTTCCAGTTAAGATAGAATATTTCACTTATATGGTGAGATATTAACCTAAATATTGATATATCTACGTGCATGTCAGCCATGTGTTGTTTTTTTTCTTGTTCTCTATCCGTAGTTTCTTCCCGCCAAAAAGAGAACCGATCATCGATTATTCAACCACATAATCGAGCGCTTAAAATCAGGCCACAATCGATCGATTTTCGATTATAATCGATCATCGGCACATCACCACAGAGAGTGGTCTTAAAAAAGTACAGGCACTCAATACCTGGAACATCGTTTAATCAGACTACTTTAGTGATGCTTTATCAACAACTAAACAGCTACAAGTCAAAAGAATAATAAGTTGAACGTAGGCAAACAACAATGACCTGTCCGTTTGACCTTTCATTAGGAATATTCATATAGCAGGGTCCACTCAATACAAGGGTTAACAGGTTTTACAGGTAATTATAAAAATAGTGCATACAAAAGGCACTTGATTTGTGTTCTCATTTTGTAGACGAAATAAACACGTATGTTCACTATACATCAATGTACTTGGTCAGTGATAAATATTCAAATTGAGGGTCAAGCGGATAGGTCAATGTTGTTTACCTATACAACGCAAGTTTCTATTAGTCTATTTTCTCTCGACTATCTGTATTGGCATCATACAAACGTATATAACCTAAACAAACATATAAGAAATAACTTGTGTGCTTGACCTTTAATTTAGATATGTATGAAGGCCCAGTACATTTATGTATAGAGAACAAATGTGTTTGTATCGTCTAAGTAGTGAAAACACGAATTTAGTACCCTGTGTATACACTAGTTATACACTGGTTTTATCACTAACCTATGTATTGGGTGGTCCCTCCTATATGAATGTTGCTAATGAAATTTCAAACGGATATGTTAATATTGTGTAGAGGTCTGGGTAGCTCAGTAGTATAGCACTCATCTCTAGTGCAGGAAGTCTAAGGTTCGATCCCCGATCCGACCCTGCATTTTGTCTTTTTACTGTTACATTAAGGGGCTCGTCCGACCCTGGGAAGTGGCCGACCAACAGGTTAGTCCCAGGGTGGAACCTGGTGTTTTCGATTCAAGGGAGTTGAATCGAAAAAAGGAAGGGAGTATTGTAGCGCTCTGGGTAGCTCAGTGGTAGAACACTCGCCTATAGTGCGGGAGGTCGCGGGTTCGATCGCCGGTCTGACCCTGTATTTTTCTCTTTCCTGTTACAGTTGTTTACCCAACATAGTAGATGTTCAAATCACAATTAAAACAGAGAAGAATCTTTAAAAACTGACAAATTGTGTGTTCAAGAATCATGAACACCTTTTAGCCATCTCTACACTCGACACGTGAGAATGAAGCTAACACAGTATACATCATGTGTATGAAATTTATGTAAACAATTTTGCACTGTCAATTTTCGCAATATACAAGTCATGCATATCTCAAACATATGTACCAATGAAATACAACTGCACATTATTATTTTTTTAAATTTTATATATTTAACATAACTGTAAAATACAATATTTTGTTAAGAAATGACATTCCGATCATTGTATTTTAAGAGTTAATGCGACGCCCTTCAATTTGAATGACACGCGCAACATAATATTGCGCCCTTCATTGAAATAGGCGCGCGCCACACTTTCTTGCATTATGATTTAACATACCATGGACAGAAATGTCATTTCTATATTTATATCTTGAATGACTTGAAATCTCGAAAAAGCTATTCGATGAAATCGATCCATGAGGTAGTAGTATCCTGTTTAGCCAACTGCAAGAAAAGTTGATTGACTCCGCTTTCGATTTACCAGTTTAACTTTAGCAATACAGTTAACAATGTGTGTAATATTTTCATTTTAATTTTTTTCTATGTCTATGTTTCTTGACAATAATTACACGGTTTTATTAATACGTATTAAAAGTCCAAATTGTGTTTCAACAGGAACTACAAATCCCTATGCATGTTTCATCATTCATTGATATTGTAAATAATGTTCATTGAAAATTCAATGTCGAACAACAATAGCAGCAAGGTTTAACAAAAAAAAAAAAAAAAAAAAAAAAAAAAAACCAAATTTCATTTATGACCGGAAGAAAAATATGCCTTCTACCTTACTGTTCTTATCTACAAGAAAAAAGATTTGAGAAGCCAATTACAACAATCAGCAGAATTAAATTTTGATCTCAGAGACGATTTGTTTAAAAATTAAAATGAATGTATACAGCTACAATGCACCAAAGTAAGTATTGTTACTGTATGGCATAGTGTCAAAAATTGGTTGCATATTTTTTGTTTTACTTTCTGTAACTTCACAATTGAAATAAAATAACCTTGACTAGGTAAAAATCCTTATTTCACTCGCTTCAAAGGCTGAAAATTAAGCAGGGTTTCTTAAAACTGCTGCCATCTTGATATGCATAGCATTTATAGTTCCCATACTCAATAGTAGGAATGGATCTGAAACCAACAATGTTTGAAATTGACTTTAATAAATCACTATCGTTCGCTGGCGCTGACACTTTACTTACGTGAAAAAGAAAATTTGAATTTGATAATTGTTTGGAATTTATGTTACATTTTGAATCAATACATTAGCATTTGCATAGCTAAAGTCACTGTATTTTGTATCCGGACTTTGGCATATTTGAAGCTAAATTGAATGCATTGCCAAGACGCCTTAATTTGTATCCGTCCACTGGTATTAAGTAGCTAAAGTATCTTTAATTTGTATACGTCCGGCGTTGGTTTATGTGTAATTACAATCGATTAATGTTTTATTTGCTTTTTCCCCTTTTTCCCTTTATTGTTTTTGGTTCAACTTAGTAGAAACCTGTTCCTAGATACTTGCTTGGTTGAATATAGTTTCTTAAACTGTGTCATGTATACTCCGTTGATTGTTGATATTTAGTTCAATAGTGGTTCGCCAGGATGTACCATGTATAACCCCATAACGTTTCTGCGGAACAATTATTTCCATTGGATATGGATATTGCTTCAGTTCATGTTTTCCTGTAACAGTGACGTTAAATTTCGACGAATAAGTTTTCCAAAACGTTCCGCAGAAACGTTAAATGGTATTGACGTATCGCCGGCCACGCCTTTCATGTTCCGACACTGGCTGCCATCACGGAACCAAAGCAGCGTCACGGCAACTTATGACGTACTATTGTCTGTGACGTCATTCAATGGCACAATTAAGGCCGAGATTTCTTTTTTTTTTTGTGTAATTCAAGCATGCCGGGCCTTTGTCGGAACATTGTGGGCGTGGCTGGCAATCCGTCAATTTATCTCTCTCGTGGTATGCTGACAAACTCCATTAGCAATCTGTTGACTGATTTGTGCGTTGTTGAAGCTTTATACCAGAGCAATTGTTAACTGATACATAATTACTTTCCCTTCTTGGTATTGAATTCAGATTGGATAATATACTCTCAGCTAATGTCAATTCCTCTGGTTTGTCTTTGGGATAATTTTTCTTGTACTCTTGAATAGCCTTATTTACTTTCCTTCGGCTTGCACTATACACAGAGAGTTTCAGCCACTTTCGTCTTTGTCTTTTCAGGGTTTCTACAATACAATATGACACATACTATTAAGTTACTTAATTTCGCGTGTATTTATTTTCGAGAGTTATAAAATTAAGAAATGTCCGCGTAATTAAATTTTTGCGTTTTTGAAATAAAAACTATCACACATTACGCATAATTCAGTTCTCGCTCTGTATTAATTTTCGCACAAAAGAAACAACTACAAAATCAGAAAAAAATTGTATACTGCCAAAATACAGTAATTAAATACATTAATGGTTAAAAATTTATTGTAATTATGATGCAAACTTGTCAACGTCCAAACATAAGTTTAGAACTTTGAATACACATCTATTTATTTAATGTTCAATTTTACAAAATAATCATCAACATATTTTTTGTTTGAGTTTGACTTAGAGATCTATAAATTTAACAAACATAATATTTATTGATTGTTCATTTATCGGACCTTCCGACACGGTGTCTCTTTTCGACGAAGCTGTCACTATTTGGAGTTATCTACATGAAAATAGTGTACCTCAGTATTTCTCTTTGTGCTTTATAGTCTGCAAATCTATAATTTTAAAACCTAATTCTATTTAACATTTACCCAGTAATCAGGTAAATTAACTAACCAAGTATATATAAAAAGTACCTTCTTTTGTTATTGCTTTGAAAGACTTGCTGTCAGATGTAATCTAAAAATAAAAGAAAAATGTCATTGGAAAAATATACTTGGTAGCCACCACGGAAGCAAAAATAAAGAAAATTGGTCAAAAACGCGGGAAGAACACTTATCCTAATATTCAGTAATACGCATATTGTGCTATTGGATGGCTCGCATCAATTACAATGATTGCTTATATAGGTAAAAAATATAAACTAAAAAACACGTACATGTAAAAATAATATAGTTGTTATTTCATGTCATAACAATTCGACAATACCCATTTTCATAGTGTTTCTCGATATTAATTTAATCAAAATCATTCAAATAAATTGTTGGCACAGGGATATTAGAAGCGTAGAACTTCAAGTGCTCCAACAATTTTTATAACCGTCGTCGATCACACATTTCTGTCTGCTTTCGAAATATGGTTCCATTGAAATGTCAAAATTGGCTCAATTTTGTTTATTGTTGATATGTTTGATGCCTCTGTATCCTAAATTATCATGGATCATGTGGCGGATCGTTCATTCGTTCGTTACGAATTTCACTTTTACAATGTTTAGCTAGGTAGACATAAGACGCTTACCATTATGAAGCATCCGGTATCACTTCCATGACGGAAGAACATGTGTTTAAACAAGAAATGTGTGAGCTGCTACTCACTTAGTATACCCCCGCTTTTAGCTTCAACAATTGACCTAAATGTCGAAAAAATGTCGGTAGACAGGAAGTAGATATCTGTCAGACTTGCAGTCGGAACCTGCGGCACGGGACCTCATAATGAACTCGTATAAATTCCAAGTGGCTGTTTTTAGTAGTTGCCGAGAAAACTGTTACGAAATGTTTTGTTTCAGACCGACAAAAGGACAGGGGTAAACAAGTAAACCCTCTTTTCTCCAAAGTTGGGGTATAATTAACTTGTTAAATTTCAAAGTTTACATCTCACTTTTGGAATTTTGATTTTAACGTTGATATGAAATACTTTCTCTAGATACCACCCAAATTTTGTTTTCATATTTATATAAGCATCCAATTTTACGAGTAATATGTCAAAACAACCCTGAAACAGACTCGTGGTATGTATCAGATAGTGAATACCCATACCCGTAAATATTCGGATGGATACATGCGTGAAATTGTACCTGTAAGTCACCGGGTGCATACTGGCGTGACATTTTACCTGTAAATCACCGGGTGCATACTGGCGTGACATTTTACCTGTAAATCACCGGGTGCATACTGGCGTGACATTTTACCTGTAAATCACCGGGTGCATACTGGCGTGACATTTTACCTGTAAATCACCGGGTGCATACTGGCGTGACATTTCACCTGTTGTTTCATTGTACTTCAATTTTTCTTCTTTTACCAGTTGCACTATCGTTTCTTTTGCAGTCTTTATTCTCTGTTTTTGCACATTGAGTAACTTGTCGTTATATTCATTAGAAACTGCCTGCAAAAATGACAAAATGAAATAAGATAAGACCTGAAAATATAAGTCAGATTAAATTTAAAGACTCAAAACATATTATAAACGAAATAAAACATTGCAGTCGGGGGCCTCGATGGCCAATTGATCTAAAGCGTGTTTACAAATAAATCACACAGCTTCTCACAGCCATGGTTTTGAATTCTACCTGGAACAGATCTTAGTTTAAAAGCTTGTAATTTCGCTTGCAGAAGATCAGTGTCTTTTTTTATCTTCGAGCACTCTGGGCAGATCAACCTGATTTGGGCCTAAAACACCATTAGTCCATTTCTATTCACTTTATTTTTCCTGATGTCCATAAATAAGCACAATCAATAAGTATTTGTATAAAATACACTACTTACCAAATATTTATATAAAGTGACAAATTTTGTTGAACCCTTTTCCGTGGAGGCAGCGATTTCTAATTCAAATTCAGCCTCTGGTGCCATTAATGTACCTTGCCACATCCCTCTTTCTTTTTCTACGAAATGTGTCCACTCTTCAAACGAATGTGTCCATTCTTCGTAACTCCCTATTGCAGCCACATCTTCAGCTTGCTCACAGAATAGTTCTACAGTAACTTTCTTATTTTCCAATATATTTTTAGACAATGGTTTATTCAATTTGCATAAAATTTGAGACGGGCATTTAGTGGCGAATGGCGAGAAGAACTTGCATGGAATCACCGATTGCAGTAACGCGGAATACAAAGGCCGGGCATTTTCATTGGCTAAATTACTGCCCAAAATGGATAACCCGTAAAGTCCATGCGTTGACGCTCTAACACGGCAGCTTAAGATATTATTATAGGATTCTAAAAGTATATATTCCGGAAGGGACTGGATTTTTTCACCGGCTAAGAGCAACTGTGCCTGGAAATGCATTTCCCCCGAAAATTGGAACAAATATTCAACTTCACCTTTTTCTGGAAAACACATGAAAGGTTTATTCTTGTCTAACTGTTTTAACTCAAACTGTTTGAAGTCTTTAGTAGTCCCTAGTTGACCTCCTAAAATCGGAGGGAATTGATATGAAGGTAAAGTATTTCCGGTGACTTTGATCAAGTAATTTGCCACGTGTCTATATTGGATATTTGAATTCGAGTTTAATTGTCTACAGTATATCGACAGAGTGTATTCGGTTTTATCAGGAACACGTATGGTAAAAATTGCAATTTTATTTTCAATTCTCACAAGAACACAGTTTTCTAAAGCGATATCTCCTTCGCCATTTTCGACAAATTTGTAAGAAAAATCCAATTCTTGATCGAGCTTAAATCGAACTTCCGCTTCTCCGTCAATGGCGTATATAGTACCAGCTTCATGCGTCAGAGGGCGTATCCCGTGTTCCGCCATATTTGGTCCGGCACCCCATTCCCTACAATCCGGACTATGATACGGAACAACCGAATCATGGAATCCGGAAGATATGAAATAAAAAGTGCATAACTGAGGCATATACTGTTCACCACCAAATATTGACAGTTTATATCGGCCCTTTAAAGGACATTTTATATTTAAGTTTAGGGTATGCTTAGATTTGATATTGTCCATATAAACAAAACCTTCAGGACTCGCTATATAATCTTTAGCGTCGGATTGACCGATCAAAAACTGGTAATTAAAGTTACAACTTTGCTGACTTGGATATTGAATATTTATAGCAGAAATACCGTCTTCACATTCTCTGATGCATGTTCCTTCTTCTTGAAATTTTAAGCCTAATTTGAAAAACGTGTCTTTTATTTCCACCAGTTGAAACCATTCTGCTTCGGAAACGGATCGTGCAAGAAGCTGCCACTTCTTGTCATCTGGAAAATGGGTATAAATAAATTCTTCAGGATCGCAGAGGAAATAGAAATCCCGGAAATTATACTGCTTCCGGGAACTAGATGGCGCTGCCCAGCTGTCAGTGAACTTATCATCACGTGATCCTATTAAATATGACGACGCCCAACCGACGTCCATAAGACGCCATGATTTATCTATTAGTACGGCGGACCATGACGATCTACCAGCTTTACGTTCAAAAGCATTGAAGTTAACTCCCTTCACCATACCTTTAATTACACACGCTTTCACCCCGGTACACCTATAGGAAAAAAAGTTTGTAAATAAATAAATTTCAGAAAAAAAACTATCGAAATAATGTTTTTGCAAGCTATATTACTATGAACAAAAGAATACAAACGGTCTATACCAGTCCATGATTCAGTCTCCAATCAAAAAAAAAAAAAAAAAAAAAAAAAAAACCAAAACAAAATCAAAGTAAAAACTGGCAAATTTAGTTTAACACGTGGACTTCTACATGGGAAGTGAGACCGAGTGCTTCATACGGGTAAGAATCTCCTTTAGATAGCTACACCAGGCAAGCGTTAATCAAACCTTGGGAATGAATGGAACATGGAACTATAGGACATCAAATATATCCAGGATAATTTCTGGTAGTGAGAGATCACATTTATCAGCAATATTGTGTTGACGGCCATAAAACATTTTGAGGGGCGTATGACGCCTAGAACTGCAATATCCCTAATTCAACAATTTATGAATAAGCTGTTTGCTTCGTTGTATAAAGTTCAAGTAATAATATTTACAATTGGAATTGACCCTCTTTAGATGAACCTATTTGTTTTTACTGGCATTCAATTGCTCTTGAATACAGTGTGGGTTCATGACCTCTGATTAGGTAACGTTTAACTATTCGATTACGTCACAGAATGCCATCTATTACGTCACGCATTGTTTGATTGGTCAACATCCAAGTCTACTCGCGACGTAACTTTCCTTATTTGGAGCAAGGCTGTTCCATCAATCCCGTATGTTTGTCGGAATCTTGAATGAAATAAATTATTGTAGCGATAATTTTATATTTCGGACATGCTATCAATATTTTTTATGATTGTAAATATAAGAAATAACATTCTATTTGAGTGTATTCATTCGGTATTATGAATGAGAGTTATTTAACATGAACTGCTTCGCAGTTCATTGAATATGCTATTCCTGACTCTCATTCATAATACCGAATGAATACACTCAAATAGAATGTTATTTCTTAAAGGACGAAGTCTGTCATAGTTGGATATTATACGAGCTTTATTTTAAAAGCACTAAACGGCCGTTTCGGAATGGAATACAATTCCTCATCAGTGGTGCTTGGACCGGTTCATTCCCACTTAGCCAACATTTTGAAATTTTGTACCTATAGGTCAGATTTTCAATGTTGCCTAAGTGGGAATTGGCGTTCGTTGTTGGATTAGCAAAGACAATAGGTATTAATTACAGGTGAGGGTAGAGAGTCTGATTCAGAAAATCAATAACAAAATTTTAAAATCTGAATAAAAATATTTCTCAGGTTAAGTTAGTTGTGGAATTAGTTTACAGAATTAATAACTATATCAATAAAATTACTTGTTTGAAATTCACACATATTAAGGTTTTTTTTTTAAAATTCAAAGTTGATTTTGTGTATACGGAGATGATATAAATTTATCATTTTTTCACCATAAAAAAATTTTTCTTTAAAAATGTGGCAAAAGGAAAACTTAAATAACTGTGAATGTATACTACTTACTCGCACATATTACAAAATAACTGGTCCCTGCTAAGGTGCCGTTGTCTAATATCCGTTAACATAGCCCCAACTGTGTGTGGTGGATATGATTTCTTTTTAGCGTCCTTTGGGAAAATGGTGTGTGACGTGATCCATCTGAATATTACCCTGACTTGTTCTAATTCATCAGACGTTTGTTCAACTAAGTATTCGGTTAATCTATTTAAATCTTCTTTAAGGAAAATATCCGGAGTCTAAAATAAAAATTGACAAAAAATAGATATTCTAAACTTTAGTATGAAGCACATCGTCTGTGATGTCAAATTGAGCCTTGACAGTAACCAATTTATTTTGAGCCTATCATACTTATCGATTTGTTCACAAATTATCTTTTTTACCATGACTTAAGTAAAACCATGACAGGGGCGTAGATAGGAACCAATTATAACCGAGGCAAAAATTAGAAGCTTCGAAAGCGCTTCAAACCAAGGAGCTCCCCCGAAAAACAAATAAAACAACTTAGTAACTCAAGTTTCACTCAAGATTTTCATTGAGTCAGTCGTCGAAAAGACAGCAGTTTATTAACAGTGACTAACGTACAAAATGTGGTGGTACCTTTGAAATGAAAAATACGAATCGGGTCTGGAAAATTCAAAACTAATTCGTCAATGTGACACCAAAACTCCTTTTACAACAAGTGAGTAACTCTTTGGTACCTTTAACATAATAATTTCGTATTTTGAGTATTAATTATTTTTATCCTTTTCTATTTTTTTCGTGTATCTGTGAAAAAAATATAATACGACTGATTTTTACCGAGGCAGTTGCCTCAGTTGCCTCATAGTAATAGCCCAAGAGCTAGTGGGGTTTGAAATATGTGTCAATGGCCAAAAGCTTTGAAGGTTGTTTCTGATAGAAAAATGTCTGTAGTTTTCGAATTTGGGCGTCTTGTGAATGAACTCGTTTCCGATTTTTTTTCAGACGCGAGTTTTTACACTAGAATCGCATTTTTCAGCCGGTTTTTCGGTAATTTGATAATTCTGCATTATGGACGCGATATGGCCTTAAAATGTCTTATTACTGATGCGGTTATCAAGAATTATGATCATTGTTGACATTTAAGTTAAAAACTTCTTGATACATTTCAGATTTTTTTTTAAAATAACTATTTTAGGAAAAAAATAGACCAAAAATTTTGCGTTTTTAATATTTTGCCCTCTTTTATGTCTTATAAAAAAATAATAAAAGCATTTAAGTGAAATGTTTTACCATATTGTCACAGCCTAATGTGTTTTGCATTCAATAAAAGTAGCTGCATATCATTTGGTAGGAAATTGCGGCACCCACAGTGGAAAAACTTTCCCCTACCCCAAAAATTGCAAATTTCTCAAAAAATCGATCTTTACTACAAATTTTGCTATTAGTTGCCATACTGATTGTTATACCGTGTAAGCTTTAATACTTGGGTGACAACATTGAAGACCTCTAACTAAAAACTTCTTGTTAAGCATTCAATCTCAATTTTGTGGCCAATTTTAAACAACCGAGTTTTGCGTTTTTACTTAATCTTTATTCGTTAAAGTCTTGTAGCGCATTCAAAAAAAGCCTGATTATCAATATACTATTTTATTTAGAATCCCTGATGTGTGTGCTTTATTGTGCAAGTATAATGTGTAACAAAATCGTCACATTAACCATTACCCACGATTTATTCTTCCCCTACCCCAATATGCTAACGATATGCGAATTCACGGGATATACTGTGTTAGTGCTCTTAGACAGGCTGGTTCAAAATAACTCGTATTCATTCAGAATTATAATTTCATTCATCATCAGTGTCTTCACTATCACTACTGTCGGATTCACGTACATCCTCATCTTCTCCCATGTCATCCTCTGTAAAAGTTGTACTGTCCATCTTCAGTCTTATATCTTCGGAATCTGTTCACCTTCAAACCAGTGAATCGCATACTTGTTATTTTCTTTTTTCCATCCATTTTCTTGTGGAGTATTTAATGTAGGACAACTGCAATTGGCATGTTTCCAAAAATATGCAACATATTCTGTTCGGAGGATTTTCTGAACAAGAACACTTTTACAAGGAGGTAGTGAACTCGGATCGGCTCCTTTGAGCTTTTCTAATGGGTCAGTTTGATTTGTTGGAGCGTATTTCTCTCTGAAAATGGCAAATCGTGCCTCATTTACTGTTTTAATGTTTTTTTGCCATACATTTCACAGACAAAAGATTCCATTACCTTCATATCTCTTTCATTAACTCTTTGATTTGTTCCAATATTTGAGAAAACGCTTCTGAAAGTTGCACTTTTTTCAACGATATTATAAGGCCTAATTTTACCTTTTCTAAGAAATGCTGCAGTATAATCACATCCAGTGAAAGCATGGATAGCTGGAAGAACTTGGCACATTTCGATCCCAATTTCATTGGACAGTTTTGTTAGATCAATAAATCGCCTAGTATTGGTGCCGTCAGTGCCTGAATCCATCCATATGTTTGCATGTATTTGGTGACAATGATACAATAAAAATAACCATTACATCCGTGTCATTTGCTCTAACCACTACGTTAGGAGAATCGGACCTTGAGGCAATGTATTGCACATGTAAGGTGATCCTGGTATCTGCCTCCTCGTGGGTACAGGCAAGATTGGACACTTCACTGCACACTACTGTTGCATCATTTTCGCAATAGAATTGATGGCAGTGGTCCTCTGTTGCATAATATAATGTATGGCCTGCAAGAATGTCAGCATAGTTATCATTCTTCCATTCTTGTAGCAAAAACGATAGTAATGACCTCTTGAAATTAGCAGATTTCAAAGCTGAACGGAAATCATGAGGTCGCTTTTGTTTTGGGCCCATTACTACAATATCTGGTCCACTGCTCTCTCCTCGCATATCTCTTTCAATATCTTTGATGGATGGATGGACATATGTGTCACAAACAAAGTGTATTTCTTTTGCCAGTTTACATAATAGCTTGAGAATGGTTTTGGCTACACCTTCAAAAGTATCTGGTAGGTTTGACAGCAACTGTATAAGGAACATGGCATCAACGACATAAGCATCAATTTGATTTGCAGCTGGAGGATCAGAATGAGCCTTGCTCTCTAACATTTTCATAAGTATTGATTTGTCGGTTTTATTCATATTCCCGTCAATTTGTGCAAGAGCTGGCGGCACGGGAGTGAGAGGATATTCAAAAACTTTCTGCAAGTTTATATCTGTTGTCGTTGCCAAAAACAAAAGCCTACCAAATAGATCACGTGAACACTGTAGCTGTATGATTTTCTTTGCTTTCACCTCAACCCGAACCTTAAGTGCCAAAGATGCAAAAGTGCGCAATTTGTTTCTTGTAATAGGTTTTTCAAATCTAGAGGGATCTGCAAAACAGCCATTTCTAAAGTCGTGAAAAGATTGCTCGCCATATTTTACACAACTAAGTATCTCATTTTTCACATCATCTTTGACTCTGTTACCAGTTGATATGCACAGGAGATCCTCATTTCTTATCTCTGTATCAAACGGATTCTTAGTTGCTTTAATACAGTCGATCAAACTACTTACATCTTTATTATCTCTCTGAATTCGCGACGGCTTGAGCTCTTGATTCACATCCCCCTTTTTCCGGATTCCAGTTTTTGAGAGAAGAGCACCAACGATAGCACTGCGGACACTTCGTGTAATCATCCATCTTCGCCTGGCCGTATATGACTGGCTGAATGCAGAAATGCCAGTTAGACGAGATGCAGCATCAGCATTGATTGTCTGCTCAAGTGTCATGTCCACTGGAATTCTGGAAAATGATTTATTCGAGCGTCTTATAGACAAACCACCATTCTCAAGCATTGCTCTTGCTTGTGGATGACTTATATCAATGTTAAGTAAATTTAAGTGATAGCGTGTCATCCATCTTGCATAGTTTGGTCTATTAGCTGCAAAAAATACTGGACACATTTTTCCTAAGCAGTAAGTAAATAAAGGTAGATCGTTAGTTCGACAAGATCTACTGAAAAGTAACAGAAGTTCAACTAATTCAATATACATAAACCAATACTGTGCTGTTGATCCATGGTTTCCAGTTCTTGTGTCATTGGAAAAGGCTTCATACATATCAAAAATAGATTTTAAATTTTCTTGCTCTAGAACGTTTTGCATTTCTTCTGAAGAAGTATTTGTAATGAATTGTTCTAACTGCTCGTATAAAGATTCAGATATCTGACCATGCTCTTCCAGAAAAGACCGAAAATGGAGAATACGGAAAGAAAGAGATAATATAGTATGCATTCTCTGACATCTGTTATAATGCTTCCCTTTTATGAACCCATTTAGAGACCCTTCTGCCAGAACTTTGGTCTCGGTTAGCACATATGGTCCGCCAGAGCCCTCAATTAAGTGACCAAGAGCGCCAAAATATGCCAACATTATATGGAAAGGACCAAAACATATGAAAATATTGTCGTACTTTGGTGATTCTTCCGATTGTATCTGCATCGCTGGTTTAGCTATGGCAAGATCATAGTGGACAATTGCTGTGTTATCAGAACATTCCCGTGCCACAATCTGCGATCGACGTAATGTTTCCGACACCACATCTAATCGGGTCGGTGGCAAACTTATATTGTCCATATAGCCTATCACTTGCTCTGGTAGATGATCTACTGTGATTAGAGAATTCCATCCTGACCACATGGGTATATTAGAAAATAAATGGTGACAAATCACCCATGTTAAATCCCTTTTTCTGGTCTCATTTAAATTAGAGGGGTCCGAAATTGCTTTTACGGGATATTGAAATTTTGTTATTTTTGGACGCTTTCTGTAAGATTCTAAAATAGGGTCCTCAATATCTAAAGAGCGTTTACGTTTCAATGACTTTGTTTGTGTAGTGGATACTTGTGGAATTCCTAGAGAGTCCCCCATTGAATGTTGTTCGTCGGGAGTGTTCTGGTAACATATTCCAACTGTGTCGTGCAAAGTTCCGCTTCCAGACAAAGTCTCGGTGTTTTCATCATAATTATCCCAAGCCGTTCCGGTTGACAAGTTTGGAATTTTCAGTAATCCATCAGGAGTTAGCTGATTCCTGTCTGATATTGTCATTGCAAGTTCAGTTTCAAGTGTCTCCGCAACATGGTAACTTATTGAGTGCCCTAAATGATTTAGTACTTCAATAATTTTCCTACTACCAGTCATACTTTTAAAACCCAGTCCAAGACATAAATGTTTTGATGGCTTTATTTCGCCATTGGTTACAGCAAACAAAGCATCATCTGCTGCTGAACTGATGCATCTATTCATTCTTTCAGAAGGTTCTTTTGTTGAAGACCCTGTATATAGAGTTTTAAAAAACTGCATAAGTATGTCTGGGGGGTTAGCTTGGCCTTTCTGTATTCATTTACAGTCAATGGGTTCTGTAATTGGGGACATGTCTTTGACATTTCTAATATTGTATTTCGCAACTGGTATGCAGCTTCAGTGACTTTGGAATTTAATAAAAACGTATTATGGAAACCTATAATCTGATCTGTATCTAGAAAGCTTGGATATAATATTTTGCCTTGTCGTTTACCTATTTTACTCATGCAAATATCATCTTTGAAGTGATTTAGAAGTTTTACTTCTAAAGTCTGGATGGTATATGAGGAGCAATCAAGACCAATGTCCATCAGCATTGTAGTGTAATATTCATACAAGGAGGCAATTGTTACAGCTTGACCTTGTGCTATAACGTTTTTATTTATGTATTCGGTCAACCATTTAAATGCTTTTTCGTGTCCTAGCCTAATGTTGCCATATTCTGTCTTAGCAGACCCGGGTATACACCTCTCAGAAAGATTTAAGTAATGTTTTCGGCAGCTATGGTGATATTTAACCTCTTTAGCAACAAAATCTATATCACAAACTCTGGCAATCATATCTGTATCACCCAGAACCATTGCAGCATTTTTTATTTTTTCTCCCGCTTCCAAACTTTCACAATTGCCTAACTGTTCCCTTTTCTTACCCTTCGTCAGGAGGCCACAAAACAAACATACGGGAAGAAAAATACCGGAGGAGGAAGTTTCGTCCGATAAATGTTCAGTGTGGGATCTTAAAGTATAAGAAACTTCTTCTACTTCTACAGTGGAAAAAGACTCTAGTTCTTTTTTTGAGACAGCAGTGAAGTTCTTGTAACACATTCTGTGATAACCATTGGTTTTAGGATCAAAGTTTTGAGGAAGATCTGACAAATTTGTTTATATTTGTGGGATTTTGTTTTCGAAAGACGATATTCAGCAACTTTTGCCACTTTACTCCATGTTGTTTCATCAAAAGGTTTAATTTCTATATCTTGGAAACGTTTATCGACATGAAGGCAACAAACAAGATTTGTTCATCTGTGCTATCGCCCTGTAATATCTGTTTCCCCTTAGATGTATCCAGCCGTGTGCTGGCCATTTTGCAACACTTCTAATTGAAATGACAATGAGTTATCACAAACAAATCGCAAAATATTATTTACAGTGATTTTAATTCAGTCACGGAATCAAATAGAATTAACAAACAGATTACTTATCTGCGTCAAAACTTCATTGATTCTATTGTGAACACGGATTCTTTTTAAAAACAAATATTAAATAAAATCAACTTGTTCACACGAATATAAACGGTAACAAAACAATAGAAAAAAGGGGTGAATAGTTTTTTCTTACTTATCATAAACAACAACCATATGAAAGTATCTATAATTGCAACCACGTGTGATTTGCAATGACAGAAAACGTAACACAAACGCTTTGCGCAGCGCCATCTGCCGAGTCATACAAAAGGGCGTGGCACTATCATTGCTTAATAATACAAAAAATCAAAGCATTGAATAAACAAGCTAACAGCGTAATTTACTATATGTTTCAAGTACAAATTTACGTTATAACACTCTACCGTGTTTAAAATCTCACTGCCTGAGAACGCACAAGTGTAAAATCAATATCTCGCGAACTCGCTTATTTATTGCATATGGGGTAGGGGGAAGAATAAATTGTGGTGAAAGGGTTTGTGTGACGATTGTGTTATACATTATACTTGCACAATAAAGCACAAACATCAGGGATTCTAAATAAAATAGTATATTGATAATCAGGCTTTTTTGAATGCGCTACAAGACTTTAACGAATAAAGATTAAGTAAAAACGCAAAACTCGGTTGTTTAAAATTGGCCACAAAATTGAGATTGAATGCTTAACAAGAAGTTTTTAGTTAGAGGTCTTCAATGTTGTCACCCAAGTATTAAAGCTTACACGGTATAACAATCAGTATGGCAACTAATAGCAAAATTTGTAGTAAAGATCGATTTTTTGAGAAATTTGCAATTTTTGGGGTAGGGGAAAGTTTTTCCACTGTGGGTGCCGCAATTTCCTACCAAATGATATGCAGCTACTTTTATTGAATGCAAAACACATTAGGCTGTGACAATATGGTAAAACATTTCACTTAAATGCTTTATTATTTTTTATAAGACATAAAAGAGGGCAAAATATTAAAAACGCAAAATTTTTGGTCTATTTTTTCCTAAAATAGTTATTTAAAAAAAATCTGAAATGTATCAAGAAGTTTTTAACTTAAATGTCAACAATGATCATAATTCTTGATAACCGCATCAGTAATAAGACATTTTAAGGCCATATCGCGTCCATAATGCAGAATTATCAAATTACCGAAAAACCGGCTGAAAAATGCGATTCTAGTGTAAAAACTCGCGTCTGAAAAAAAATCGGAAACGAGTTCATTCACAAGACGCCCAAATTCGAAAACTACAGACATTTTTCTATCAGAAACAACCTTCAAAGCTTTTGGCCATTGACACATATTTCAAACCCCACTAGCTCTTGGGCTATAAGCTACGCCCCTGCATGACCCTTCAGCAAGCGAACTGGCAGAAATTCCCCAAATGTTTCAAAATGAACGGATATAGTTATACCAAAAATGTCTTTGTGATTGAAAACCTTAAACACATAGTTAGATACTGGACCGGAATCCATCCAGCATTCAAATTTCAATACTTCAGTACCACAACATGGGGATGCGTTGCAGACATAGTGTATGATTTCAAGCATCTACATGGATGTGAGCACGGTTGTTTATTTAACATTGTTTAGTAGATTTTTTGGGGTTCCAAGTTAAACTTGCGATAAAATGACGTCATCCTATTCTTCCCTGTGTTGTTTGTCATCAGGATACGCGTAACACTGATGTGCTTATATACTCCGGACAATAAAACTCGATTGAAAATTACACGTTGCATCCAAAATAACACGCTACATGAGGTAATAACATATCAAAACCAAAGTGTACCATGAAGAAGAGATTGACATCAAACAATGACGTCATAATCGAGGGACTGAGGACCAATGGATATAAGTAAAGAGGATGGTGACAAATCCCATCACAGAATGAAGTTATAACGATAAATGTATTATGTTTATGTAAATTAGATGGTATAGGCAAACAACATTGGCATGTTCATTTAACCTTAAATTTAAATGTTTAATTTGAACGGGTAAATGTATTTATACACTAGCATTGGGAACACACGTATTTATTTCGTCTATATAATGGGTAACACTAAACACGAACACCGGTCAAACGGACAGGTCAATGTTGTTTGCTATGTATCAATAATCTTCATACACAGTTGACGATACTTACATTGATAGCGTGTTCGTCAATTGTATAAAACTCCTTCATTTCCAAAAATTCTGTTTTGGTTGTTTCTGTAGGGTGTTGTACTGGAATGTTTAGACTGTCATGTGGTGGGGAGATCTTACCACTACGGTACCAGTCCTGGGCTTCCCGCAGTGTATCCACACAGGGGAACTTCCCAAAATACGGATGACGGTTAAAGTAACGGTATATCTTGCGTTCAAACTCCTCAGGTGTGGTTTCCGGTCTAACGTCAATCTTGGCTTTTATCTGAAGAAGAAATGGATTTTATTTTGATATTTTTTTTAATTATTATTTTGAATTCCGTTTTCAGCATGTTTTATTACATATTATACAAGGTTTAATTTTACAGCACTAGACGGCCGTTTCGGAATACAATTCCTCATCAGCAGATGCCCTCAAAAAGTTCTACAAGTATGAAAAATAGAAACTTGTAGATTAGTTCCCATTTGTACCACTTGGCCTTAAAGGCCACCTCTATATAAGTACCACCTGCTTTTCAAAACCATTAAAATTAAAAATCCTCTTTTAACTGGTTATTATTTGTTTATTTTTAACCTGTATAAAAGGACCACCTGCCCATAAAGACCATTTTCTGGTTCTCTAAGGCGGTTTTTATAGACATATTTAAATACCTTATCTAGATTTCTAGCATTACATTCTGGTACTTCATCTTCTGAATCAGAAAATATGACTTCCGTATCCGACTCTTCTGTCTGAAATGGAAGAATATTTGCATCTGGTTGCCATGGTAATAACACATACCTGCAGCAATCAAAGATTGAGTTGGAATGGATTGCTATTTCAATAATTCTTTACTAATATTGGGGTGGTCAGTTCAAACGGGATCTGCTAAATTGTGGAGACATTCATTTGTCATAAGAAATGTTTTTATTTATGAAACATTATAATTCACACGTACCAGATGACTTTTATTAACCCACATATTGGTGTATAACCGGGACAGTTAGAGAAATCTAAGGACCAGTCAGAAAAATATAGTGTGTGGGGTAGAGGGTTTTTTTAGAGCTCCTCAAACAGTTTTCTTTCAAACTGTCATTAACGCCGCTGTCATTTTTTAAATTTTCTGAATGAGAGGAGTCTATGGAGTAATTGAGCTTTACGCCCCAGTCAAGATTTGTTTTACTTACATTAAGGCTGTAAGTTCATGGACGATTAAGAGAAATGACAAACTTCTGTCCCGAGATGGACTTAAACCTTATAGTGGAAGACATTATTATCAAGCAGTAAGCGCGCACTGTAGACGAATCATTCACCCTAAATTATTAAAAAAAATTATAACATATCTTTTTTTTAAATATTTTATTAAAAAAAAATTAAGGAAAAAGAAAATTTTGTTAAATATTCATTCGGAAAATTAAACAAGACACTGCTGCTGTATGTTTACCTCAGTTTTGTCCACTACCTCCTCCTTTACAGATGTTGTTGAAGCTGATATTGTTAGATCTCTTTCTAAGTTCTTTCTTCTGAGTAGTTCTATCTCTGTGTGGTCCTTTGCTAGATAGTACAGATTCTCTGTCTTCTGTTTATGTAAAATAAAAATAATACATAAATGTATAAAGTACTTGTTAACCACCACTGCGGTAGCTCAGTTGGAAGAGTGCTCGCTCCGTAAGTGGGAGGTCGTGGGTTCGAGCCCCGGCCGGGTCTGACCCAAGACTTGAAAGTGGGTAGTGAGTGTTCTTTCGCCAAGCACTCGACATTACGAAATGAAAGTCACGGTTCTTTCGGATGGGAACTTAAAATAAACGAGGTCCCGTGTCACGGGGGGCTTGGCACGCTAAAGAACCCTGCTGTATAATGCCATCAGCGCAACGCACAGGCAAAATTTCTGCACCTTCGCCTATAGCTGGCGACGTCCCGATATAAGTGAAATATTCTTGACTGGGACGTAAAACACCACTACTCAACTCAAGTACTTGTAAACCAAAATGTAACACTTAAAGCAAACAAAACCGAGTAGATTCAGTAAACTAGGACCCCCTACCAGCAGGTTCTTTTTTGTGATTTGCAATAACGTTCAAAGGGCAATAACTCCACAGAAAATAAGAAAACCAACTCGGGTTAACGAAATACATATCTTCTATCAATTTTGATGTGTTGCATCAAGTTCCCGATGATTAAAAAGTGCTTCATAGCTTTGGAGAATTTGCGACGACAAGAATTTCAGACAGACGGAAATTCGAATTTAATATCTCTCTTTCTTTGTAAGGCGGGAGATAAAAATGAAAAAAAAAATGTTGATAAAAAGTCGAAGGTCATGATCAATTGACGTGTTGTCGAGATATAGACATATAGTGACCGTGAAGCTATAGAGATATACTGGACAATGACGATCTATAGCTGCCCATGCGGCACGAATTCGATAGATTAGTCTTAAACTTTCATTAGTCTTGCACTGAATGTACAAGGAATTTACTACCACATTCAAGATTTAAAAAGTAGGAAGAATATTCTGTATTATTTGTTGAAACAATTGTCGGAACACACACACACACACACACACACACACACACACACACACAGAGAGAGAGAGAGAGAGAGAGAGAGAGAGAGAGAGAGAGAGAGATCGGAACACATACACAGAGAGACAGAGAGAGACAGAGAGAGAGATCGGAACACACACACACAGAGAGAGAGAGAGAGAGAGAGAGAGAGAGAGAGAGAGAAGAGAGAGAGAGAGAGAGAGAGAGAGATCACATTTTTATAATAACTTACTGTCCGTTCTGTAGACTGAAGACATCCCATTCCAATGCAGGCCAAATAATACCTTAGGTTGTAAAATAACAAACGTCTACCTCACAACTGCGTCTTGGCGTCAAATTCGAAATATCACAATGTCACATTCTACTCACTGTAAGTCATTATACTCCAAATATTTTCATATTCCAATATCAAGTCAAAAACATAACTGAAGCTTTTTTTTATATCCCACTAATGTAGTCAATATTCTTATTATTTTAAAGGAATTTTATTTATATAAAATAACATGTTTGTATATAGTCATGTGACTGCGCTAATGAATAATAAGTCGGTGAGGGACATCATTTTGATTCATTATTGCACACACAGTACAGACCTGTCGAAAGTTTTAAACACTCAACTAAATAATTATATCATTGCAATAAAACTCGTCCCTTCGACAAGTTTGCTCCAGATGCTATCTTTTTCTCGGAAGCGTTACAGCATTTTGCTTATCCCGGCCCCTTGGATCGAAGCCGAGAGCTTCGTATCTTTTTCGTTACCTGGGTGTTAAATTTTTGACAGGCCTGTACTTTACTGTTTAAAAATTATCATGTGCATCTTAAAATATATTATTCAATTTAATTTATCGTATTTGTTATCAAAGTGCAAAACTCTAAAAGACAATAGAAATGGTCTTAAATATACTGGCTTTAATTAGTTGACAAAAGAAGAGACGCACTCATGTGGAATGATCACCGATAATGACCGATAAGGGCCGACGAGTCTTAACCGTTAAGGCGAACCCGAACCGAGGAATCTTTAAATGTTATAATTAAAAAAAATGTAAAAAAAAGAAAAAAGAAAAAGAAACTGGTGACAAATATCGGACATTCCATCGGTGGCCTAGTAGTCTAAAGCACAAACACGCTCATGGATCTCAGCGCCTCGCACCTCTATGTTCAAACACCACTCAGAACAGAATCTAGTGTGACAAAATTTGCCAGTTCACTTGCGAACGTCCGATTGTTTTCTCCGGGCATACCTGTTTCGTCACTATCCACAATCTGGCCTCCTCAATATAAAGTCAGAGAATCTTGACTCGGACGTTTACATCCATTACCCCACGCTACTCCTCTATTTTAAAAGGGATCA